>MU130381.1:397758-666885 GCA_015039465.1 Phlegmacium glaucopus | reverse complement strand
CCCTAGGTTTCTCCTTTCCTACCCCTAGGGACGATCCGACCCCCACAAATTCATGATTATACCTGTATTGCCTCTATATTTTATTTATTTCCTTACTATGCTATTATTAATTAATTAATTTATTCTTCACCACGCTATACTTTTTATCTTTATTTTCTGCCTCACTTAGCCTCCTGGCCTCAGCCTCGCCTTGATGCCCTAAGGCCTCAGTTGGCCACTACCTTCGCCTCAACCTGCCTTCCAGCCTCCAGCAGCCTTTCCACCCCACATACTAAGATCTCAACTCCAAACCCAATTTCAGCCCACAGGGGATTGTAGGTAGGGGGGGAGGCCATCCACTGCAGGGCCGTGCTTTCCTTTGACAAGCTTAAACCGGTAGGACTACACGAATCCTCGAGGCCCCATGAAGAACACCTTAAGGCGTTGATTAAGCCCCCGTACATACAAAAGGGCTCCGAGGGTCCACAATACAAGCTAAGGCTTCAGAACGGTGAAGTGCTCCATAGCCTTAGAGGACAAATATTGAGACGACAGCTCCTAAAGGAGCTGCTGGGTGAGGAGAAGAGGTAGTTACTAAAGGCCTTCACCCCCTCAGCCTTACGCAGAAGGTCCCTAGCCCAGATAGCCCCGACCTCAATCAAACTGATGCAACTTCTGGCCTACCTCAGCAAAGTACCTGTTCCCTTCAACCTCAGCCATTCGCAACAACGGCTGAGCAAGAAGATAACCTTTCCCCGGATCCACGGCTACCCTGTTAAAGGACCTACCAGAACAACAAACATACAGCGACCGTAGGTCCATATGAAACAGAGGCCCAAACATAAGTCCACGGTTTCAGGAAAAGACTAATATTATAGAACGGTACAGCAGAAATCTGAACTGGTCACGACGAAAACGAAACAGATCCCACAAGGCGTAAGCAAGGTACTTAAGTAATTGCCTGGGATAAGCCCTAAGGTCAACCAAGCCAAGTTTTGGGTAAGCCCCCTAAGCAGGCCTCAGATCCTCCTTTCCACCCACGACACACCGCCTCACCTGCACTAATAACATAACCTTAAGACGTTCCCCCTCCTCAAGTCGGGTTAACAAAACAACAACCAAATATTTCTCAACTCTTATGACAAGGTCGAGGACTAAATGAACAAGACAGACCGGCAGAGGAACGCCTACTATCCGTCATCACCGACGATTGAATTAAGGCTCCTAGGCCATCTCGAACGCGCACTTAAGGCGATGTTTGACACCAGGAGACAGACTATGGTGAGAGGCCCCATCAGGTACTACAAAGGTCTGTACAACCTATATTTCCGCTCGCCAAGGCCTACGCCTCCACCATCATTCCCAACCACGTTTCACACGAGCAAACCACTGGCTTAGTTGATGATGGTAATGGCTCAGCATAGGACTGCTGAGACCTTCAAGGTGATACTTCAGGTGTGATTAACACAGGGTACCTCGTAAACCTTAGCCCTCCCCCACCTCAAGTGGCTGACCCACCGCAGAAACTCGGAATCAGGCTTCTGTGTCCAGTGTCCAACTCCGTATAAAAGGCTATATAGCCCTGTAGACACCGGTGGTTATCTGCTAGGTAAGTCACTTGTAGATATCTTTTCTGAAATATTATTAACTTTGGATCCCCTGCTAGCTTGACTAAGTCAGCGTTGCAGTTGCCCTAATAGCTACTCAGATGCACCCTCATTTATCTGCAATACATTTATTTTAGTTTGTAACTACCCTAGAAGTAGTAAAATCCTTTCTTGATATAAGAGTTTCACTCTTATGTTTCTTGTTGTAAATGTCTAAAATAAATATCAAATTCTACGAAAAATATGGATATATCTACTGTAGACTGCCTACACAGTGTTGAGAACATTGGTGACATCAAGAGTTGTAAATTCCTTTGAAAATTTATGATGTTTCAAGTTGGAATTTTTTCAAAAGTTTTTGTTACATATTTTTCCATAAAAGTCTACATTAATTGGTGGAATGCAAAAAGTGGTAAATTACCACATTCCCAAAAAACAACACTTTCTATCAGAATTATCCCATTCCACCCTTTGGGGTTGCTTTTTCCCATGCTCCTGGTCTCACAGTGTATGGTCCCAATTATCCTTCACATATTATTCAGTATGTCCATATCAATTCCTTTTGCTTCATACTATTACTTTTTTCCTGCCTGTCTTTATAGATATCTCCATGGATGATGTCAACCAGTTAGCACTACTGATTTTGATGTGGATTGAAGTGATATACTGCCAAAAGGTCAGCTATAGCTTTCTTGTAATGGTTAGAAAATTATGTAATATTCTGGTGGAATTACAATTTTAAATTACAACCACCTGGGTCTCTCAGTGTAAAATCTCTCAAGGCAGCTTTACCCATGTTAGGAACATGTTTTTAATTGTAACTTGGACTGTTGGAAGCTCACAACACCTTATTGTCACTATTCTGAAAAGTTGGCTACTTTAATTAGTAAGTAGTACTATTTGGGATGTTCAACATCAGAATTCCAATCATAAGCATTGCCCCCTATGTCTCACCTCTGAAAAAACCAGTGCTTATATTGAGGTTCCCTGCAAGGTTGTCTCAACCTCATATAAGGGCTGGTCATGAGTCTACAAAACTATCTAATACAGCAAGTTCTTTACTCTCCCCCACCTAATCCACACAGAGTCTGAGCAGTCTGTGCAGACTGTCTGAGCAATTTTTTTGGCAGAAGGACCAGCCAAATTTCTGTTCCTAGTCCAAGTTTAGTCCAAGTGGAGTCCGAGCAGACTCCTAGCATCTGCTCAGACTCCACATGGACTCCACTCAGACTAAACTTGGACTCCACACAGACTGAGCTTGGACTAGTCCTAGCACTCTGCTAGGAGCCTGCTCAGACTAGGAATGGAAATTTGGCTGGTTATTCTCCAAATGGGTTTTTCAATTTAATTCCTCAAGTATTAATCCTTTGTAGTTTATTTTACCACATAAAATGAACCAAGGCAACCCCTTATTTATTGTATTTTTCACATGACTTTGCCAATGTCACTGTTACATTCCATTATATGTGACTCTGGTGATGTAACTGCACAGAGGTTGTTGAGAAAAGGTGTATTTTCAAGATTATAAAAATCTCTACTCAAAACAATAACTCAATCAATACTTTATACAATCTTAATAATGCAAGTTAGGTTTTCTAGAAAGTATGACCTTTCCAAGACTTTGAATTTCACTTCAACTAGTACACACAATAACAACAATAATTTGGATCAATTCAAGGATGATTGAACTTTTAAGTAGCTTTTCAATTTATGGCTTGCACCAACAATCAGTCAAAGAATTCCTAAGACTTTACTGATTGATTTAAACTTGTGTACACAAAAGTCCAAGACTTTGTTACAGCTTCAACACAATTGCATACACAAGAAGACCCCTTGCTTCTGTTATGACTTCAACACAATTGCATACACAAGAAGACTCAAACTTCTGCTATGACTTTAACACAACACAACTTTTATAACAATTCAACAATTGCACCAACAAGTTCAACACTCTGAGAAACTGATTTATGTTCAATACCCTGATCTCAAAGACAAGTGTTCTTGCTCAATGTCTAAGACAGTGAGCTGTACTAGGTTGCAAATGAGGGGGGAAAGAAAGAATCCAATTTTCTGACTATTTACAAACCCTGGGAGGTATTTTATACATTTGAGATATTTAAAAATAGATAATGTCCAGAAATAGATATACTGGTTCCTGGTACCCTTACTTTGGTTCTGGCACCATGTGCACTCATTGTTCCTGGAAATATAGGGGTTGTTCTATTTTTAGCCCCATGTTGCTAATTTTAGGTAGTTTCCACCCCTCTTGATGGTAACTGTGCCTATTGTGCCTGGAAACAATCTTTATGATTGTTCAGCACTTCCCCTATCCTTAATCATCATGATTCCCACACAATCACATGGTTCCACTATCTTGGTTATTCTGCTTCCACTGTTGCTAGGGCACCAACTTCCCCTGAATATTTATTAATAATATTCTGTTGCTCCACAATCACACCCCATGACATTTGCTAACCCAATATTGTTTATTTAACTTTTCCTGTGCCAAGTCTATAAGGATATTCATGGATTTATTGGTTTTAATCCAGACATGCAATTTGTAGTGTAACAAATGATAGTCTATTGACCACACTTGTTAACTATATGCATTTAAGTCACACAGTAGTAGGTTTAATCAGCAGTTGTAGGGTGATTCCCTTGTTTATTATCAGTTGTATTAGCCAGTTATTGGTGCATTAATTAATATTTATGCTGAAATAATAGATAAAAATTGCAAAAACCATGCTTATGCAGATTTAAATCATATCATCTCCCTCAAACTGAAATACTGACTGTCCGCAGTCACTGACAATTTGCCTCTCTCTCTTTAATTTTTGTCATCTCTGGTGCTTTAGGACAACAACAATGTTATGTCTTTTTGCTCCTTGTAATATTTTTAAAACTCCTCAGAATGGCCCTCATTGCCAATCTAGAATTTATTTCCAAGGGGCAGGACACTAACCATGTGTTTCCTGACTAAATTATGCCCACACGACGCCTATCTCTCTTTTAGGTTTATTTTTAGCTCACATTTACTAATCCTCAACTGACACTCGCTATTCTTAGCACCTCTGCTATTTTTAGCACACTCTGATGCATTTCGGATTTTTGAGCTCCTCTGCTCAAGCATGTGTTCCCCTCCATAGTATAGTTTTATTTAAGAGTTCATATAAATTTATGTACCATTTCAGTACAATTTTATGAACACTCTTTCATCAACCAACATTACCAACACCATGCCTACCAAGACAGCTTTCAAAAAGCATGCTGAAGAAACTCGCAAAGCCCTGAAGAACTTCAATGCCATCTGGATCCTCAAGGCCCCCAATTTAATCAACTTTGCGCTTAACATGCTTGTCACCCTGACTGTACATCTTATTTCAAATTCTTTTATTATTAACTCCCCTCATGGAAGTATCATATTCATTAGGTGGGCTTCAATGATTTCATACCAGGCTTCATCTCGAACCCCCTGTTCCAAGCACATATGCTGAGGCTATAGTCCTTTTCCATTCCGTGATTCCATTCCAATCAAACTCCATCTGATACTCCGGAATAGAGTTCTCGAACTTAGCAGTCACAATCACAACATATTTCACAGCTCAACTTTGAAGCCTCATAACTTTTAATTTTCAGACCATTCTTTATTTTTAAAACTGGCAAATAGGTAGAAAATTTGATTCTTTTTTTCCTCGTTTGTAACCTAGTACAGCTTATCACCACTCATATTGAACTCAATTTTTTTTTGATTTATTGTGATAATTGTGAATTTGTTGAAGTTCTAGCAAAAGTATTTGAGCCTTCTTGTGTATGCAATATTTGTTAGGGCAACTGTGGTACTGACTTAGTCAGACTAGCAGGGGATCCAAAGAGGAAAGGATAAGATCCCTGCTAAGGTGAAGGTGTATTTAAGCACTAATAGTAATACAGAGATAATGGAGTTATGGAAAGTAATAGAATAAAAGTGGTACAATATTGAAGGTGAATATGTTCAGGTTTGGGTGCCAATTTGGGTGTTGAAATTCTGGAGCTTGTGCAAGCATGCACAATGTGCTGAGCTTTCTATTTTAAGTACTCTTATTGTTTTCTTTGTAGTTTACAGTTTACTCCATTTTATCTTACTGAGTATATATAGTAGCTAGTTATTGTTTTACCTACTCATCCATTTGCCTCACAAGCCCACCAAGGTCAAATGCAAAATCATAGTATTGTACTGCTTAATGTGTTGATCACTAAGCTTATTCCAACATTGGGTGCTGATTTGGGTGTCAATTTGGGCCTGATTCAGCCAGCTAATGGGAATTTAAAGAAATGATGAAAAAAAAGTAAAAATGGAATTGTGAAAGAAAGTGAAGTAAGAGATGATAAAATATTGAAGTGAATGAAAGATGAGTAGGTTGGGGTTTGGGTGCCAAATTGGGTGTTGATTTGGGGCTGATTCAGCTGATCAACAGGAATTCAAAAAACAAAGGAAAGTGAAAAAGAGTGAAAATAGAAGGAAAGTTAAACTTATCTATAGGGTGGAATATAGAGCTCTGAATTTAGGTTTTGATTCAGGTTTTGGTTTGGGTTTCAGGATGGTTGTGTTTTGCCAGTCTGATGAGAAACTGGGTATCCCCCCACAATATTTGTTAAGTTGTAGCAGAGTTGTGAACTTGTGTGTACACATTTTCAATCAATCAGAGAAGCCTTAGGAATTCTTTACTAATTTGTTGGTCCAAGCCATAAATTGCAAAATACTTATAAGTTTGATCCTTTAAATTGATCCAAATTATTGTTGTCATTGTGTGTATCAATTGAATTGGATTTCTAAATTTGGAATAGTTATTTATACTTTCCAGAAAACCCAAACTTGCATTACAAAATATACAAAGTACTGATTGAATTATTGTTTTGAGTAGAGATTTTAGGACCTTGAAAATACACATTTTCTCAATCAGTTCTGTATAGTTACATCACCACATTCTTGCATTCCAAAGATATATAAATCTGTGCATTCATCACATCTGATATATACTTTTATACATTTTAATGTTTCAGAAAGTGCTTATATTATTATGCTCATAATATGGTCAGATTCCCTAATCTGTAGCTTTATAACAATATACAATATGTCATGTTAGGCATCTCAGCATTTGTATTATATAATCATGTTCTTTTTTTTTGAAATTGAATACTATAAATATATATGTGATTTGTTAGATATTTTTCAGGTTTTTAAACCTAGCCAATCACACTCATGGCTAGCCAGGGCAAGGTTACTGTTTTCCTGATGCACCCCATAATGAGCTCAGAAAGCAACCAATTCTTCATATAATAAGTGATTGACACATGATTGTATTTCTTCTGCCATTCAATCCAGTTGCTACAAGGTAATGCCACTTGTATAAGGAAAGTACCTAGTGATGCCAGGAAGGGAGGTACACTTGTGATGCTCCAGTTGAAATAAACTAAGGACCAATAATGCAATGAGATGGCTTTATTAAAGTGCAAATGGCCTGATGGCTGTAGTCCAAGTTCAGTGTCTCCAAAATTGACTTTGTATAAGCTGTCTGCATCAAAAACATAACAAATTTGTGATTCAAAATGATGTATGGTGGGGCATTCTGCAAGGACATGGAGGAAAAGGACAATAAGTGGGAACAAACTTTTTCCTAACCAGGGGGACAGTCACAAGATGAGATCATGAGAAATCACAAACCTAAATGATTGCTTACCAATTCTGGGATGCCCAAGCAGCATAACTGCTCCTATTATACTGGATTGCTGAGTAAACTTTAAGAACAGATTTTTGAAATATTGTGTAGAGGATTCACAGAGGTGGTAGGCCATTGTCAGCAAAGTTTCAAATGTCATTGAGTTCTTGGCAGTAATTGTCTCAGATAAAAACTTTGCAAACAGCCAGGTTAAGTTCTTTCTGGATGTCATCTGGAAGGGCAAAGACAAGGCAGGTTGCTGGTATGTTGACATCATCTGATGCTTGGTTATTCCTAGTCTGGCATGGCACTGAATGCTGCTGAAACAGAGAAAATCCCTCAGAATAAAAACAAAGTATGATGCTGGTACATCAATATCATATGATGCCTGGTTATCCCTAGTCTGGTGCAGCACTGAACACTTCTCAAACAGCAATGGTCCCTCAGAGTCCCATTTGCTGTATTTTGTCCAAAGTATATACACCTTTGTGCCAATACCTTTGATAGAATCCAGGCAACCATTGTAAAGGTGAGATAAATGGAACTGATGTCTTGGATGTCACCAAAACTGCTAATCATAGGGGAGTTTAAACCACACTGCACAGCCATCAACAGCCAACTATTATGCAAACCACAAAAAATAAAGTACACCTCCTAGGCCACTTCAAGTTCTGATGTGTTTGTTGAAATATTTTTAGTATGAGCTGAAACATTTTGATAAAGGACCTGAGTAGATAGCTGGAATATTCACCAATAGTGGATATGACTCATAGATAGTTATCAACTACCCAGAGTATGTAGACTTGTATAAGTAGTAGAACATTGAGGATGGAATTCCTCATCAGTTTGAACAAATACAGACGGTATTCCCCCTCTAGTTCTAAGCTTGCTTGTGTTAGTGCTCTTGACTAGTATCTGTACTTCAACCCAATTCACCAAATTTCAACAGTGTTACCAGTAAATAGGCCTGTTGTGTTGAATCTGAGAATATGGTTAACAAACAATGAAAAGAGAAAGGAAAAGGCATGTAAATGGAGATGAAAAAGATGTGTAAACAATGCATAGATGAAACATCCATGTGTTTGGTGGAGTTTAGAAAAAGAAAAAGGATAGAATTCATAACAATGGTAATTTATGACAAAAAAGGTAGGAATAAGGAAATAACACCAAAAAAAAGGGGTGATTTTGAGAAGTTGAAAATCACAACATTAATGATAGGAATTAATTCCTATAATTACTGTAGATATTTACAATGGAAAGCTGTTGGGGGATACCCAGTTTCTTGTCAGACCGGCCAAACACAACCATCCCAAAACCCAAACCAAAACCCAATTTCAGAGCTGTATATTCCACCCCATAGATGAGTTTAACTTCCCTTCCATTTTCACTCATTTTCACTTTTCTTCATTTTTTAAAGTTCCTGCTGATTGACCAAATCAGCCCCAAATCAACACCTAAGTCAGTACCCAAATTGGCACCTGAACCCAAACCTACTCACCTTTCATTCACTCTGATATTGTATCATCTTTTACTTCATTTTCCTTCACAATTCCATTTTTCCTCCTTTTTCATCATTTCATTAAATTCCTGTTAACTGGCCAAATTGGCACTCAAACCTGAACATATTTATTTACCTTTGTTTATTTTTAATATTGTGCCGCTTTTTATTTTATTATTTTCCACAACTCCATTATCCCTGTAATAGTATTTAAATACACCTTCACCTTAGCAGGGATCTTATCCTTTCCTCTTTGGATCCCCTGCTAGGTGAGCTGTCTGTGCTTAGTAATATGTAATATGATTAACTTTGGACCCCCTGCTAGTCTGACTAAGTCAGTACTGCAGTTGCCCTAACAAAAGTAGTGTAATTTTTAAGAAACAAATTACAACTGTTAAGGTAGGAATTACTGGGGTAAAATACAACAACAACAAAAAAGTTATTTGTAGCAACCAATTCCAATGGTTGCTGTAGATATTTACAACAAAGAGATAATGACATGAAAAAGAAAAAATTTACAATGGTTAAAGTAGGAATTTAGTAGGTTAAAATACAACTAAAAATATAACAAAAAAGCATATCATTGACTTGTTTTGTTTCACTTAGTTTTTGATTGTAATATATATATAGGAACTAACAGCTAGATATACCCTTCCCTCCTGACTAAATAATATATTCTGACACTTCCTGAAGGGCTACTACCATGTATTTTATACCAAAATGTTCATAAAAATGAGAGGAATCCATTGGTAATAAAATTGTGACATGACACACACTTTTGAATATGTTATATTCAAAATAGTGCAAAATATCCAGTAAAATGACACACTCTATGCTTATAAATATACATGACATGACATATTGTATACCATTAGAACCACATTATTACAAGCATTCTAAATATGTATAAATTGTGTGCATTTGTTACATCTGATGTATGCTTTATGCATTTTATGTGTTTTAATGTTTCAAAAAATACTCATATTCCCACTCATAATACAGAAATTAGCATTGGAGTTGTGCATGCAGTACAGCAATTCAAGCTCATATTTAGGGCCTGTTCAGTAATGCAGATTTGTGTGGCTGATATGTGACCAGTCTTTCCTACCATAACTTTTCTGCCTCAGTATCATATCTATATACACACCTTGATGCCAGCGAAAGAGCAGGCTCATTGGTCCAATGCAGATATAAAAGTTCACATTGAATATCTTGCATTACAACTCTCAACTGTTGCAGATGGAACTGGCTTTAAAAATATGGTCTGGAATGAAGGTGCAGTCAAGGTCAATGAGCTCACAAGGATGAAGGGGTGCAATAAGACAGGTTCAAGTTGCAAAAATAAATGGGCCAGAGTAAGAACTTAATTTCCCTATACACCATTTGCAGAAAAGTTGATGTTTTTGATGTTTTTGTGTCTATTTAGTTGAAGGAAACCTACAATATCATTGTGAAGATCAAGGCTCAATCTGGCTTCAAGTGGGATGATGAAAAGGGTGCAGATATTGATGAGACTACTGCAGAGATGTGGGCTGCTTTTGAAAAGGTACATGACTTTTTAAAAAAACATATCTAATGTAGACTAACTACATTGCAGATAGAAACACAAAGGTTGTGCCCATTCCATAACAAGGGTTGGATCTGGTTCAACTACTCATGCCCATCACTCCATGTGGTGCAAAAACTTACCATGCTTCACAAGGATCCCAGCTGCCTGCTGGAAGTGGAACCTGATGAAACACAGGACTCTGACTGTCCTCTGTCTCATTGGGTTTTCCAGTCAAAATTGTCAGGGGACCATATCTCAGGTCTGCCTCTATGAAGCTTAGTATGTTCTACCTTCACTTATTCTATGATTGTATGACTACTGCTATACCTTTATCCTGCATGTCTCACCCTTCCATTGTAGTAGTAATTATGCCCATTGAATGATGACATCCCTGACTGCAGTCACATGTCAAAGCTATTCTTGTTATTTTATTAACAAACCCTATTATGTTCTAGCTGTATATAGTTGTATTAGCTCCCACACTTGTAATATATAGGTGCAAGGTGCTTATCCAAAGATAAGCACCTTGGAATTCAACTTGGTTCCTGGGTTCTAGTTGTGCCCTAACAAAAATCTCATCATTTCCAAGTACTAACCCCTCTTGTAGTCACCATCACCTCCACCCAAGGAGTACCACCCAGCAGCTCAGCTCCCAAGTGATGATGAAGATGAAATCTCTGTGCCTGTCTAGATGCAGACTCCTGCCACTGGATTGAAGCACAAGCACTCTGCCCTCTCCTCTGCTTCCAAGAACAACTCTTTTATAAATGTCCATGGCCATCAGGAGCTGTTGCACTTCATGCCATGAATGACAGATTGGAGGAGTTCATGGATGTTTTTCAAGAGACCTTTGCTGTGAAAGGGTCTGGTCTTCCTTCAACACCTCAGTGCAAGGCAAAGGCAATGCAACATGCTCAAGAGCTTAAGACTGCATTGTCTGATTGCAGGCTGGTTGCACTTATTGACCTATTCTGAGCTGATATCACTATGGCAGATACTTATCTCTCTCTTAAACAGGATAGTATCTGAAAGGAGTGGGTTCTCCATCATGTCAAGCATCTTGAGGATATCAAAGAAGGAGAAAATGAGGATGATATATTTACCTAATTATCATATACCAACTACATTCATTACTTGTCACTCATTATATCACTACTTATCTTGATTCTCCACATTCATTATGTGTGCACTTTTATTCTAGTCCTAAACCCTGTGTAATTGCCTGGTAGTGATGTTGGAATCAAACCGATGTACTATGTATGATTAGGTAATGTCTTTCTTTATCCATATGTATACTAGTGTTACGATGTTTCTACTTCTGTACTTGTATTTTGTAATTGCCACCTCATGTCTCATAATTAACTAGTTTCTTCCTATTTTCCCGTCGTTGCTGCTCACAGGTTATGGGCCCCAGCCAAAATTATTAAAACATAACACTGTCAACCATACAATAAAATGTCTTCGAACAACGGTAAACTACTCAAGTTCTTCGCACACATTCCAAAGTTGGAAATCGACGGATCCAACTGGGTGATTTTCAAAGATCAATTCCTTTTTGCTGCGGCTGCTGCATCCTTGAAAGGTCATATAGATGGTACCGGAAAGCCACCAGTAGCCATGCCTGCTATTCAAGTGGGAACGGAACCTTTAACGAAAGAACAAAAGGAATCATTGATTGAATATGAAAACTCACAAGTGAAATGGGAAACGGAAGAAAATATAGTCAAACAGGCGTTGGCGTCGGTAATCCCGGACTCTCTCTTTATTGAAGTAAGGAGAAAGGAAACGGCGGCGTTGATGTGGGATGCAGTCAGGGACCAAAGGGAAAAGAAATCCCATATGGTCACCGTGGACATGCATCGGAAATTGCAGTCAGAGAAGTGTACTGAGCAAGGAGACATTAGAGATCACCTCGTTAAACTGCAGATGATGCGAGAGGACTTAGCTTTGATGGGAGGTCAGATTTCCAATGAGGATTTTACCTCCGTCATATTAGGATCCATTCCGCAGTCGTACGATATGTACATTGCTGCTATCACCGCTACGTCATCCCTACTCAATCAGACCCTGTCGCCAACGAATTTAATTGATGCAATCCGTGATGAGGCTGATCGGCGTACCATAAAGAACCCAAAACCCAAAAAGGAAGGTCAGGATGCGGCTTTTGCAGCTGGCCAGTCCTCAGAAAAGGGAAAGAGGGGTGGTGAAGGATCCAGGAAGGCCAAAAAGGGGAAATGTTATAACTGTAAGATAAGTCAGACATTTTGCGAAGGATTGCTGGGCGCCAGGTGGAGGTTGCGAGGGTAAAGGACCAAAGCAAAAGGAGAAATATGACTCCAAAAGGAAAGGAAAAGTGGTGGCGGCAAAAGCAGAGGAAGATGACGATGATTTAGATGGTGTATGGATGGCGACAGTGAATGATGATGATGATATTCGTGGATGGATTGATAGATGTGGTGGAGACACTGGGAACGAGTTCAAAATGTGGGCAGGGGATGAGATATCTGTGGAAACTGATATGTGGGTTGAAAACGGACATCAAGACGATATGATTAACTCACCAATTTCCAATACCGATGATATCCTTACCTCTTTCGATGATCTGCTCGCTTCCTCAGACACCGATGATATAGATTCAGAGTCAAGTTGGGTACTCGATCTGGAAAGAGTACCGGATAGTGTTGAGGCAGTTGATGTTGAGGTAGGAGGTGGTAACGATAGTCTTAAGGGTGTTTTAGCCGTTGATGATGGTGAAGAACCAAAGACTTATATGTTTGCAGCCATAGCATTGGCTGATACTGGCTCTACTTTCGAAATGGAGTTGTATGACTCTGGCGCGACTTGCCACATGTCTCCCTACAAACAAAAATTCATAAATTATATTCCTATTCAAAGGAAAGTCCTTACCGTGGCCAATGGTGATAGGACCCAGGAGACGTCTAGGGATGTAAATGCACCATTTTCGCGGTTTCACAACCTTTGCAATATACTCGCGGATGCTCACATATCGTTGCGGATACTTGCAGATCATTGCAGGTCATCGCAGATCATCACAGATCATTGCAGATCATTGCAGATCATCACAGATCATCACAGGTCATCGCAGGTCATTGCACATACTCGCACATACTTGCAGAACACTTGCAGATCATTGCAGATGCTTGCAGTCATCACCAACATTCACATTATCATTCGCAGTTGCCAGCTGTTCTTGCAATCATTAAACATGACTCAAACAAAGGTCACTCAGGTGACTGTATTACTCATCACCTTTATTTTTATCTTGTCTCCTTTGTTTGGCTCTTATCTCCTATGTTTCATTCCCAAAATACCAGACCCATGTGACTCCGCTTTAACCCACATTTTACATTCCTGTTTCACCTTTCCGCACTCAGCTATTGCTAGTTACTATATTATTAGCAGTAGCAAGTAGGGTAACGGGAGGGAGTAAAACGGACGAATTACCACAGTTTTGATCCCACCTTTGGAACGTCGTACTGAGCTACTCTTGCACCCCTTGAAAATCATCCTGCACACTTCGCTTTTTCTGCACATTATCTCGCACTTTAAAGCAAACCTTCGCACCTCATAAAACCTCGCTATCACCTACTGAAGAGAACTACATCAACCCCACGAACTGCATACTACTTGCGGTCTGTCCCCACCGCAGGTACATCAACGGCAGTCATTTTGAGGCAATCGGAAAAGGG
Source organism: Phlegmacium glaucopus (assembly GCA_015039465.1). Lineage (NCBI taxonomy): Eukaryota > Fungi > Basidiomycota > Agaricomycetes > Agaricales > Cortinariaceae > Phlegmacium > Phlegmacium glaucopus. The sequence continues at coordinate 652,846 of MU130381.1, read as the reverse complement.
GACATGCGAATATCGATGCCAAATGGCAAATCTATGACAAAAATCCTTTTGAAAGACGTCTTATACATGCTGAAAATGGGTATGACTTTGGTATCTATCAGCAAGATAGATATAGCCGGTTACGCATCATTGTTTCACAAAAGACAATTACAGATCTTCTCATCTGTGAAAGAAAAGAGGGTATTAGCGAAGATACAAATGAGGAATGGGCTGTACCGCGTCGAGCATGAGAAAGATATAGAGGTAGCGGCAGCAATAGTTCCCGAGGTGGTGTCAATTGAGAAGCTGCATCGCTTGATGGGCCATATAGCTCTGGAGGCTGCAAAAGCATTAGTTCAAAAGGGAATGGTTGAGGGTTACAAACTCGACGAGTCGAGTACGATGCCGAGTACTTGCAATTCCTGTGAATACGGAAAAGCACATAGAAAACCTATCAAAAAGGAACACAAAGCTCCAAGGGCGGGAAAAATTGGTGATGAAGTCCATTCGGACGTTTGGGGACCATCTCCTGTCCAGACGATCGGTGGGAGGGAATATTATTTGACCTACACCAACAATCATTCCAGGTATTCAACCGTTTACCTTCAACGTCTCAAAAGCGAAACATTTGCGAGCTATAAACGATATGAAGCATATCTTCTTTGACAAAAAGGAGCTCATATCAAAAAACTCCATATGGATCATGGGGGAGAGTATCTGAGCAAAGAATTTAGTCAACATCTAGCAGAGAATGGGACTATATGAAACCTCACTGTTCATGATACACCGGAGCACAATGGAGTAGCCGAAAGATTGAATTGTACGCTTCTGGAGAAAGTTCAAGCAATGTTACATGCCAGCGGGTTACCGAAATTCCTATGGGGTGAAGCAGTTAATCATGCCGTTTACCTCAAAAATTGAACAGCGACCAAAGCACTGGATGGAAAAACTCCTTATGAAGTATTCCATGGCGCTAAACTGAATTTACGCGGTCTTCTGGAATTTGGCACCCGAGTATGGGTTCATGATCCAAATGGCAGTAAGTTGGATGGGAGGTCAGCTGTTGGGCGTTGGGTAGGTTTTGATGAAGATAGTAGTGGCCACCGGATTTATTTCCCCAAAACGCACACTATTTCAATTCAATGATCAGTGAAGTTCGACTCCAGAGAAGTGAATGTATACTTACCCCAAATTAGTCCAATTGAGGGGGAGTTGGAGAAATCGTCAATTGAACAATCGAGCAAGTCGCCGGATCACGAAACTAAAAATATTGTTGATCCCCTTGGAGACAATTTTGAGCGCTTACCAGAAATGGAAGGTCATCTGAAGCGCACACAACAGGAGTCAGCAGCTATTTGATGTCTTCGTATCGGTGAAGGAGTAATGAGTAACCTGCCTAGAGAACGTGGTCATATTCCGAAAGGGGTTCAGCAAGTTGACCTACCCAGAGTTGTGGAAGAGGTTGAGGAAGTTGAAGTTGTTGAGATGACCAAGTTGAATGAAACTGAGCCTGATGTACTGGAAGCTATGATAGCTGCAGCTGTTATTGGTCCTGAAGCGGATGAAGTTGAACCAACATATGAAGAGGCTCGTAGGCGATCCGATTGGCCAGAGTGGAGGAAGGCCGTAGATGATGAGTTGGAGAACTTAAAGGCAGCGGGAACTTGGGATATTGTTGAGAGACCAGAAAACACCAATGTAGTGGATTCCAAATGGGTTTTTTGCCTAAAGAAGGATGCTGAGGGTCGAGTCGTGAAGCGGAAAGCTCGTCTTGTAGCTCGAGGGTTCACCCAAGTATATGGGGTGGATTACATCAGGAAAAATGATTTTGGCCCTAGGTAGCCTTGGGTAATTTGTTAGTATCACATCACTACTCAGGACATCCCAGGACACCCCAGGACACCTCAGGACATCCTAGAGCAGCACAGGTAAAATTTTGAGTGTCACCCATTTTCTCAGGACACCTTTAGTGTATCCTGGTGCATTGACCATCTGGATTAAATCACATCAGGAGGCCCTGGGAGTCCCTTAGAATTTATGAATTTTGCTAGAAAATCTTTAACTGCTGTGTCCAGGAAAGTATTTTGCAGTTTTCTCAATAAGGAGAGCTGCTATTAATATAATTTAAACATATTCAGGGTTCTAAAACAATTCTCTACCATCTTTAAAAAATTTCCTTTTTTGGAATTTATGTAATCTACCCTGACCCAGCACCATATGCTTGAAATCATGCTTATCTGTGATCATGTGACCAATGGTCTGTGCGCCATCCAAAAGATATATAAACCACCCACAATTTTGTTTTCTTATTTCCTACTTCCCCAGTATTATGCTAGTATATTTATGTATCACTATTTTATTATTATTTTATTACTAGTACTATATATGATGTTTAGAATAATTGAATATAATTTTATTGTTATTATTATTATTCTGTTGTGTGAGACCACTCAAATATCTGGTTTATATATGTTTTCTAGCATCAGATCCAAAGGGACTAAGGCTGCCTCAGGATGCTCTCAGGTTGCCTCAGGTTGCCTCAGGACGCTCTCAGGTTGCCTCAGGTTGCCCCAGGACAGCCTAAGACTTTTCATACATAGGTAACTTGCACCCCAGGGCAACCTCTTGACCTGAGTGCCCTGAGCTGCCTGGGGCACCCCAGGACATTTCAGGACAGCCTAGGGCAGAAGTCATTTTTCCTGATGTACTTCAAAACTTTCGCGCCCGTCGCAAGATTAGCATCAATTCGAACTATACTTGCCATCGCAGCTCGAAACAACTGGGAGATTGATATGTTTGATTTCCACTCAGCGTACCTAAACGGAGTTTTAGATGAGGGTGAAGACATATACATGGAGCAACCACCGTATCATGAAGTAAAAGAACGCTCACGATATGTTGCCAAACTCAAGAAATCTTTGTATGGTCTCAAACAAGCTGGAAAAAGGTGGTATGATTCCCTGTGTCGCTCCCTAGCCGAAGTGGGATTTACGAGGTCCATGGCCGATCCAGCTGTTTTCTATGCTCGAGTTGGAACAGAGATAGTGGTGCTGGCGATTCATGTTGATGATACAACTATTACTGGAAGTGATGAAAAGTTGATCAATGAATTTAAAAGACGGATTGACGAGAAATTCAAAATCACAGACCTTGGGTCTATCTCGTGGTTATTGGGACTATCGATCGAACGAAATCGTGCCGTGCGAACATTATATATTTCGCAAAAATCCTACATCGAGTCCATCATCCGCCGTTTTAATTTAGAGGATGCAAAATTGCTCACCGTTCCGATTGACCCAAATATATTGCTATCAAAAGATCAGTGCCCTACAACAGAGGAAGGGAAAAGGGAGATGAAAAAGATTCCCTATCGTGAAGCAATTGGCGCTTTAAATTGGGTAGCGGTTGGATCTCGCCCAGATATTTCGTTTGCCGTGGGCCAACTAGCGCAGTTCATGGAGAACCCTGGGAGGAATCATTGGGAAGCATTAAAGCGAGTGCTGAGGTATCTGAAGGGTACAAAATATTTGAAATTAGTCTATGGAAATGCTGGGGACAAAGGCTTACAAGCTTTCGCCGATGCTGATGGAGCAAATCAAGAGCATCGATGAGCAATTTCTGGTTTCGCCGTGTTAATTGATGGGGGAGCTGTGAGCTGGATGTCAAAGAAACAAGAGCTAGTAACGCTATCGCGCACCAATACTGATTGGTAGCGTGAGAACAAAGCTTAAAAGTTGCCATCATGAAAATAAGCGGACTTTGAATTCACTTACCTATTTTGGAAGCAGCCCTGAATCGTGTTCCTGGTCGACAAAATCATTTGTTTGACATTAACATCCTCATCGCTCATCATATCCTCAATGTCTTCCACTATGTTGTCTATCATTTACACTATCGACATGCTCCTTAACATCTACCATCCATTTGTTCCTTGGCTAGCGATTCAACAAAGCGATCAATCTACTATTCGCATCGGTCATCGGCTCGCGTTTGATCGCATCTATGGCCCATCATTTCAAGAACGGCCCGTTTATGGACGCATCAGCTACATCTCCCATTATGTCAAAGGCTTTGTCATTGTTGTTGTGGCTATGGACCCACAAGTCTTCGCCTCCGCTATCTATCTTGCCATACCTCGCTCCTGGATCACACTCAGTCCCCTATCCTCACTCATCTACCTCTTATCTTATCATTCACTGCCAAAACCATCATTCACGCGGTACCTGAAGCCTTCCCACCCTCTTTATGACAATTTAGGAAGTCCAGAAGGATCACGACTAAGCAGGAATTGCAGATGAATCAGCGGCAGAGGATTATTCTCGCAGTGTGTCAAGTGTTATCAAGGCTGCGCGACATGGGACCATGGGCAAGTAGTGTTTTCTCGGGAACAAGGCTGCGCCTTTCAAGTGTTGACTCAGGACCTTTCATATTTTGACATGACCACACGCCTATGGAGTTGATATATTTTTGCTATTGGACTATGTACACTGCCTTCCTTTCTTTTCTCTCGCACTTTGACACTTTACAGATTTTTTTATTGTTCCTTTTTCTTTTCCATTGTTCTTTTCTTCTCGCAGCTGTCCTCTCTTTATCTTTCTTCCTTTGACAGCGCGTACTTTGTTTCTTTTTATTGTTTTACATAGCCTCATCCTTAGGGTATAAATACTGCTCTTTTGTACCAGGATAGGTAGTTCAGTTCAATTCATTCTTACCCCCCACTTTCATCATCTCAGTGGAATTCCAGTGAATTCCTCCCTTAAGTTCGCTTTTCTTGCCCCTTACTGTCAATCTATCCCCTATCCCTCAACCGCTATAGTCTTACTGAAGACTCTCTCTTGCTCATCCTCATCCTCGTCTTATACCTCATTCATCTTCCAAGACCTTCATCCTCCTCCTTCTCTTCTCTATTCTTTCCCCTTACCTCTGTGTGTTAAAAGTCAAGGTTATACCTTCCCTAAACGAACAACAGGGAGTCTCTTGACCTAAGGTCTGGTCCACTGCTCTCTGGTTGGTGTTTATATACAACACAAACAACGATTTATAATGCTCTCAACTATGGAAGCAGAATACGTGGCTGCAACTCACGCTGCCAAGGAACTTCTTTGGATTCGCCGCTTACTTGGCGAGATCTTCCAGCCACTTAATCACCCCATATTACTCAATTGCGACAACCAATCAGCCATAGCGCTCACACACTCGGATGGGCAATTCCATGCCCGTACCAAGCACATCGATATTCGATGGCACTTCATTAAATTTTGTATTGACAACGAAACCATCGACATTTCTTATTGTCCTACAGAAAATATGACAGCAGATATATTAACCAAACCGCTGTCAACCCAAAAGGTGAAGAAATTCACTACTACTTTAGGTTTATTACCGGTTTGAGGGGGAGTGTTGGAATCAAACCGATGTACTATGTATGATTAGGTAATGTCTTTCTTTATCCATATGTATACTAGTGTTATGATGTTTCTACTTCTGTACTTGTATTTTGTAATTGCCACCTCGTGTCTCATAATTAACTAGTTTCTTCCTATTTTCCCGTCGTTGCTGCTCACAAGTGAGTCCACATTGCCTGAGCAATTCTATCACACCTTGATGTTGCCCATACAACTGTGGAAATTATCATGCTTAGACAGTTATTACCATTTTAGGGACTTATACTTACATTTTATTTACATTACATTTGCTTAGTAATATTTCAAGTACTTGTAACAGGCACTGCTAGTCCCAAAAATACAACAACAACTTCTGCACATCTAGCAGGCCCAGTTCCAAGGTCTCCATATAAAACAGAACCTGGCTGAGGGTCAAATGCTTCTTGAAACTCAAAAATCTCATCTGGGTCATGGTCACAAATGAAGTTGTGGGTGGCTGCAAGGGCAGGAGGTATGCAGGCTTGAATTTCCATGCTATATTCTGGTGGGTGTACCAGGATAACAAAGCATCACTTGAGCACCCCAAAAACTCATTCAACAATGTTTCAGGCTGATGCATGACACAAATTGTATAGCTCCTCCTTGGTTACAGGCCTAATGGTTTAAAAATGAGCTACACATCTCTGAAATGATCAGAACACTCACCTCACACCAGCACAACCCCATTCCACAAGATGGTAATGCACACCACAATATGGGATTAAAAGTAAGTCACACATGCCAAAACCCACATCCACTAAATAGTATTTGCCCTCTGGAATAGTGAGGTCAGATAGTCTTGCATCATTATACATGCTGGCATCAGCAGTACAACCATCCATTCCACTGAGGATATACTGAAACCACATGTTGAAGCCACAAGCCAATGTATTTTGTGAGACTGCTCCTTTTTGGTCCTGAGCAAGGTGCCACTCATCAGATGGTGGACAGCAATTAATGTGAGTTTCATCCATGGCACCCAAAGCATCCTTGAAGAAAGGGAAAAATTTGGGGTTTGTTGTGATTTTGAATGGGACAGGATCATGAATTGTTGGGAGCCAAACATAGGTGGAATAAAATGGAGAAGAAAGTGCATAGAGCACTGTACAAAAAGATCTTTAGGAAGGAATTGGATGAGCATTCCTAATAGCAATGCAGAGGCTGACACACTTGGATATTGTTGCATTTGCATGTTGGAACCCCTCTCCAACATGGCAGATGGACAACCCTGTTACACAGGTATAGAGAAAGATTGCAACATGTTGCTCAAGGGAAATATATCAGGTTGCTTTCAACCCTGCAGTACCCAAGGCTTCTATGAAGGCCATAAAAACATGGAGCCTCATGCCAAGCTCTGACTTGATATGAAATCATCATATGATCCAGATGGCCAGTCATGAGCTCTGCAACCCACATTTCACCAGTGAGAGCAGAGGTATGATAGGGAGTCTTGTCATAGAATGAACCTGCATATATTTGAGCAGTAAACACAGCTGCATTCACAAGAAAAGTTGCAGCTGCCACTGCTAGGTGGTGACCTTCAGTGCAAGATGGGGGCATAACAAGATTGTATTACCTTGCTGTAAAGCAAGGTTTCTCCAGGGTCTAAATGTAACTTCAACAAATACAAATAAATAAGATATGGTGTTGTTCATGGCTGAATCCTCTAAAAACACCAAAATATTGTAACTTTTTGTTGTACTTGTTTGTCCCTGATCATCTCCTCATTGCAAGCTCTACTATGCAAGTGAAACATTCAACATAAACACCCCTCCATTCAACCCATATAACAACACTTCATGCCAACAATATCACAAATTCACAATTACCATCCCCAAAAATCAATGCGGCCCCCCCCCCCCACCTCCAACCTTGTGATACTTGTTCAAAAAAAAAAGCCCTGACCAAATAGTTCACAATTTCATTGCCCAAGAAAAAGGGGGATTATTCAGCAAGGTACGGAGTCGACCACTAGTTACATAATGTCACGAGAACCCGCGCTACCCTAATTACCGGTCTGTATATCACAGGATTTCTCCTTCATATACAGCAAATATACAGACAGTCACCGGTTCTCCAAAATAGGCCATTCCCATCAATACAAAATATCAACAAAAAAACTTCACCCGACAAGGTTTTCAGAACCAGCTGTAAGCCTTTTTTTGGGTTCCAGTTTTGTGAGGACTTGTAGAAATGGACTGGTATCTATAGATTCACCTGCTGGTGTAATAGACCAACGTTGAACTAACTTGATCAACCCATGTTCAAGCCACCTCATTACCATGCTTTCTCTCTTCCATACGCCTGTGGTCCATACTGACAAAGGTCCAAAGGGATGTAGCGCTCCAGTACTATTGCCAATAAATTCCTTTTCTGTGGTCAAAGTACCGTCTGTCTGAAAAGCACGGGATAGGGCCATTCCGAGTTCTTTTGATCGGCGGTTTTGCAGGCGCATCCGGTTGGCCAGGACCACGTCGGTAAAAATACGGTCACCAACGATGATAAGCTCGCGGTCACGGATCGGAGAGTGGAGAGAAGAGAAATATGAACGGATGGCGGTGATACATGAATATGCTGGTTTGAATGATTTATGGAATAGGACTGGGGCGCGTAAATGATAGGTCACTGATTCAGACTGTATAAGGACCATAATCCTATCAGGAAGAAACTTGATATACAAGGGAAAGTTTTGACTCACCTGTATACCTCCTGCATCCAATACTGTCCCAGCAGAATTGCTGACAATAAGGACGTTTCCCTCACCAAATGTCTCTCTACATTGCTGCCATGCTTCCTACATGCCACGGAGTTAGTTCAAGCCATAAGAGGACAATTAGAGCAAACCTGCAACTCTGGAACAAGGGTATCCCTGTGCGGTAGCGTCTGCAAGAAATACACCTTCACGGATGCTACGAGAAAAATGAATTGATGGTTCTCACTAGACAATTATCTTTGTCAAAGACAGCTCCGCGATATCCAGCCTTTTTCAGTGCAACAAAGTCAATCTGGCGGATGTCTTCCTACGTCCATATAGTCAAAAAATGGACATGAAAAGCTATGGATACAAATACCTTTGACGACGAGGTTAGGAATGACTAGTCGTGAATGTACAAGGAGTTGAAATGGCACGAGAATCCCCGGCACATTCAGTGGCATTTCAGTTAGTGGCAAGACGAAATAGATATTCCCACGATTGAACATCTGGCACACTTGTGTTCCAGCGAGCCCTTCAAACAGCAACTATGAGCGACTTTCTTTCAAGAGAAGCAGACATTCTGGGTAACGAGTTCTCGACATCACTGCGCGGAAACACTAGCGGCGACGACATCGATTTCGACCGCGCCGCTTCAGCTTTCCCTGACATTGACATTGATTCTGGGGACTTCATTAGCTCACAACAGCCTGCTGTTGTTGGCCAAACAAGTAGCGGGTTCTCTTTCGATGATTTCGAAAGCCCTCCTTTTCAACAACACAAGGATACCCAAGTAAAGGTGACGGGCGATGACGACTTTGACAAATTCGAGAACGAATTTCCTGACATTGATGCTGGTCAAGTGAGTAGGCATTCATTTCTAGGCATGGGCTGCAACCCCAGTAATTGCTGTTTGCTATGCTGGTTTATGCAGTAATGGATTACCCTCACACGCTATGATGGTGTAGCATGAAAGGACAACTTCACTGACACGAATCATTTAGCAACGCTCTATACCGCAGCAGCCCACCTATGGTGCTACATTCGCTCCTCAACCACATCCTTCTTTGTTTTCTTCGACCCCCATTTTGACCCAAAATATCACCGAGGAGCCCCAGGTCATCAAGTGCGTATGACAACGGCCTATGCAATCCTTCTGTGTCCTGACTGTTGTTACAGAGACTGGCGCGAAAAACAACAAGAAGAGATTAGAGCCCGTGATGAAGCTTCCAAAATTCGACGCGAGGAAACGATTGACAAAGCTGAACGTGCAATCGAGGAATTTTATGAGAACTACTCAAAGAAGAAGGAAAGAAACATTCGGGATAACAAGTGCGGCTTAATCTATTTTTCTTCCCCGGGCAGAAGTTGACGACCATCCCACGAACTCAGAAACTCAGAAGCAGAATATCTTAGAGAACTTTCAGCCTCTCTTTCGACGGGGACTACATGGGAGCGTATCTGCAGCCTAGTTGAGCTTCAGAACTCGCAGAGCAAGACAATTGCACGAACAGGTGCTGGTACGACTGACTTAGGAAGATTCAAGGAAGTTTTGTTGAGATTAAAGCGGGAAGGGGATGCTGCTCCTGGTGCAGGTGGCTATTAAGCTCATAGCTGTCCTTGGTACTATAATTGAGCCGCCCAGTTAGTTGTTTGTTTCTAATCATTGGATACTTTACCCAAAAGCTTGTTATTCAGCCGTCCACGCTCGTACACTAATTTAAGTTCATAAATATTCAAGTGGATGAAGAATACACATGAATTTGCGTATCATATGTCCATAGCTCGCAGTCCAATCCGCCCTATGATGATGACCCAGATCCCAAGAAAAACTGATATCTGCCCTGAATGATACCTTCCAGCTGTTCACATCTTCGCCTTTGCAGAGTCGTGTGCAACTTCAGTCATAGCAGCAGGGTTTGTTGTTTCTACCAGAGGCTCAGAATTGGCGACTGCAGTCACTTCTTCAGGGGAAGAAGAAGCAACCTCGGGCTGAGTGAAACGATCATCAATGAAAGAGATGACCGCTTCAGCCACTTTCTCTTTGACACCATCTGGTTCATTCTGTAATTCGTGGTAACCGCCCTGTCCGAAAGAGATGAAAATTTCCATGTGGAAGGATTTGGTCTGGAGACGTACAGGGAAAAGTACTATATTCTTACTTGCCGCCTGGATTTTGTCGTGGAACAATTGTGAGGCGCGGTAAGAGGTTACCTGAAAGGGAGAGAACGCCATTCAGCTGCAACTATATGCAATGTTAATAATATTAACCTTGTCATCTGTCCCGTGCATTAACACAACCTGCAGGCAACATAATGAGATGCAGAATGAGATGAAACGCAGAATACTTACTGGTAGTTCGTGGGGCCAAGCTTTCTGGTAAGTACGCAACAGTAACTCTCCCTAAAAAATAGTCAGCAAAAACCATTAGAAACGAAAACCAAATCACGAAATAAATTTATACCTGGGACAGCATGTCGCTCACCCCTTTGAGGGATCCAAATGGTCTAATGAGCGGGTCTGCAAGATAGGCATTGTTCAATTCAGCATCGTGAGATAAGTACTAAAATCCAATCCACATTAGTAGGTTAGGCAAAAACTAATAACAAACTGACCTCGGCGTTCACAGGAGCTGGAATGAGGATGTAGGGCAGGACATTGCTCATTTGGCCACCGACCCATTTTGCGACTTTGGAGGCGGGGGTGGCTTGCTCAATGAGAGGGCTCGTCGCGATAACCCCAGCAAGAGAAGCGATCGCTGAATGGTTGACACTCTTTTCGCCTTGTGTAGCAAATCCTAATACCTCCCCACCACCCTAAATGTAACGTCAGAACCAAAATTTCAGAACCAGGGTGGTTGTAAAGCTTACCATGGAGTGACCCATCAAGAAGACAGGTATACCTTCGAATGACTTGCGAGTATGTTCCACGGCCCATTTGATATCAGCCATCTGGTCCTTCCAACAAGTCTTTCCGTACGCACTGGTCTTGCTCTTGTTCCCTTTAGTGTCTTGGGCAGTCAAGCCGAATCCACGCTGGTCATATGCGAACACCGCGATTCCGCGGGCAGAAAGTAAGGGGTGGAAGTGAGTGTAGCGACCAATGTGCTCTGCGAAGCCATGCACGAACACAATGGCGGCCTTGGTTGATACAGGCGGCGCAGGCGTGTATGTGCGGGTGTAGAATTGAGTAGAGCTAGGTCCTGCGAGCCAGGCTTCGGAGTATGGTAAATTTGACATGGTAGTACTGGTAAAGGTGCAAATGAAGGGACGTGTCCTGGCGTTATTTTTTGATAGTAATGGTCTTCGAATCGTTTTCCAAACCAGACTCACTGGCATTCGACTTCTGGTGGTGATGGCAATACTAATATACAGCCGTTACGAAACACTTGAGCTCTGACCACTTCTTGTATCTACTTATAATTAAGAATGATTCCTACCCTGTCTAGGCATCCATTTTGGCACAGGAAATCTCTAGAAATTTTGCACTTGCCTATAATGCCTGTTGCACCTTGTTCCAGCATGTCCAACCAAGGCCCAAGGCAATTAATACCATTGATGAAGACGTCCACGTCCAACCAACACTGGTGGCGGTCCTTTCAATTTCTAATGAAATTCAATGATATGTTCAATACTGATCAGCTCCGGGCTTTATAAAATGGATAGCTGTTTGATTTGGCATCGAAAATTATTTATCTAGGTCGAGTAGGTCTGCGGTGACCAAAAAAGCATGCCCGACACAAGTTACGACAGGACGATGAAGGCGAGATCGTGAAGGTTGGCAAATCTTGTGGTACACAATAAAATTTTTCACAACGTATTGGCAGTGAAACACTCCAAGTTATGCCAAGAAACAGCGAGTCAGAAAGGCCTCGATGGGGTTGGAAGTATAGGGTTCGAAGACGAGACAACGAACTAAAAAACCCCTGGGGGAAAGACCTTTGAACATTGTCGAACCCGAATGATAATTTGGTCGTCGCCACAAGTATCGAAGGGGTGGAAGATTGATAAGCGTTACGGATGACTGTGGATGGTAAGATGAAGAAGTTGTAACCCACCGCAGGTGCTCTATATCTGACAATTAAAAACAAAGAGGTACCTTCTGCTCTTTAAAATCAGGTTTTTGTGTCATGACTGGAATTTTTTGACTGGACTCTTAAAACGAAGGGCCAACACGTATGTGAAGATGGCTCAATGCAATTTGTCTCCGTGAGGTGCAAGTGCTCATCCCCTGTCGGTAAGGCGTTTCTCATGAACCTTCTCGCCCTGCCTAGCCGTGATCTGATCAAAGCCCACGGAGAAGTCCAACAGATGGGATTTATGTAGTGGCATTTTAAAACTAAAACGTTGCTAAAACGCCAGCTACTTGCTAGGGCTGCCGTCCCCGGTATACGGTAAGAAATATGGCCGTCAACCGTATGGCACCGTGAGTTGGAAAGTGCGGGATCAAAGTAAAGTGTGGCGGCAATTTCCGCCGCACACCTAGTACACCAGCCAAATTTTTGGCCCGTCCTGAGACGGCTGCTTACTTAATACTGACAGGCCTTGATCAGTATTTACACGATTATTGATAGTACGCGACTCTGTCGCCATCCTCCACGTCTCCCTCCCCCAGCTGTGGCAGTAAAAGGTCTTCTGACCTTGGGAAGCTAAAGTCCGTCAGAGACAACCCGCAGAATGTTGGGCATCTGGGCTCGTGGGTTACGGCCTAGACCAGGACCTCCACTGCCTGGAGTCACCTCTCTTAGCTTTTCTAATCCTCGGGGAAAGCAAGTGCCGGTGATTTTTGCCCTTAGTCGTAATTATCGACCTTTAGGCCACAAGGCTGACTTTAGAGTCACCCCGTCCTTGTCATCCTCAAGAGTCTGGCAGGCCAATTGCAGGTTTAATTCAACGCAATCCTCGTCTCAACAGAACCTCACTCCGAGCAAAACCACAAAACTTGCGCAATTCCTGCCCGCACCAATTCTCAGCAAGGCACCGCAGAATGTATCTTCTTTACGCAAAATTTTTGCTCTCGCCAAGCCAGAGAAAAAACCTTTACTCATTGCCATCGGACTGTTGTTGATGTCTTCCGCTGTGTCAATGAGCGTACCCTTTACCATTGGCAAATTGATTGACTTCTTTTCTTCGACCAATCCTGTGAGGACAGTTTCTTGATATACATTGCTTTGTATTGAGATCTCGTACAGCAAATACCATTTGATCTCTCTATTTGGCACGCCTCAGGTCTCCTCCTTTCCCTTTTCACTCTGGGTGCAGCTGCGAATGCTGGTCGTGCAATGCTGATGAGACTATCAGGTCCGCCCCCAGATGGTTTCTGAATGTTTGTGATCAGGGGCTGACTTAAACATCCAGGGCAGAGAATAGTTGCTCGCCTACGCGAACAAACCTACGCTGCTTCTCTCCGACAGGAAGTAGAATTTGTTGAACGGGGAGAGGGAGACGTACTGAGTCGGCTGAGCGTTGACACAAGCATTGTCGGCGAAAGGTTATTACCATTCTTGTTCTTGAAAAGTTACCTTACAGTTCACTTCAAACAGTGTCACTCAAAACCTGTCAGACGGTCTTCGAGCCATTGTAATGTCTACTGTGGGATGTAAGTACCATCAGTACCATCTACACAACTGCCATTGAAGTCTCGTCTAGTGGGTGCCATGTTTTATGTGTCACCTACATTAACGATGCTAATGCTGGCGGTTGTGCCACCCGTGTCTTTGGGTGCTGTATGCTTGGATCCTTATACACCGTATTTTCTCCAATTCAACTCATTACACTGACAGGTTTTCTACGGACGTTACCTTAAGAAACTTTCCAACCAAACCCAGGAAGCCATAGGTGATATGACGAAGGTGCGCAAGAGCCTTTATAAACCTATTTATCTAAGTGAACTCCATTAGGTTGCTTCTGAGGCACTCTCTGCTTTGCGCACAGTCCAATCCTTTAATGCCGTACCTCAAGAAGAACAAAAGTTTCACGACAAGGTAACCCGTGTTTTGACGCTTGCAAGAAGGGAGGCGATCGCCACTGGCATATTTTTTGGAAGCACAGGCTGGAGTGGCAATGTTACTTTGCTAGGGTTGCTAGGCTATGGTTGGTCGTCGGAATGTGATCCAGTAGAAAACGAACTTAAACAAGTTACCGAACAGGTGGAACCCTTGTCTCGCGTGGGGATATCTCAGTGGGAGACCTTACAAGTCTCTTGCTGTATACGGTCTATGTGGGCAACGGATTGCAAATGCTTACGTGAGTCCTTATCTGCTTCGATGACTGTAAAATATTAAAAACACATCGCAGCTCATTTTTTGTGTGATCTTTCCATTTCCGCAATGGCGCTTATAGGCTCATACCTATTCATAGTCCTCAATAATGCGTGGGATTGGTGCTGGAATGCGTATTTTCGAAGTTCTTGATAGGTCACCTGCTGTCCCATATGGTATAGGCGGGGAAGTACCCAAGGATCAACTCGGCGTTGTGAAATTTGAACACGTGCACTTTGAATATCCCAGTCGGAAAGGTGTGGAAATCCTGAAGGACTTCAATCTCGAATTAGGCATTGGCGAGAGTGTTGTTATTGTGTACGAATATTCTTTTTTAACTGAAGTGTGGCTATAAGGGGCTCATCCTTTCTGACAGTGGCGCAAGCGGCGGTGGAAAATCGTCTGTTCACTCCCTTCTGTTACGATACTATGACCCTATCCATGGCAAAATAACTTTTGACGGGAAAGGTTTGACCTCTTTCGCGCGAAAGGAAGTCTCCATGATTCTCACATCACTCGACAGATATTCGAGAATTCTCCACAACATCTTGGCGTCAGATCATTGGCGTTGTTCCTCAAGACCCAGTTTTGTTTACTGGTTCAGTCGCTTCTAACATAGCGTTCGGAAATCAAGATGCTACCCGGGAAGAAATCGAGAACGCTGCTCGACAAGCTAATTGCGAATTTATTTGGGGCATGCCAAATGGGTTTGACACTGAAAGTCAGTACTTCTACTTATGCTCCATAGAGCGCCAAGTTGCTCATCCAAGGAACTAGTTGGACGGCTAAGCCTAAGTGGCGGACAGCGTCAACGACTAGCTATTGCTCGCGCCCTCCTGAAGAAACCTCTTATATTGGCTCTTGATGAAGCTACAAGCTCACTCGATGCCACATCTGAAAGACGGGTGATTTAAAACACACCTGTGTCCTAGAAATGCAATTCATTAATCCTCTTTTTTTAGGTTAATGATGCTGTTGATAAAATCCTGCGGTCACGCCAGACTACTGTATTATTGGTTGCTCATCGATTATCGACTATTGCGCGAGCAGAACGAATAGTAGTTCTTGAAGGCGGTCGGATAACTGAGTCAGGAACGTATCGAGGGCTTGTGAGTTCCATTTGCTATGACATGAAAGCTTTGTCAAATCAATGATCGATGTTGAAGATTGGTCGTCAAAATTCACGATTTCGAACTCTGATGGCCGCTCAACTAAACGCAGCAGCTGGTGAAAGCTTGTATCTGGATCCAAAGCCAACCAGTGACCAAGACGGGAAGGAAGATGAGACATCTGAGACAGTGCATCGTCCGCGGACTGGCCTGCACGCTGCTGATCCATCTTCGTTGACGACACTGTAATTTTCCCGCACGGCATGGCATGTATGTATTTACGGATCCCACTTGTATCCCTTCTCACCGGTGCAACGCAACAACCATCCTTATTATTTTGTTATTATCTTTTACACATACTTTAGTATCATTAGATTTTTTTCCCCAGCTCGCTTTCCTCAGCTGCTCTGCTCAGATGAATCAAGCCACCAAGCTCCTCCAGCGGACTCAGAACTCCCATTCCCGGCTAGTTGCCCGATACGCCATCACATCGCCTTACCGTCATGCTGCCGCTTCTCGTTGGTTGATAACGACTGATTTCATAAAACCCTTGCTAATATTTACAGATACTACTAATTCTGATACTGGCCTCATGCCGTTCTCGAGGAAACCACGTGTCTGGAAAATCATCATGCTACTAGTATATGTAGATTCTCCCCACACGCAGGATCCTTCATTTACAACCCCATGGTACCTCCTACACCAACCAGCTCCAAAGATCGCAAGTCCCCTCTTAATCCTCTCGATGATGCAGGGGCCAAGACACAGGGGCTTTTCGGAGACTTGAAGCAGCCACTTCAAAGACTCAATGTATGCGTGTCTCTCTCAGTCGTTGTATATTTCTAAGATCAACTCGTTATATAGGATGCATTCGATGGGTTACCTGACCAAACAACGCAAATGGCTTCATTGGCCGGCGCCGTAGGAACAAAACTGGAAATCATAGAGTTCGTGCTTATTTAAATGTTCTTGGATACTCTCAGCCTGATTAGGTGACTCACGTAGTCTCCACGAACAACTAAAAAATCAAGACCAAAGACACAAAGCAGCCATCGAAGAGATCCAAGGTATATTTGTTTGCCGATATCCTTCGCTTTGTACCTGTCATTGACGATTAATCAGGTATTCTTGATGGGCTGCTACAGAGCGAGGTCTTGGCCAACATAAAAAAAGAGGGTAAGTTTATTTTATTTTTATCACTTGTGTAATTGAATGCTTTGATAGTGGACCGAGAGATCGCCGAACAAATGGATAAGCTAGTTCAAGAAGGCGTTACAAAATGCCTGAAGACTCACATCCCTCAAGAACTACAAGACGAAGTTGCTGTAAGCAAGGGTGAGCTTAAGAAGGTCAGGCTTGCATTGCATGACTCGTGCGTAGGTTTGATTTATGGCTTCAACTGATCATCTTGATGCCACAGAATTTGTTAGGGAGAGCCGTCGAGCCAACGCAAATCTCCGGATTAGCAAAAAAGAGGATCCGCTTGGGACTATCCATATGACTGACGACACTGTCAGTCGCCATTACCCTAAAGATCTGGAAAGTTTATTCAGTCTCGACGGTAAGTTCATAAACGTTGTAATAACAAATTTTCTGAACCTTGGTTTAAAGCTGAAACTACGAAGGCCCTCATGTCTGATTATAATTTGCACAACTCGGATTCTGATTCTCAAGATCACAACCTCAACAGATTCATGCATTTCTGTGGAATCCAATACCAACTGGTGGAATGAGATACTTATTGTTTCTGCCTTTCTTCGAGACTGATTGTATTGAGTATGCTCAGGTCCGCCGCTAGCGCTAGTGTTGACTAGCCCTGGCCACACTAGACCGGGAATTTAACCAAGGCAATCTGACGTACACAATGCTCAATTTTGCGATTATTCTATTTAAGAATTCTATAATACCCGGATCAGTATTTCAGGAATAGCTACCTAGAATATGACCGTGGCTTGAATCTCATTGAGGTGTCTATAAATTGCCCCTCTGCAACGTGACGTTAACGTCCTGAGGAAACCCGATTTTCCCATTAACCCAATCGCGAATCAAAACACCAGCAATGGCTGTTGTAGGTGGTAACCTAAAGGGCGGTTCATCGCTGTAACCCAATTGAACTAAAGTGGTTTCGGATTCAGCGGGTGTTAATGCCTGCGCCACAGAATCCCGAGCCTTCTGTTCAAGATTACTCCGTCCCTCTGTTACCTCATTCATCTTCTTGTAATCGGATTTGCCGAATCTAGTGCCTGACCTGTGCTCGAGAACGGAACGAACTTCCTCACGAGTAAACCATCTTGCATCTATATATTTTTGAGAACTGAAATGTATATAGACAGTGCTGTACCTACCAACGAGTTCGTTGTCCAAATCTGTGCGTATGGGTTTTGTTGAATCAGCCCGAGCGTAAAATCCAACCATGAGGTTGGCAGGGAAGGGCTACAATATAATTCAGAAATTATCACCGTAGGTTGATCTCGGCGTGGTACTGACCCACGGCTGACCAGAATGGTACTTGACACTCCAAACGCGAACCCCAGCTTCTTCCCACATCTCTCGGGCCACTGCATCTTCAAATGTCTCGCCTGGTTCAATAAATCCCGCCAAAGCAGAGTAAAATTTGCCCGGGAATTTTCTCTATAATATAAAATTAGCGTACACTTTACTGAGCGTATCGATGAATGACGCACCCCTCTACCGAGGAGGACTTTATCTCCAGTCTCGTCTATGGCAATCATGATGACCACGGCATCAGTGCGGGGGTGAGTAAAGTTATGCAACCCTTTACTAAGCTCGAAAACGTTAGCCGTTGAATAGGCCAACAAAAGCGGGACCTACGTGGTTGGGCAAGGTTTTCGGTTGCCGTTATCGGCCCAAGGTAATAAAGAACAGCAATTAATCTTCCATCCACCCCACATGGAATATGTACGTGTTCCGCATCCGGGACAATACTATAGAGTTGAAGAATCGGAGAAAAAATTGAAAATTCAGGGGGACGACATATGTCGCAATGTCGCACCTTATTACGCAGGTTCCAATCTACCAGACTGCGTGCTGAGGCAAAGACTGCCGCAGTAAATACATCTAGATTTGACATAAAAGCCCTGGGCTCCGACCAGTGAAGCACCTTTCCTTCTCGTCCTAGGGTGGTCTCTCTCAATATTTTCTGCAGCTGTTCGGCTGTGCAATCCATATCAGCTACATCTATTGCAAAATAAGGCGTTCCGTCAAGCTTCTTGATTGCTTCTTCTGGGTCTGACAACTCGGATGTAGGGAGAGCAGCAGTGCTCTCACTTGATTGCAGTTCATGGACACCAAGGAAAACAACGGGGATGCCAAGGTGGCGAGCGGATTCAGTGGGAGAGTGTTCTTTGTGCGCATCGTCCCCACTGTGCTCTTCGTGAAAAAGATCCCCAGGTTCCTTTCCTTGCCCAAAGTATGGTCCTGGCCCAAGAAATGGCTTGACGTCAGTGGTGGTAAGATATATTGGAGAAGGCTTTGTGGATCTATCATTGTTCGAAATCATTAAAGGTTGCCCTGCATTGAACAAGATCCATCGAGTATTTGGAAGTGCAATGATGGCGTTGAGAAATGACTGAGAAGGGCGAAGCCATGATAATCGATTTAAGGGCGATCCACCATAAAGATTAATATGTCTGAATCATCTTAGGGTAAGTCCTTCAAGAAAGGTAAACGAGATCTACCTTTCTGACATCTTAGAGGGGAGAAACCAAGTCCGGCAATTCTCAGTATGTGTTGCCGACTCCGAGAAATTTGTGTATTGTAAGCAAACAAGACTGGGCTCCGTAACTTATCAATGAGGACTGTAGAGGTTTTTCAATCGGAGCTTTTTGGAGTTTAAAAACTCGCCAAGCATATTCGGAAATGTCCGAGCCTAGCTTGCCTCATGCCTTGGAACAATACTGCCTGGAGGCCTATGCTGTTGCAAGCTTTATTCATTCGAGACTACAATCTCAAGCAGAGATTCCTGCTTGTTCCATAGTGCCCTGGTCGATCTTTTAAACAATAATAATATCGTCTTCATTCATCTTTACTGGCGACCAATTCAAATAATACGGCACTTTCAAATTTTGTTTTTAGGAGGCATCAATACATCCCGCAACGTCTAGTGTCAAGGCTAGAAGGTAGGCTGCTGAACTGATCCCCAAGTTTCTGCAACATGCTAATATTTTATAAGCGTCTCCAATGCCAGTGCAGTATGACTCCTTCGATCATCAAGTAGGACTGACAAATGCGCAATTATCTGCACACGAGACCAAGCATGCAAAGGCTCGACTACGAGCCAGGGAATACCAATTATTTCAAGTTACTGAAGCCATTAAAAACGCAACGGATATGAATCGTACCGAACTTATTGAAGACCTTTCAAAGCTTACCACTCTCATAACCCGATATCACATTGCCCTCGCCCCCCATAAAAGGTTACCCCGTGAAATGTTGCAGCATATATTCCATTACGTCTTTGTAGGATGTAACAACTCCGGTCCCAGCCTGCAGAATCCGCCTTTACTCCTTGGCAGGATATGTTCTGCCTGGCGGCGTACCGCCCTCTGTATGCCAGAACTTTGGAAGGATCTACACTTCTTCGTCGAGAACGCTCACAGTCGATCTCAAAAAGTGAATGCTGCACTTACGTGGTTTTCTCGAGCTGGAGACTCGCCGCTGTCTCTTACAATAACTGATACCTTCGAGAATTCAACTCCAAGGGAAGATTTTGTTAACCAAATCATCGTTCCTTTCTCTCATAAATTCAGATATCTCCATCTCGTACTGCAGCCATCGCAAATTAAAGCGCTTTTCTCTTTGCCAGTTGGATCCTTGGATTCCTTAGAAAGTCTACACGTGGTTGCCTATACTGGCCTCGACCCTACACCCGTTCTGCCCCCTTGGACACCTCCGATATCCGTATTCAGCCCCTTAGCTCGCCTCCGCAGAATTCGAATACAACTTACACCCTTTGTTGTTCCACAAACCTTTAGGCTGCCTTGGGATAGGTTAGAGACATTTAGATGCGATTCAAGTCTTCAGTCGGAGGATTGTCATGAACTCCTTCTTTCGTGCCGGTCGCTTAGGAAACTCCACGTCCGCGTTTTTGGTATCAAGCACTCGGGACCATCTACTGTCCAAATACCTCTCCAAAACTTATGTAGTCTCACTGTCCAATTGTGCGATGCAGAAAGTTATGACCTTTTCTTTCTTCCTTTGATTCTTCCTGCTCTTCGATCTCTTATCATATACAATTATGATGGACTACCTTGGTCTCCTAGGATGTACAGCAGCCTCTTGGATCGTTCCGGGTGCCAGATCGAAGAACTCTACCTTGGAACTCTGGATGCAGAGTCACGCGACGTGCTTGCGCTCCTTCAACTAACCCCGAGTCTTAAATCAATTACCTTCTCTCATAACACCCTCGTAGACACGGCTGTCTTGCGCAGAGTAGGGGAGTCTAGCATTGGTGGTCGCCTAGAAGAAATATTTTTGAAAGGGACACGCAATCTGGATCCCATTCTCACTCTTTTAGAAACGCGAGAAAAAATAACCAACGCCGTCATCGTTCCAGACGGGAGACGGTCAACTTCACAACTGAAATTCATCGAAACTTTTTGCGATCCCGAGGAAGCCATCACTCACTCGACACGTATACAAAGATTACGAAATTTTGGTGTCGAGATAAGCCTCTTGCAAGCGCAAGAAAGTTATTTCCATCTATAAAACTTGATTGTTGATGCCGAGTAACAGATTTATTTCAACGAATTTACACAATATGATTTCTTTCTCGAAAAAAGTGTCGCCTTGGGAGTATCAGTTAGGTGAAAATGGCGGTGGTCCCGCGACAGCAACTAATTCCTGAAATACTTGCGAGAAGTTGCCATCCACGTCGACGCGCGATGCTCTCTTGTCCTAAACCAAAAAAGAAATAAAAGTTACCATCTGGAGAGTCTTTTACAGATGAGTATTCGTACCTGGGGAAGCTTATGCCATATAAAAACACAGTTCATCGCGTGGTGGGAACCACTCTTGAAATGATATGTAATAGCAAGCTTGACAATGATCTGATCTTCCAACACCCGAACTACAACAATATAGGTCAGCTCGGAGAGTTGAGTTATTCACCGTGGAATGTACTAACTATCTTGGATACTACATCGAACACACAGAATTATCAAGCTAAGCGTCTCTTTAGTGAAAAAGCACCCCACCTGTGATCAATACGTGGACATGCTCCGTATTCCCAGATATAGAGTCGCTCCAACGCACTTCGTCCTTGCAAGGGAGGGGCATTGGAGAAATTCAAAATAGCGTCCTCGTTCAAGAAAATGCCAACCATCCCCACATTCTTGGCGTCGGCCATTCGATACATCTTGAAAAGAAATTTGCATGCGCAGCCAAGTTCTCGCGTTAGCGTATGTGGCACCTGCCTACACAATTATTTTTCTACTAACCTCATGAACCCATTGCTTTCCGTCCTCGATTTCCTGCATAGTGACGTTCTGTCTCTCTGAACGTGAAATGGCCATCTCAATGAGTATTCAAGTGGGCGGTTGTGGGTGAAAATGCATTGTCAGCTCAGGCTTTATGCTATTCCTTTTAATAAGCTATTACGATGTAAGTATATGTTTACTATACAGCTTCGACTTCGGTCTAGACTTCATCTCGTCTCCATAGAAATTTGGGTTCTATGCAAACGCAGAACCCTCTTGGAACAAAAGTATGGGGATGTACTAACGGTTGTCGCAAGATGCGACATTCCTATGCCCAACTAACTGTTTTATTTGAACAGGTTATCACCACACTTCTGAGAGCGCTTTAGTATACCCCAGCGATTGTTATTCAACGGACTCAGGCTCTGGCTTATAGTTATAGTTTATTGAATTTAGAGTAGGTACAAATAAGAACGCGCACTGAATCACTAATCAAGCTCACGCTCAGGCTCTTGATTTCCTTGGTAAGTGCCGCTGCCGCGATAGGTACAAGCAGATTATTACTTGAGTACATTATTTTACCAACACACACTCCAGATTACCGGAATAATTTACAAATCCGTCTCCCAATATGCTTCGGTCTTCAGGGTAGATAAGCTTCTGTCTCTCTCACGAAGGGATGTTCAAGACATTCCCGGCTTGTTAATCGCCTCTGGGGGTCATACATCAAGAGACCTCGAATGGCGCTGATGAGAGAGATAGGGACTCGTGGTTCAAACAGAGAGGCAAAATCTGATGGGACCTTCTAAACAATAGAAACCGCTGTTTTCAGAGCTAGTTTGTCAGAGTCAAATCTGAATACGTACCTTTGGGAATTGAAACCCAATGGCATCGGCCAACGCAATTCCACTTGGCCATGGACCGCCGCCTATCGGAATCCCTGAAGAATCGATGCCATACTCATCAGAAGGGTCACCAAGAACTGCACATATCTTCTCAATTTGATCTACCTGGGTTTCTCCAGGGAAAAGAGGACGTAGGTTAAGAGTTTCTGCCATAATGGCGCCTAAACCCCACATGTCTACCGCGCTAGAGTAAGTGTTACCCAGAAGCGATACTTCTGGGGCACGGTACCATCGAGTAGTGACGTATTCGGTATATGGAGGGTTGCTGTTCGTCTCTCGGGCAAGACCAAAATCACCCAATTTAATTATAACGACAACGTCCCTTTCCTTTGGGGTATCTGGAGGGGCCATCGGCGAGATTGTCGTGTATTCAAAAATCCCGGTCGTTGTAACAAGTATATTTTCTGGCTTCATGTCACGATGGAAATAGCCATTGTCATGAATGTGGAAAATAGCAGAGGCGATTTGACGGAATATTGAAGCTACCAAGACACCTGCAAACGATCGGCCTTTCCTGACCTTGAAGAGATGGTATAAAGTGCCTTCCATTGGTTCCAATACGAGATACGTTTGTGCCGGGGAATTAACACTGAATGCATCATACAAAGTGACGATGTTCGGATGAACAGGAAGAGCCCGCAGTACCTGCAGAAGTTCAAATTTCGTCAAAAGAAAGAATGTAGGCTAATGAAAACAACCTTGAGTTCCTTGTCTATCGAATTGTGTAGCCACTTCCTACCAACCCGCTTGACGGCTACGAGTCGCTTGTCTGTCCATTCAGGCCTCACGCCCGAATTCTGCATGGCTGGACGAGCCAAGCCTGGAGGCAAAGCACTATGCCAATCACATAACCAAACGGTGGAAAATAATCCTTCGCCTAGGTCCCTGAGAGGAGTGTATGAACGTATGGAGCCTGATACTTAGTGGAAAGGCGGAGATTAGAGAAAAAGATAGAATTCACTTGTATACGGGTCTCCAATACGCAATTGGTCGTCTTGGACAGATACTGAAGGACTCCCGACCACCTCAATACGCTCTTGAGGTGCAGAGGGCATTTGGTCTTGATTCCTTAAGGTCAAAAGTGGGATATTTTTACAATGTTTTAGATGATGTGCGGCTGTATAGCAGTCGACGAGCCAGGAGGGCAGTTATAAGATAGTACTGAACCAATATGAGGATGATGTCCGTGACCCTCGCTTGCGTTTGAAGCTCCATCATATGTCATATTATAAATGTCAACACTGCCTTCGCCTTCAGATGCCAAGTTTATATTCACCATAATCGCAGGTTCCGGGGTTAGAATGAGACATAATGTTGAATAGGACTGCCAAATCCGAACGATGGCCGACGGCACCCAGAAGTTCACGCTGTCCTCTCTACGGCACAGGAGAAGATGAGGATTGAACAGTGTAGGCAGTGGCGGCTTTGGGGGTGGACCTTCAAGTTGACCACCTTCGAGACGTTGAAAAAGTCTGGTACTATATCGCTGGCTGTGGATTGGGTTTGAAGTTGTCCGAAATTGGGTTTTTGTGAAAGAACATAACCAGAACACAAGTCATGGACCATGGTTACCAAAGAGAGCCAGAATCGTTGTATGGGCGCTTATGGTGATAACACTCTTTTGGAAAGCAGACTCCCTGTCCGGCACCAAAGAAAGCGCTGTAAATATTATGGAATTACAATAACAGTTCTTGAGAGTTCTCGCCTACATAACATTCAAATTCTTTGAGAATATCATATTCTACACCCTTTCGCAGGTGAAAAAGAAATCGCCTGATAGGGCGGGGATATTTGACGTTTCTGCAACGGCCATATTGAGAATTTTTACAAGTCTTTCGGCGCCTTGTGCCAACTAAGGGCTTCAAGGACCTCCTGCATGGAGATATCTTTACTGGACCCGAGTTCAACTTCACTGGCAATCTTAATTTGCCTAAAATAGTCAACTTCTGTACACCTAATGAAGAACGAGTGAGGGCGAACTCTCATGCAGTGCCGGACACGACATGCAGGACATAGTTCGATTTCGAAGCTTTGTGAGCCTGAGGATGTTGCCAAATATACTGAAGAGGCGCTCGCAAACCTGTTGACTCCTGAGTTCGCAGACAAAAAGAGAATAGTAACCGTAACTTCGGTTCTCTGTTACACTATAACCGTCCAACACTGGTTTTACGTCCATGATTATCTCGTCGAACCCAACAACTAAGACTAAGTGGCATATTGAACATCATGACACTGCAAATGTGTAAAAAGAACAATTATATAATTTCCTCCAGAACGAGGTTGTACACTTCCATGATCAGAGGGTCCAAATTGTTCGGAATCGTCAGATCTAACGGTGTGTCTGGCGGTATAACAGCCACCAAGCGAAATTTCTCCGCGCCCTGATGTCTGAGCCATTCTATGCCCTTGGCTTTGGCATCGTGGTGTGTAGCGACCGTCATTTGAAGCATCGTAGCAGTTAGGCTAGCTTTATCATAGATGAAGCTATCAAAGGTTGGCTGTCCAGGCGCAGGTTGGTAATAACCGCTTTCGAGATTGATATTCTGGCCAATGAGGTATCGATGATGTGCCAAGGGGATGAATGTGGCGGTTTGGGGAAGACCTCGGCGCGCGATTTTTACTAGATCACCGTCACCACCGTAACCAAGACGCATATAGGATTTTGCATTCTGATTCCGGGACTTGAAATGGGTGTTTACCGGTCCTTTATTCTTCGTCAAAGGAGTTACTAGCCATTCTCCACCCTTGCAGAACAGATCGTGAACATCATCCAAGATGTAGCCAGCAGATGCCCTGGTGTACGAGTTGCGGACAAAGATTTGATACAGTTTCGCCGCTTCCTGCAATGTCGTAATATGGAGATGGTCACGAAGCATTTTGTATATGTAACGTGTGGGAATTGTAATCATATGGATTGTGCGATCATCTTGAGGGCTAACAAGGAGGATGTGGTGTGATACTATGTTTTCGGCAGTGCCCAACGAGGCAGCAGATAAGACATCCGAAATTGTGTCGAAGGACAGTTTCCAAATCTCATCCATAACCATTTTCTCATATACTGAGAGGTAACGGTGGGCAAAATTGTAGGCCATACGTGCTGAAGGGGCATATCGAGAATAGAATTTTTCGAGGTCCGCTTCAGAACAAGGTTCCTTTGTGTTCTGCAACGTGCGACTGAGATGATAGTCAATAATGCAATAAAGGATAACAAGAGCCCATTCACCCCATAATGAGCTCGGAGAGCAACCAGTTCTTCATATAATAAGTGATCGACACGTGATCATATTTCTTCCGCCATTCAATCGGGTCGCTACGAGGTGACGCCACTTGTATGAGGAAAGTACCTAGCAACGCCAGGAAGGGAGGTACGCTTGTGACACTCCGGTTGGAATCAACTAAGCACCAATATTGTGATGAGATGGCTTTATTAAAATGCAAACGGCCTGATGGCTGTAGTCCAAGTCCAGTATCTCCAAAATTGACTTCGTATAAGCCATCTGCATTGAAAACATAACAATTTCCCGGTTCAAAATGATATATAGTTGGGCATCCTGCAAGGACGCGGAGGAAGAGGACGATAAGTAGCCACAGACTTTTTCCTGACCAGGGAGATAGGATGAGATCATGAGAAATCACAAACCTGAATGCTTACCAATTCCAGGATGCCCGAGCAGTGTAACGGCTCCTATTATGCTGGACTGCTGAGTAACCTGTAAGTACGGATTTTTGAAATCTTGTGTGCCAGTGGAGGATTCATGTAGAGGCGGTGGTAAGCCATTGTCGGCTGCGAAGTTCCAGACGTCATTGAGTGCCTGGCAGTAATCATCTCGGATCAAAACATTGGAAACAGTTAGTTTAAGCTCTTTCTGGAGGTCGTCTGGAAGGGCGAAGATAAGGCAGGTTGCTGGTACATTAATGTCATCTGATGCTCGATCATTTCCAGTCTGGCGTGGCACTGGACGCTGCTGAAATAGAGAAGATCCCTCGGAATCCCACTTGCCATATTTCGTCCAAAGGGTATACAGCGAGTTATCGTTGCGCACCTTGGTGATGCCTTTAGTATCAGGTAACATCAGAAAGCGAATGGAACAGATGTGGAACAGATGTCTTGGTTGTCGCTGAAGCTCCTAATCACAGCGGAGTGTAAACTACTCTGGCACCATAGAAAGCGCTGTAAATCTTACACTAACAGTTCTGCCTATGACATTTAAATTTCTTGAAACAGAACTCTTGCTATTATGCAGGTATAAAAATGGATGAGTATAGATACAGACAGAAATGAGATACAAGTACATGACGAGTGAAGAGCCTTGTAGAAATGCAAAGTAACAGCCGACGACCAAGGTCTGGTGAGTATACCGCAGGCAGTCAACGTCGGGGCGACGAGAGTTTGGCCAGCGTATAGAGATCCAGTATATGGGACAAAGCTGCCTGTCTATGTCTTGGAGGGAGGCAGGCGTGACGTGCAACAGCGGGAACTATACGGAGTATCTATGAAATCAATACACCGTTGAATCCTGCAGTCGCCAACGCCAGAGCGGACCCCACCACCACACACTTGGTCTAACTGCGGCAACGGGAGGGGGTAAAGGCATATTTGGCTGCCCTTGTGGCAGAGGACCAGCATCTTGAGAACCATGATCCATACCTAATTTTTGGTCCTTTCTTATCCTCTCGTCATCCGCCCTTTCCAAATCGCCCTTCTCCACTAGCGTAGCCTCTTCACCACCATTATCAAACCTCCGCGTCCGCCAATCATCCATCGTCCGAGAGTCTTGTTCGTCTTCATATCCACTCTTCGTGATAGTGCCCAATTTCTCATTCGCTTCCACGGGTGAGATAGGTTTGCTTCTCCACCCAAACCCTCCCCACCCCCATCCCCATGGATTTTGCTGATCGATATTTCTGTCCAACTCTTGAATTCGTTGGACACGTTCGGCAGCCTGCTGTCGCGCAGCTGTTACATGAGCGTGTCGAAGAGACAGATACCATCTATAGACTACCCCCGGTAACGCTCGTGGGACAGACAACACTGAGGTAGTTGTAATGAAGCTACTTTGCGACACAACTGACTCGGAAGTGGATGAAGAAGGCGACTGTGGATCGGACGCCACGAGCGTGTCCGACTGAAAATCTGATAAAGGGCGCATGGGGGGAGGTTCAGAATATGGTGTGGTGCGCGGTTCTTTCGACGGAGAAGACGCTTGCATGACACTTGAGATATGAGGCGCAAGGGACGGGATTCGAGATCGTAATTGAGATGTTGACGGTTGGGTATTGTTAGGGGTGAATACAGCAGTGACATCCTGCCAGACCTTTTGAGCCTTTATCTTTTTGTCTTTCTTCTTTTCCCTGGCTTCTCTCTTCCTAGACGCTCTCTTAGCTTCGCGACGAAGTTTCTCTGCTCTATGCTCATCTTCAGTTGCGAAACCGCTTCCACTTCCAGCTCCGACCCACCACCACCAGCCAAGGAAGCTCTGCCAGAGGACGACTGCCCACATAAGACCAGGAAGCCAAACGAATTCCTCTTCTTTATGAACGAAGAGGAAATTGAGGGCCGTACTGACGAGAGCTAGAGAGAGAGCTGCACAACCAAAGACAGCCGTTCCGCCATCTGTGCGCCACGCTTGTTTACGGTTGACCAGCAAGCCCCAAATAAAGAGAGATATTGTGAAAAGAAGAGACAGAGTCGCATTGCACACATTGCGGACTGCAGTGGCGGTAACGCTGACAGCATCGCTGCCACTTATTAGAAGAAGCTGCATGGTTGCTGCAACAATGGCAAGGGGACCTAAAAGGTTTCGAGTCAGTTTACAACAAGCGGGGGATTTCGGGCGAACGGACGGACCCAGGAGGGTGAAGATAAGTCTTCTTTCCAGTCGGGAAGGATAAAGAAGGGTCATAAATTGGATGTGAGTTATCTTTTGAGTGAAAAAGTTGTCAGTATTTCGTCCAAAAGACAAAGGAAAGATATATATGACCTGGATGAGGCCGGATGTGGAAGCACTCATGACCAGCCAAGTAGCACGCTCTGCGATTGACCAACCCTCGGTACTGATATCAAGGTCAAGTGGTGGTACGTTCACTGCAATGTAGCTGAGCATGTAGGGCCACTTTTCGCTCTCTGCAAAGGATGCCGAGAGAACGACATGCATGGTGGCGATTAGGGAGATGAGGAGAGTGGTAACGCCTGAGAGCTGCAGTACATAGTTAACTGGAGCTAGTGACCAATGATACTTGGCTGTGAACATTAGATGGATGAAGAGAACGGCGACAAGGGTGAGCACGACGCCTGTTAACATGATCTGGACCGGGAGTGATCGCACGAAAGCTGGTCGAAAGGCGAGGTAAGGGTCATAGGGATAACTGTATACATAGATCAGACTATGTACAATGTGTAAATTAGAGACTGACTACCTATTGGAGTCTGCAGCAGCAGAAGCAGAAGCAATCAGGGAAAACAATAAAGTCGAGAACATTGTGGACTGGCAGAGAGAGCCTTACAACCATACACAGACAAACACGAACTCTGTCATGGACTGTGAAACGTATAGCATCAAAGGTTCTACCGTCTTCTTCTGTTGGTCCAACAATCTACATGAATTACTTTGAATAGATGGCCTGAAAATTATCGAACGCTTCTTTACTCTCCCCCTGGATTATTCAAATTTGAACGGAGAAAAAATTCGCGTTTTCGCTAGGCATATCATTCCTTTAAGTAAAGCAAAGACACTCGAGGACGAAGCAAAGCTTCCATTCCGTAAGCCTTGTCCCATTCAGTGCACGAGTTCCATCGTCATTTATTTCATCCATGGCGTAAGTCTTGTATTTGCAAGGTCTGTAATCCACCCCGATTTTCCAATATCAATACCCCTTTGGGTTTTGCCAACAAATAGCTTTACAAGGTGGTCCCGGGTTAGAAATCCCTCTGCCGCATAGTTCAGGCTTCATTGGAGAGGTTGTGAAGCTTCCTTATCGACCCGGTTATATTTACTGACACAACAATCGCCAGATTCACGAACAGGGTTATCAGGTTCGGTGATTCTGCGATCGCCATCTTGTCTCTTATTGAGATCCTTGGTCCTATGTACGCAGACACTGTGGCTTGATCAAAGAGGCACGGGATTAAGCACACCACTTTCGCCTGATACTCTTCCTCCTAACGTAACCACGGATGAGCAGATTGCTCAATACCTCAAACATTTCCGAGCTGATAGCATCGGTATGTTGCGACAAAAAATCAGCTACTTAGTCTAACAACCTTTTTTCGCTTAGTCAAGGATTGTGAAGCTATTCGTCAACAGTTATTGGGAAACAAGTGTTCTCTTGAAGAGCGTAAATGGACGTTACTGGGCCAGAGTTTTGGAGGGTTCTGCGCCCTTAACTATCTTTCTTTCCACCACGAGGGTATCAAGGAAGTCTTTTTAACTGGAGGGTTGGCTCCTCTGGTCGACCAGCCAGATCCAGTCTATCGAGCACTAGCTCGTGAGCATCCCAAATCGTCACCATCCATCGGTTATGAATCTAACAGATTGTCCCAGAACGGGTCATCAAACGGAATACCATCTACTACGAAAAATATCCACAGGATATCAAACGGGTATATAAACTTTCCTAACCATAATATCCTATCTTCTTCTGAACTCCATAACCATAACATTGTAAGGTTCGCACCATTGTCGCTTATCTGGAATCAAATCAAGTAACTCTTCCCAATGGCGGCCATTTAACGCCCGGTCGATGGCAGCAACTCGGGATAAGCTTTGGAGCACATGGTAAGAATATCTCTCCTTGAGTTGATCTCTTCTAAGTTCCTTTTGATAGGTGGTATCGATGAAATTCATCGTAAGTGCAAAATTCTTTACACTGGTTCCTCTCATCAGTATTCATTTCATCTACAAGAACTCGTCTTTCGTGCATCCAACGACCTCGAATTGTTCAGTAAAATTTCCTACAAGACCCTTCAGTTGATCGAGCAGCATCAGTCGTTTGATGGAAACCCATTATACGCAATTCTGCACGAACCCCTCTATTGTCAAGGGTGCGTAGCTTACTAAATATTGTTTCCCCCTGCTTCGCGAGTTCGGGTACTAAAAATCTCTTTCTAATATCGCAGCCGCGCAGCCAACTGGTCTGCATATCGAATGCTGCAAAAACATGAGCAGTTCTCGTGGTCACAAATCAAAGTCCGAGGGGACTCCGTACCTCTCTTTTTCTCGGGAGAGATGGTTTTTAATTATTTTCGTCCCCTCTCTTCTCTGTTAACATTTTGTCTCAGGTCTTCCCTAGTATGTTTGACGATTATGCCAATCTGCGACCATGGAAGGGCGCCGCAGAAATACTCGCACAGGACGAATCATGGGGTACCCTGTATGATCTCGAGCGGCTCGCGAAGAACGAGGCGAAAGTATCTGCTGTAACGTATGTCATTTCGTACAACCATCAGACGTGTTTCTCATAAATCACTTTTTGTAGATACTTCAACGACATGTATGTGGACTTTGATTTTGCGCAACAGACGGCTTCGAAGATCAAGAACACGGAGCAGTATATCACCAATCAGTTGGTGCATGATGGGATACGGGAAGACTCTAGGGATGTTATAAAGACCCTTTGCAAGCTTTCGAAACGGGAATTTAATTAACATTGACCAATGTAAGCAGAAATGTGTGTATCATGTCTGAAGTCGACTTTTTTTTAGGAGCGTTACGCACATGTCACACACAGTACGGTAGTCTTCCCTATAGCATGAACCTATGACATGAAGCATGTTCATTGTTCAAACATTTGTTCCACCCAAGGTAGCCCCTGGTAACCCAAGGTGCTGAGAAATCTTCCGATCATGGTCAAATCTGGTCCAATTAACAGAAGGCCGTCCGGCCCGTCCCATCAAGAATTCATCAGAAGCAATCGATGACGGAAAACTAACCGAAAACAACCGAAAACAGGTGGTTTGCGAGGCTACATAGGTTTAGTTTCAAGACGAATGCCGCGCTTCCACCGAAAAGTGTACGGAACGCTATCGAGTCTGCCAAGCATCTGTCACCTCAATTTATTTCTCCCTTTCAGGTGTCCTCTCCCGGAGAGTTATGTATATGTAACAACAACAATCGATCATAAGTCCTGTCCAGGGTCCCCTTATTGATCCTTGGATTGTGCCCGAGACCTCACACTGATCATTCCGACTTCCTTGTGTCAAGGTCAAGATGAAATCACACTACAAGCCTCTTTCTGACTATCGTATCATCTCGTTGACCAGTTGCGCCGTCCTTTTTGTTGCCTTCCTCTTATTCCTCTTGGTTGGACTGTCGTTGACCATCATCAAACCCATTTTCTTACTCGCTGTTCGCTCTACTGCGACAGAGACCCAGCCGTTGAGCATTGCGACAGAGTTAAGATTCGGCGTGTGGGGTGTCTGCGCGACTAGGTAACATCGCACCACCATCCTTATATTTCATTGTCCCTTACTTTTTATCCACATTAACCAGTGATCTCAACAAGCCCACCATATCTAATGCAGGAACATGTTATGGACCAATGCTTAGTTATAATGTTTCTTCCTTCGTCCAGTTAAACGATGCTGGTATTTCCCCAGAAATCGTTGACATCGTCGAACAGGCCCTGCTTGTAGTCCTCGTCCTCCACCCAATAGTCGCTGGCTTGTCATTCCTCTCCGTAGGGAGTTCCCTATTCCTCGCCTCGCACGCCTTTTCTATTTTCACCCTCATTCTTACCATCATCACTGCATTAGTTGCCACCTTGTCGTTGGCCATTGATTTGGCTCTGGTGCTAGTAGCGCGGAACCGTGTGGCAACCTTGGGGTCATTCAAACTCGCAATTGACTTTGGGAATGGGGTTTGGATGATCGTTACTGCCGTTATTTTGACCTGGATTGCTGTCGTTTTGCTTTCTGCACGAGCCTGTTATTGCCTTGGTGTTCGACGGCATGTTTCCGTTTTAACTTATTGCATGAATTTTAACTGAAGTATCCTTCACAGAAGCCAATTAAACTTCCAGCACGAAAAGAGAGTTACCTTCTGAATAAGATGACAGGCGATATATTGGGGAGATTTTTGACGACGATATGACAATACTTTACGCCAACATTGACTTGTACTTAATCTTTCACGCATCACATTTCGAATAGTGATAATGATTTCAAACAACAAAGAAAGTTCATTGCATCCAACCCTATTCTTGCCCGTAAAACCTACCTCACACATGCAATAGTCTGATCTCCATGCTACCACTTCCTCTATCAAGCAAGACAGGAAGATCAGTACATCTCCAGACTCATGCCGTCGTTAATCTCGTAGTCTTTTAAAGTGATATGGTCTTTGTATGTAGTGTACCTAGAACCGAAGATGTATATGATTAAGCCAGCTAGCTAATGGGTGTGGAGAAGTAGGAACGCACCATTTCTTGA
The DNA here is from genome assembly GCA_015039465.1 of Phlegmacium glaucopus. Lineage (NCBI taxonomy): Eukaryota > Fungi > Basidiomycota > Agaricomycetes > Agaricales > Cortinariaceae > Phlegmacium > Phlegmacium glaucopus. Next base: position 619,616 of record MU130381.1, on the reverse strand, counting down.
GCAGGATCTTCGACGCATTCGTACCCGTTTGAGCTGCAATAAGCTTCTTTAGATCTCCTACGGTGTCTTCGGGACTGCATTTCACTCGAACTAGTAAACCTCAGTGGATATATAGTTGAAACCAATAGAGTCAGACCGAACCTTTGCGTCCGAGTCGGTCATTTGCGATTACCTACATTTATGGTGAGCCCAGATTCTATATTGAAAGTATGAAAACCCACTTCGATGAGAGGCATTGTGTTGTACAAAGTGAAAGTGAAAGACCTATTTATTACGTAAAAGCAGACAAGGTGTGAGAATACAAGCTTCAATTCCTCCAACGACGGCTAGCGACCGGTTAACATTCGTTTAGATCACTCTGCTTGCGTGTCCTGACACTCTGACGAGACCAAATCACTAGAAATTTTATGGTTAAATTGGATACTGATCATGAATTCATATCCGCCTGAACTTCTGGCGCAGCTTGCGCCAGTGATGTTTGCGGCCGGCCTCGACTCCCCTCAGGTTGCACCGAATCCGTCTTCCACACCCCCAGCACCTCCTCCGAAATCGTCAGACCCATTCCAAGTCCTCAGTCTCCGTCTACGAGACGCGCTTATAGCGCACCGGAAGGTCGCGATCTGGCAACCGGAGAAGAACAAATCGTTTCAAGTCATCTTGGTTGATAAGGACGTCAAATTTCCACCTCGTAAACTCGTCTCGCCTGATGACCCACAATACTCTACAGCCCATTCCCCTTTGTCGCCTCTTAGTCAAACATCCCCCCTCCATCCAGATGGATTGATAGCTCCAATCTGGATTCGCAAACATACTTCATTGGTTCCCTCTGTTTTCGTCCTATTCCTTCGTATTTTTGAATATCCGCCTTATGCTTCGCGCACACCACTGGACCTTCCGGATGCACTCCGGGAACGGGAACGAGAGGCGGAGGAGCGACGAAGGGATTCAGAACTAGCTGCAGAAGTGGCTCAACGGAAGAAAATAACGAACGAACGAGGAATTAAACTCACGGTGGTCCTTATGGCGAGTAGAAAGATGCTCGGTGAGGCTGGTCTGATTACGTAATGTAACAACAGCCTAACAGCCTTCATTCTGTTAGACGATCCTACTCTAGATTCAAGGTTAACATTCATTAGAAGACAAAGTGGTCTCGATTCCAGAGCGGCACTTTTTGTTCTTAGTCCTGTAAGTCCTGCGGAACTTAATGACTTTGTCCGAAGGTGATAACAATCCACATGATGACTAATATCGAATCGCTTATGGTTCTCAAGTTTACAGCAAGCGCTGTATGAACCGGCAGTAGAATATTATACCGCACATTCCAAACGTGTGCGTCGGAAACGTAATCGGCATTCGCAGAACTCGTCGGGCTATCCTAATACATCTTCAACTTTGGGTGGCATGAATATTGCTCGTCCATTGAGATCAGAAGGTTGGACCGTTCGTTATGAGTACAAAATGGCCTGTTTTGCCGAGTTTCGGAGCGAGGATGAAGTTGCTTTGAAGTAAGGATTTTTATTTTTTTCTCATTCTTTCATAGACTGATGGGTCACAAAGGCATTATCAGGATGCATACGAGATGTTGATCATTATGTTTGGCTCGACAGCCATACTTCCGCCACGTACGAAGCGTTGGGCTGAAGCAAAAGTTCTTGCAGACTGTATTAACATTAAAGTTAGTCGATCGACTCTGCGTTTGCTCAATTCTCATGGCTTTGACACAGATAGTCAAACTCTATTTGTACAATAATGAACATGCTCTTGCCTTATCCCATCAAAGCACCCATATCCGTCATTTTGGTGATTTTTCAAGAGGCTGGGGGATTGGTGAAGAAACCTTTGAGTTCTGGAGTTGGATTGCAAGACAGTATGTGGTTATCAGCCTTTTTTTCTGGGAAAGTCTCTGAAACGTACCCACAGACATCGTGTCCTTGCGGAATTATTGGAACAGGGAACGCGGTCGACGCTTGCGATCCCAGTCCACAAACCTGCATCGCCGATTTCAAACCTTTCGCAATCACAACAGAACTTGAGAGCTGCTTCAGGCGTCGAGTATGATACTCTCCGTTCTCTCGGCATAAATCCGAGCCATGCTTTACAACACCCAGGTTTTTACTATTATATGGCAGCAAGATGCACGGAGATGCGAAGGTCACGGTTTCTAGCTGCCGTTGAGTCCGAGGTGAATCCTCATTTGTCAATCTATCCCAGTTCTTTTTTGGAGACGACCGACTGAATTGCTTCACCATCAGATTAGCCATAAACCTGTTGTGCTGTCCCCAGGGTTTGCCAACGAGAAAAAAGTTGAACACCTCGCAATCATCAACGAGGCGAGCATGGTGCAATCATTTCTTTATGCCAACTCTAATAAGGTCTTGACAGCTCTATACTAAATCATACGAACTCTTCAAAAAACATTGTTCCTCGTCAAATCAGGGACAAGGGCGCCTGACGTTATGGATTGCATATCGTATCGCCCAAACATATTACGACGCTGGCAAATTCGACATGGCTGTTCGGTAAATGGAAGTTCTTTTTTTCGCTTGTCTCAATTAATCACCATCTAAGGTTCTTCGAACGGATAGCAAAGACTTATAGAAGAGAAAAGTGGTATTTTATGCTTCGACCATTGTTGTCAACGTGGCATGCCTGTGCTAAACAACTGGGTGAGGTCGAGCTCAGCATCAAACTTCTCGTCGAAATGCTAGGACATGGTGGGTAAATATTTCTACCACGCAATTCTATCAAGTTTACCCTCACTCTGATAGATGAGCCTGATTCTGCAGACCCAAGTTCACTTGAGGAAGATCTAGTGGCAGTACTAAAGGTTTGCAATGTGTGGCATTTGTAGATACACCCCTTAACCAGGCCATACTCTAGAACACCGTTCCATCTGCGCCTGATATGACCCTAATCGCTGATCTCGTCGAAGCGCAACCCATCTGTATGTGAACTTTTCGCACATAGTCAAATCCTCCATCTCATTTGAAGACTATTAACCAGTCGATTCCAACGTTGTGTTCTGGTCTCCGGAAGTAAAAGTCGGCGAGCCTGCTGCTTTCCAATTGACGATGACGGCTCCTACGTCTATCAGCATAGCGCTAATACCTTTCTCTCGTCTTACTATCCATCTTTCGGGCGATTCTTCTCCGATTGTTGTGCATCATGCACCATCTGACGACCAGCTGCCAGTTCGGAGAGTCGACATTGAACATGCTACACGTGTGGAAGGACAAGACCCTCCCAATGTAACTGGCGATCTCCGCTGGCGACCAGAAGGCACAATTGTTTTTACTGGGTCGATATCTTCCGAAGTACCCTTAGTGCTCAAGGTTGGTGTGTGTTTTTTCATTTGCGAAACTTGTGTTGAAATTCTTGTGCGGTAGATTACCACTATCGTTCTTACTGTAGAAGAGAACGGCTGGAAAGTGGATATTCCATTCGAACCTTGCAATTCACGCTCGGGCTCCGGACCTGTGGCTAGATGGCTAAGCTCCGTCGACCCACCCCAATTCGTTCCCGTCAAACGCAGCGACTATAGCTCGACACAGTATGTTTTACTTTTTTATTTTTTTACTTTTTATTCATTTATTTATCTATTGTCCAAGGGTCAAACATCGAGCACATCAATTGAGAACTTCATTTCATCATGAAGCCCCTGCGTATTTGGATCAAGATTATCCAATCACCATTGAGGTCACAAACGCTGACACTCGCGATCTGGATGTTGTTGTCAACATCCTATTGCAGCCAACTGAGATCGATGATGCAGGTGTGTTAGACGGCCTTATGAGATCGTAGTAATCTAATATTTCCCCTACAGTGAACTGGATTGTGATAGAAGACACCCGATCTTCAAGTCTCATTAAAGGCGTGCAATTAGGCGTGCTTGCCCCCGGTGCCACAACAGTCAAGACTCTACACTTGTTTAATACAGGCGCAAGCGGCGATAGGATGATTGATATTTCGATACAGTCGCGAACTACGACCGCTGGCAAACGTGAGAGTGACCAGGCCGAAGATCACGAGGATGATGACGACGAAGATAACGATGGGGAGACCTCAGCTCACGACACAATGGAGCATCTTCACATGATCATTATTCCAACTACGAATCCTTTCAAACTGACACACAGTGTTGCTTATAGACATGCCTTAGATCCTTGGTCAGGTTTAGCCAATCTTGAAACATTTGACGAGACATTTTGGGATGATCGGAGGGGTGGAGAGGCGCTTGTTACTGCCAGGCTATCGTGTGTAGGACCGGAGAGTCTAAATATCGAGAGTCTGAGGCTTGAGAGACGAGTAAGTGCTGCACCGCGATATTTAGACTCGTAAGTTTACAGATTGGACAGGATAGTCGATACGCCAAAATCATTAACTCTTCGATGGATGAGCAAGATGATGACATGTTTCCTGCTGGTATCTATTACCTTTCTACTTCGCTTTGTTAAATCGTTAACCCACGTACTACAGAGTTCATCCAGGGCGACGAAATTAGCGGTAGTTGTACGATCAGTTTTTCGCTGGAGGATGAGCGCGATGCCATACAGGATCCCATCGACGGCCCAGGTCGATATGTTGTGACATGGTGCAGGTGGGAAATAACAATTATCTCAGTTGATAGATTTTGACCTTTCATTTCACAGAATACTTCAAGATGGAGCCCATGGCCCAAAAGCTACAAGCATTTTCTCTTTGCCAGCGCTACGACCTCCCATGGACAATATTATAGCATTGCTTGATGTGCCACCACAAGGCACCCTTCATGTCCCAATGTCCTTAACTCTCACTATTCGAAACTACCATCCAACGCGGTCAGCAAATATTGTCGTCCAGCTTGAGCCGGATTCAATGGATGGGTTCGTTGTATCGGGATTAAGAAACGGTCGCGTTCCAGTGCTATTGCCAGGATCAGAGGAGAAACTGATTTGGAATATTTTACCCATCGAATGTGGGTATGTGAAAGTTCCTAGGATAAAGGTCACGGACAAAAGGAAAGCCGTCTCAAGTTCTCAAGACACAAATGATCCTGGTGCCAATATAGACGCTTTCGTCGGCGATGCGATCAAAGTCATTAATCTAAGGCGCGAGATACGACAGGATGACAGTCAAGTTGAAGATGGTGATGCTGTCAATAACCAATCCTCTGTAGATGAGCCAGAGAGATTAACTACAATTCTTGTATTACCTTAATCGCATTTCTCTCCCAAGATAAATCTACTTTAGTTTTTTGCTATGCAAAGCTTAAAAGGTTACCATCACTGCCACATGCTAAGAATAACCCATAGATCACGTGATATTCTAGTTTAAGGCAGTGGCCTACCTTGGCCCCACTTAACAACTCCTTCGCTTGTGCCACCACAATCCCTACCCCGAGCCTGAGGGCTTGCCTCTGTTCGCCCTCGCCAAAGACTGTACGATATAGTGTATGTGCCCATAATTTATTGGAGAATAATTTTAGACCTGCAAACAGGCAACGACCCTGGCCACCATTTTTTTCGCCTTGAACTTCAGGTCCCCAGCCCGCGTTGTGGGGTTCCTCTGTCACTGTAATGGACTTAGTTGATACTCTTGGAGACTCTCACCCGTGTTTCGAGGAGGAAGCAGGTATTAATAATTCCCCCCAGGACGCGGAAAATCATGACGATGAGAATCATCCATCACGCCCAACCAGTCGTCTAGGTTTCAATCGGCCTGCTTTATCTACAGGTTCTCCGAAACGCCACGAGACCCATACCCATAAATCAGAGGCCATTCAATGGTCTCGCAGTTTATTTCAAAGCGTTGGAATTTCCGAATTACGACTGTCAGCTCTCAAAACGCATTCTGGGGGGGCTGCTGGAACGGACACTTCTGCCCGCTCGACCTCAGACATTGGAGAAAGTAGTATTCCAGCTCTTTCTGGCGGCAAAGAATATTTTGAATCTCCATATGAAACCGCTTCTGAAGATATGGTTAAGTATGCTAAGGTGGATCGCAAATCAGCTTCTAAATCACCACCGCCTGTGTCCCGACTCTCCTTTCCATTTGTTACCACCCCGCCTCCACGTCGTAATAAATCTTCCCCTTCTCTTCGACCTTCTCAGCGCCACAAATATTCTTGTTTTCCTTCATTGATGTCCCCGGCGACCGCTGCACACCGTTCCCCCTCACATCAACGCCACAGCTACCGCCAGCATGGCTACTCGCGTCTGGCTCTACAGCATCTCAAATGGTTTTGGGCTGTGCGTGAGCACGAAAGGGAAACGTGTACTTCGGATCTTCATACGAACAGTCATGATACCCTGTCACCTGATTCCCTTGTCCAGCCTGCCGTCATCCATACCTCCAATTGTGTTCCCACTTCATATGCTCACTCCCACCAAACTTTACCTCCCCTGACGGTTTATCCCAGACGCGGTGACATAACGGCACTGCGTGACCCCTACAGCTTCCACATTGATCGGTGCTTCGCAGGCTTGGCAAATTGGACAATTGGAAAGATCCTTTGGATGCTTGATGTGCATGCTGCGGTTGAGAAGCGAAAGATGGAAGCAGATATAGAAGCGGAAGGATCTGATGAAGAAAGCGAAAGTGAATTGGACATGTCGGCATCCGCGGGATTTAGCGATGATTCAGATTCCACCCTAGTGGAGAGCGAAAACGAAAGCGACTTACTAAACCTGAGGAACACGATACTGGATTCAACAATGATCGATAATAATGAGGTCGCGGCTGCGTCGCCCCAGGTCCTCTCGGTAGGCTATCTGGATGACATGAACTGGTCTCGATCTGTGTACACCCATATCCCGAAATCTAAAAATTTGGATTGCAAGAATTTGCCCTGGGCGACAAACTGGTATCACCGTTGGGCGCTTCTTGTTGATATATCTCATGGGGACAAGGACCGCAAACACCTGCCCTTCGGATCTGCTGCTCCACCTATTGAATTTATACCTACGATCAAAGATGAAACCGGACCCCATTTTATCCTCGCTGGCAAACACAAAAACCTGGCAAATAATGAGCTATGGCTCGGAAATTAATATATCTAGGCGGGCATCCTTCACCCTGGTCATGGACTCTCCTTCGAACACCAACATCTGATTCTGGGTAACCTCGGATTTCATTCCTTCTTTGGGCAGTGGAGATCGTGCACCAAACTAAGGTATCGGCCTTTGGTACATCTGCTTTGCGAAACCTCTTAGTATTATATAGAAGACACTTTCAGTGTCACCACCGCTTTGCTTGGACACTATCATCAGTGTACAACCATCAGTGTACAATAGAATTATAGTTTTTCGTATTTATGACTCGAATAATCCTTTGCTTTGTACCTGTTCTGTGATAAAATTTTACGATGAAAAATCAACCGGTTATTATATTCCAATTTCCAATATGCCTTATCCGAGACTCGGCTATCCCATGACCGACATCTCAATGTGCAGCTGGATTTCATTCCCTTCAATTTACGGTACAACATGAGCATCCCCGACGCAGAGATCTTTCCCCATGCCACTGGTGCCGCTGAGCAAATTGTGGCAGAGCACCAGGAGCCACAGGATCTCGTGTTTTATAGTGGTTGGGTATGTCAAAGTCGTATCGAAGGTCAAATTAATGTGCATTCACCTCGAGTCTAGTTCTGCCCCTTTGTTCAACGAAGCTGGATCGCGCTTGAAGAGCGCGGGATGCCTTACCAATATAAGGAAGTCAATCCTTACAAGAAAGAACCTCACTTCCTAGGTATGACATATCAGGATCGCGAGATTTAATTGGGTTTTAAAAAAAAGTGTATTTCGAAAGCAATCAATCCAAAGGGACTGGTGCCTGCCGTTGAGTACAAAGGAAAAGCCCTCTATGAATCCTTGATTTTATGCGAATTCTTCGAGGACGCATTTCCTGATCATAAACCAAATCTCCTGCCATCTGACCCAATCGATCGTGCCGTTGCTCGTTTGTGGTTGGATCATCTCACCAAAACCTTCGTGCCTGCTTTTTATCGACTTTTACAATCACAAGAAGCGGAGAAACAGCATTCCGCTCTACAAGAGCTTTACCAGTCTTTGAGGAAGTTCGCTGAGAACATTCAAGGACCATATTTCTTTGGCGAGACCTTCAGCCTAGTTGATGTAGCCATCGCTCCCTGGATTGTAAGGGATTATATCATCGAAGAGAATAGGGGGTACAAGAGAGGTGATGTCAGTTCTAGCTGGAAGAATTATGCGGAGACTGTCGAGGCACGCGACAGCGTCGTAAAAACCATGAGTGTAAGTCTTTTTTCTTTTGTCATAGGTTGTCGTATCGTACTCACGTTTTGGGGGGATAGTCCAAAGAGCATCTGAGGGAAATTTATGGGCGTTATTTGCGCGATGAGGCACAGAGCGAGGCTGCTAAGGCTAATCGCGCTGGAAGAGTCATCCCTTGACTTTATGTACTTACTACATATGGCTTTGTCATGGCGGCTATTATAAGCTTTCATACATGTTGTGATCAACAGTTCCTGACTCTTTGTTGGCATACACCCAACAGTCTACTCTTCACCGCCATGTTTGCCAATTCATTGACTAGGGACGTTGGACTCAAGGTTGGGCCAGTGATGTTCGACGTTTTAGTCCAACATTACTTTGACCATATCAAGCGTGACGCCGAGAAAAACGACCGCTTAAAACAAGACGATGTTCTTTACCACCAGGCTTTCACAATTGTGAAAGTAAGTTGTCCGGACGTTGCTTGCTTCCTTTCTGACTTATTATGTAAAGACCTTTTTAAATCTATCAACACAGTGAGTACCAGTCCATACAACCATGCCTTCCATCGATAACCCTTCGCTCGATGCAGTCACACCATTGAAGAACTTCAAAGCACGTATAAAATTTGCTGTTCCAATTATTAATCTCTTTCTTATGCCTGACCATCCAGGCTTCTCGAACACGCGGACGCCATCACCCCCATGGACACATGTTGTTAGAACCCTTGTGCCACTATCGAAGTGTGAGGAAGCGGCCCCATACTTGATTAAAGCTTTAGGCGGTGAAGAAGTTGCGAAACGTTTGATTGGTGGTGTAAAATGGTGGCAAGTTCGTGGGGTCAACGGGTCAGCTATGTTATGTGCGACTTGGTGCATGTTTCCTAACGCGTTTTACAGTGTAGACGCCCAGTGGATCACTGCTAGGAAGGATTGGGAGGAATCCAAGCGGCGGCATAAGCTGCAGCGGGAAAAAGGGTCCACCCATTCTTCTCCAGGCGTCCCCGAAGCAGCAGATGCAAGTAAGGAAGCTGTATACGACAAAGATATGGATGCAACACGCTGCATCCTTTACCTTCATGGAGGTAAAAAATTTCTTTGCGTCTGATGATCAAATGAAAACCAAAATTCAATAGGAGGATATTACTTCGGAAGTGTAGATCAAGAACGGTTTGTTGTCAATTTCCTACCTTGTGTGTTATATACTGATCCCCCGCCGACAGATACAGCATCCAGCGACACGCCCGTAAAATTAATGGTCGGATATTTGGTATGTCACTATACAGAAGGAACTGGGTTGTCCATGTCCAAATTGTTTTGTAATAGCTATCAATTATCGTCTTGCTCCTCAATATCCCTTTCCATGTGGATTACAAGATGCATTGGCAGCTTGTGAGTAACTAAATATCTTATAAACTCTTTTTGTCAGGTTCTTATTCTGTCTTACAGATTTATTTCTCATACGACCACCGCCTGGTTCTGATCATCAGGCCGTAAATCCGGCTCACATCGTCATCTCAGGCAACTCAGCGGGAGGTGGTCTCACACTTGCCCTTCTTCAAGTTATTCGCGATAGTGGATTACCGCTGCCGGCTGGCGGGATCTTAATGTCTCCATGGTGTGATTTATCACACTCTTTCCCCAGTATACATATCAATACGAAAACAGTACGTAATTCATGCTAAGATCTCATTCGTTATTAACCCAGGGTTTAGGACGTTATTCCTGATTCAGGTTTATCGTTCCACAAACCAAGCCTATTATGGCCTCCCCCTTCACCAGAAATCTCAAGTCGGGTTCATGCATCACTTCGGCATCGCATTCGCCAAGTTTTCAAGATGGAAGACTCTCATCACTTTAATCCCATCGCCAGCTTCTTGTCAGAACGAGACGCCAACACCAGCACATCAGGTGTAAACCCCTCTACCCAGTCTCCCTCTGATCAATCGAGAGATCCACAGAAAATTCTAATTACAACGGAATCTGGGGAAACCATTGAAATCAACGAGCAATTGCATTTCTACGCCCAAAACAGCCTATTATCGCATCCTCTTGTCAGCCCTGTAAACTCATACCTCGGTGGTTTACCTCCACTTTTGTTCCTCGCTGGTGACAATGAAGTACTCAGGGATGAGATCATATACTGGTATGTTGGGTCCAACCTTGCGTCAAATCTTCTTTCCCATATCGTCTTTTGTAAATTAGCGCCCACAAGGCAGCCCATCCTGACAGATTTCCAATAACTGATTCCGCTCGCGCATTATATCCCTCTCTGGTTTCTATCGAAGATCGCTACAAGGCAACCTCGGTGCATCTACAAGTATACGATGGTGAGATCCTTTCCATATCTTACTAAAAAGATCAGTATACTAACTCCGTTACAGAAGCGCCCCACATCCTACCTGTCTTGTTTTCTTTCACCACTCCTGCTAAATTCTGTTTTCGCGCAATAGCTTCGTTCTCGAGGTTTGTCACCGACATGGCACCACCCAGTCCAGTTCGACGTCGCCAATCTTCATCAAATATCCCACTAGCCCAATCAGTGTCCCGTCGACCGTCCCGAAAATCTCTTAAACGCGCGCTATCCTCGCAGCTGTCTCGCGTTAATAGCGTTCTTCGTGGACAACCATCACCTGTTCATGATTCCCCTCCCGCATTGCCAACGTCCGCAACTCATGCAAGTTCACTGCTGTCAGACGATGTCGCTGGACCTCGTTTTCAGACTTCTTCTCCTGAACCAGTGGACGAACGCACTGCAGGAGACCATGCTGTCTATAGTAATATCACGGTATGTTTTTTAATTTTGGATACAAGGTTCCTTGATTGATTTGTGGAACTTCAGCAACATTCATCTTGGGATTGCGACATGATCCGAGAAAGGGTGTCAACAAAAGGTGTAGTCCGGCCTTTGGAGCTTGAAGCGGAGCTAGGAGCTTTTCAACTGCAATCACAATACGTTGGTCGGCTTTCTGAACACACGCTCAAACGTTTCATCGAACAACGCGATATCTTTAACAAGAAATTTTCAGACACAGTCAAGTCGATCGAAAAGCATCGTCGTCAAAACTTGGAACGTGCCAAGCACGATACGATCAAGCGGCTGGGCTTTCTTCGACAATTCTTGCACAAATCCGATGATGAGGCCGAGATTAAAAAACGGAAGGAAACTGCGATTCTCTCTCCCGGATGGGCTTGGGCCTGGGCCTTGGACGAAGAGGAAGACCCACCCCCTAGCAGTATCGTTTCCAGACGAGACACGGAGGAGGCGCGAAAGTTAGCAGAGGTTGCTGATCAAGCTGTTCTTGGAGACGATCGCACAATGAGCGGCAACAATCTCTGGTCTTTTGTCATGAACCTTGTGACTGCTACGCCGGGCAGGGACAATCACGTTTTGCATAACAGTGTGAACCGAGAAGCAGACTCAGACGTGACAGAGTCGCCTATGACGTTAGGAACAGCTGGCAAAGAAGAGAAACCAAAATCAAGATTTTCACGCATACTTACACATTTACACAGGGAACAGCAAACTGGCTCATCGGAGGAAAAAACATAATATATAAAGCAGGTTCATTTATACATATACCCTTGTTTTGTATGTATTTATATTGTTGTTCATGATGCAATATGTACATGAGATAAATGGCGGTGCAGGTATCATAATTTTGCACTGGGTTCCAAGAAAATCCCTTCCCGCTCCAAAGATATTTTGGCGAGTAGAGCGATGACGGGGAATGCACGGGCATAACGAAAAGCCTGTTCTGAACTTGCTTGTCGGCGAGCATGGCGGGCGGCGATTCCTTGACTGATAACTCCTAACTGTTCAAAGATGGCCTGAATAAATGCAACACAAATACAAATTCCAATTGGCTTTTACCCTGAAGAACATCCAACTGCGAACATAAACCATTTCTGGGATAGGATACGCTTGTTTCGTGAGAAGGCAGTACTCTCGTTCGAGGTCTTCAAGCGGTATCGGGACATCTGCAACGGCGTTTCTGAAGCCTCTCAGTGTGCCCCCAGCAGGCATGTCTGTTATATCAATTGACCAAGGCTGAACCAGGTTACCAAGGTCTGCGAGCTGATGGGCCAAGTTAGAGCGAAGAAAATTTTCCAAAATGACAGCCTACGGGACTACCGAGAGTGCACATTTCCCAATCAAGAATTCCGATTACCCGGTTTTCGGTCAAGTGGAAGATGAGGTTATCCAGCTTGTAATCTCCATGAACAATTCGAAGACCAGTCTTATTTTCGTCAGGGAGGTTTCTAGTATACCATGCAATCAATTCGTGGAAGTAAGGAATATTCCCGACTTTTTCCTCTGTCTCAACATCCGTTACCTCCGCTTGTGTAGAGGATATCCGTGAAAGGGATTTGATTTGCCGAGGGAAGTAAGGTGTGGAGGGTCCAAAGGTCGACAGACCGACGGCAGCTGGAGAGACAGAGCCAAGAGCTGCAAGGGCATGAACGGCAGACAGCCAGCTAGAGCCATGGAGTCAGGATGTTAAGAGGAAAGAGATTTTTGGCTTCTACCATTCACGCCGGTCTTTGGGAGGAACCTCAAGCATCCTTGCATCGGTGAAGATACGTCCATCCAGGAACTCCATGACGTAAAAAGGCGTCCCGACAACCGAGTTATCTTCACAAAGAATTATAGGTTTGGGAATAGGCACTTTTTGTTCATCAGAGGTTGCTGGATTCAGGTTGTGTTTTTGCAGGGCGGCCAGCATGGTATATTCTCTTTCGACCTGATGGGCAGTCTGCGAAAGAAGCTGGCCGGCAGGCTTCTTGCGCAAGACATATCGAACCTTGCTGGAACCATTTCAGAATATTTCTTCATTGCCATGTAAGTCAATCGATATACTTACTTGGCATCTGTCAAGAAATATGTAGGGTTTGACTACTCCGTGTGACTCGTGAGGCCTATGAAAAGAAAAGCAACAGCATACCTGACCGAACTTCAGACAGAAAAGAGTAAGCAATAGTCCTCTAATATTTTTGTGAATAAGTTCCTTACCTTGAATTGCTTGACATCGACTGGTGTTCTAATACTCGGTGTATATTTGGAGAGGTAAGCATTTAGATTGTCTATGTCGATAGATGCTCTGATTTCGCCATATTCACCACCTATTTTTTGGGGTCCTGAAGTCATAATCTGTTTCTTAGAATGAAATAGACAATGAAGGCTAGGATCGAAGGGAGCAGTCCATTCGTTAAATTCTCGGGAACCGGCAACGCCTACTTTCCCGGTATTATTTGTAAATTACGTAATCATGGTAATACGTGTGCAAAATTCGGTAAAATCCGGTAAGGCGAAACCAATTACATACGCAGCCAGAAAAAAAAAAGTTGTCACCTTTTCTTCCCTTGACTATCATGTACTCCCTTGCCTCTCTTCGTCAGGCCAGCCGCTTCGCGGTACGTTCGCTACTGCCATGTTCTTTGCGTATCGATACTCATTCATTCACATACAGGGCCTAAGCCGCAGCATGATTGTGCGGAATATGAACTCCAAAGTCAATGGTTTGTAGCTATGACGAGGCACAGGGATGTCTACTCACTTTCCTTTTTTCGTTAGGCCCTGTAGTTGGTATTGACTTGGGAACCACCAACTCATGTGTGGCGATTATGGAGGGCAAGACTGCCCGAGTCATCGAGAACGCTGAAGGTGCACGGACGACACCGTCAGTAGTGGCCTTCACCAAACATGGAGAGCGTCTTGTCGGCCTGCCTGCCAAGCGACAAGCTGTTGTCAACTCTTCCAATACCGTCTTTGCCTTCAAGCGCCTGATTGGTCGGCAGTTTAAAGACAAAGAAGTTCAGGATGATATGCGTCACTGGTCAGTTTTTTCCCACGACAGATGAAAGTCTAAGCCCAATCTAACTCTCAAACACTGTAGGCCTTTCCGAGTTGTCCCAAAACCAGACGGCCGTCCATCCGTCGAAGTTGAAAATGATGGCAAAAAGCAATATGTGCGTGACATCTTTGATTCCAAGATTTCAGACTTATTTTATTCCCTTCGGTAGTCTGCCGAGGAGCTGTCTTCGATGGTTCTGACCAAAATGCGGGAAACTTCAGAACAATATCTCAACAAGAAAATCAAGTAAGTAGACTGCCCGCATTGTACAACTATGTTGACTAATTGCCTGTTCAGTCATGCCGTTGTCACCGTTCCCGCCTACTTCAACGATGCCCAACGTCAAGCAACAAAGGATGCCGGACAAATTGCTGGTCTTGATGTGCTACGTGTCATCAACGAGCCTACGGCCGCTGCCCTCGCTTACGGTCTAGACCGCTCTGATAACTCTGTGATTGCTGTGTATGATTTAGGAGGTGGTACCTTCGATATCTCTATTCTGGAGATGCAAAAGGGCGTCTTTGAGGTTAAATCTACCAACGGCGACACACATCTTGGTGGAGAAGACTTTGACATTGTCTTGGTCAACCACATTTTGGGTGAATTCAAGAAGGAATTTGGTGTGGACCTGAAAAACGATGGCATGGCTATTCAACGTGTCCGAGAGGCTGCCGAGAAGGCCAAAATCGAGCTTTCCTCTACAACGCAAACCGAAATCAACTTGCCTTTCATCACTGCTGATGCTTCCGGTCCCAAACATATCAACACCAAGCTTCTGAGATCACAGTTTGAGGCTCTTGTTGGGCCTCTCATTCAACGTACCGTCGAACCTTGCAAAAAGGCTCTCACCGACGCTGGGGTTAAACCCAACGAGATCAACGAAGTCATTTTGGTTGGTGGTATGACTCGCATGCCCCGTGTTGCCGAAACCGTCAAAACTATCTTCGGCCGCGAACCTAGTAAGGGTGTCAACCCTGACGAGGCTGTCGCTATCGGTGCCGCCATTCAAGGAGGTGTTCTTGCCGGGAATGTCACCGATATTTTGCTTCTTGATGTCACACCTTTGTCCCTCGGTATGTTACGGAATCTTTTTTTTATCGCATCACTCATAGTAGATGTTCAGGTATCGAAACTCTCGGCGGTATTATGACCAAGCTTATCAGCCGTAATACTACTATTCCTACCAAGAAGTCGCAAGTTTTCTCAACCGCGGCGGATGGTCAAACTGCTATCGAGGTCAAGATCTATCAAGGTGAACGAGAACTCGTCCGGGACAACAAACTGCTTGGCAATTTCAACCTCGTCGGCATTCCACCTGCACCCAAAGGCGTTCCTCAGATCGAAATTACCTTCGACATTGATGCTGGTGAGTTGTCTGCTACCTTTTAGGGAAGATATGTTTTTCTTAATGGTCTATATAGATGGTATTGTCAATGTTTCTGCCAAGGACAAGGCTACTGGAAAGGACCAATCGATGACAATCGCTTCTTCTTCGGGTCTCAGTGACAAGGACATTGAGAAGATGGTTGCTGATGCTGAACAATTCGCTGAAACCGACAAGGCTCGCAGGGCTCTCATCGAAGAGGCTAACAAGGCTGACTCCGTCTGCGCTGATACCGAAAAAGGTTAGTTTAGGATCTTTTTTCTATCATGCAGTTGTTGATCTGTGCTTTCTAAAATCAGCTATGAACGAATTTAAGGACCAATTAGACGCCTCTGAGAAGGAGAAAGTTTCTAAACTTGTAACAGAACTCAGGGAGCTCGCCGCCAAAGGACAAACTGGTGATGCATCTATCTCTGCTGACAGCATCCGGGAAAAGATCAGCGAGACCCAAACTGCATCTCTCGGTCTCTTCCAAAAAGTAAGCAGTTTATTGTCAGTTGAATCTCACGTAGCGTTAACACTCCTTTCAGGTCTATGAAAAGCGTGCTGCTGAGAACTCGGCATCCGAGCAAGCTGCCTCTGAACCACCCAAGGAAGAGAAGAAAGACTAAGCAATCCTTCTCTCCTCATTTTCGCGGTCGACCCAGCTGCTCTATTTAGGCTAGTTACTAGTCGTCCTCTCTTTGATTATACTTAGACTTATCTGTCAAAAGTACGGCATGCTTAGTATACAGTATCTTAAATAGTAACCCATTGCAAACCCCCCCTCCCCACATAGCTATAATTGTTTTCATCACATTGTAATCCAATATCCATATTTGATTCCCAGTAGCATGACTGGGCTGGTTGAGTGCTAGAGCTTTTGTGATTGAGATCCATTAATAACATGTAATGTATAAACTATGGATAAGCAATGGGCGTTCCGAGCAAAGGCGGCTCAGTGAACAACCTGAATTCCTAATTAAGTGTTTTTGGGATCGACCAAGCACCACAAGGCGGCCTGAAACACATACAGGAAAGTTACATCCAAGATTGGCATCCATGCGATAGACTTGGGGCTCGTAAATTCCGGCGATGAAGTGACTGGCGGCAGCTTTTGTCGTGTAGGAGATATTACCTAGTCCAAGGTATGAGTAAAGGAAGTAATACAAATTCAATAAGCACCTCTACATACCTGCTAGAAGATGTTACCGATACGTCATCTCAAAGGCTGAAATCGTGTATAATATTGTTTCGTTTGAGCCTCGACCATTTCCTGTGTAGACTCTGGAAGATCCTCGCAAAAACGACCTGTTAGACCGACAGCATTAGACGGTAATACTGTGCAACAGGAGAAGGAAACGAGACCTGGGGACCCGGAAAACAATGCGAGTGCTGGGACAACCGTGTTCGGAGGCACGATGGTGTTGTCAGCGATCTTTGCGCAATCCTTAATGATAGTAAACTTTCCCTGGGGGTTGTGTTTAAGCATGATGTTCGAATAAATCAGGGAGAGACTCTCACAATGACACAGTTCTTCCCAATCTCAACATGGTTGCCTATTTGAGCAGCTTCTATGACAGAGTTGGCACCTATGTGGACATGGTCCCCAATCTTCATCGGATAGTAGTTGAAATTTCCACGATACGTTTTATATGGTGGCCTGTACCATCCGTTCCGTCTCGTCACTTGGTAGAAGATAACGGAACCTACCTCATGACACAACCTTCGCCTACCAGGCAATATCGGCCCAGCGAGATAACCACAGCATGACCGGGTCCCGTACGCCTCAAATCGCCACGAATGATAGCGCCACTAGATATAATGGTCTTGCCACCAAGGATAATGTTTTGTGGTCCAGCAATAGTTGCTCGACGCGACACTTTATTCCCTGTATCCTGAACAGCATAAGAGATAACTGTAGTACTTTTAGGGAGGGTGGAAGCATCTTACAGTCTCAATGAATTCTGCTTTGGAGTAGTATATTGGTGTTTCCATGATGGATGACTGTGTCACGATCAATGTCATTTGTCACGACGCGTTCTTTCTTGTCAGCTAACATGCAGGGTCTTGTTCGCCCAAGTACCACCAGGCTTTGTGGTCGACTCTTCCTGACCCCAAGATCTATTATTTCCATCCATCCGCATCACTCGAATCTTCGCACACGATACCGCTATTTCACGTCGACGCGATATTCTCTGGCCGAAAATCCAGGCATTGACGCAAAGAAATTGGAACCCACAATTAACAAGGAAAACGAGAACGACATATATCATGGTCCTTTGACTACGACCTTTCGCCGGTTAAAATTATTCTCTTTGGCATCCTTAGGACTTTCTGTAACTCTGGCTCCGTTCATGTTCATGCTAGAATCAAATCTCCCCATATTTGCTCGCCTTGCTTTGGTCTCAATCGCTCTCGGTTCCTCAAGTATTAGCACAGCACTTGTTTCTTGGTGTGCTAAGCCATATGTCATTACTCTCCGACGTTCTTACCCAGACGACAAAGGCGGCGGTGGGGAAATTGAAATGACAACCATCAATTTATTCCTGCAACCTAGAATCACTAAGGTCAGCACTGAGTGCCTCATATATTTTATGTTTTGTTCCATCTCATACTTTTATAGGTTTATGACCCGTCTTTTTTGGTCGAGACACATCGACCTCTGGCCAGATGGGAGTTGGCTCGGGAAATTACGCTTACCGGCAATAGCCCAGAATCCGGGGGCTCAAAGGTTCATCCCGTACCCGGTCAAGAGGAGACCATAGCAGAGACTATGAATCAGAAAGGGGAGATTATTGGACGTTGGATAGTCAAGTGGAAAGAAAATGGGGTGGGCACTTGTCATCAAGTGGGACATGTAATTCGGTGAGTGTTTGGAGCTATTTTAATATATTAATTACTACTAATCGGACTATAGACATTTTAATGTTCATGAAGAGTTAATGCAATAACTCTACATGTTAGCCACCTCCTTCCCTATAGGATCTCCGGTACTTATTCCTGGTACTTATTCCTAGAAGGAAATGTTCTATCCTTCTGGTTTGAGAGGTTAATCGCCGAACAAGGTTTTCAATCGTCTCGAGCACAGTGTGCTAAACTCGACGAGTTTACGACATCTTGATCTACCATCGTCGATCACCCATATTTGTGAGATGGTGATAGTTGATCTAAGTCCATGTGTAATTGACGAGTTTCTACAATGGGGCATGATTTTCATTCGCGCTGAAATATTGTTTTTCCTCGGGTTGATATCTGAGCTACATGTATTTGACAGCAGTACCAGTACTACCATCGGCTTGAATATTGCAGCAGTGAAAGCATCTGCAAATAAACACCCCACAAAGCTGGCCTTCTAACAGAAGTACTTGAACGGCTGCACTAAGATGTCGCTCACATCTTTGACTTCAGCTCCCTCAATTTAGCATGTTGCATACTTTCATCTGTGAAGCAAAATTATCTCCATGAAATCGTTGATTCACATGAATTTGACTTACAGTTGCTGTCATATAGCTTATCATTAGGGATGGCCCCAATATGAGAGCTGAGGCTTGAAACGTCCACCATATCTCGGCAAATGTCCTTGATGGTTGGGGCACCAATGAGTCGCATGTTCATTTCAAATTCATCCTGTGAATAGTACATAAGTTGCTAGACAGTCGAGTTCACAAAGGCCAGTGACAGACATGTAGTATTTGCAAGGCCTTTTCAACACCTTGCTGACCATAAGATGAAAACGCGTATAGGAATGGTCGTCCAATACCAACTGCAATTCATATGGTTATTCAAGTTCATTAAAATTGATAGAACAGAAACATTACCTGCTGTAGCACCGAGAGCAACCGCTTTTATAACATCAGTAGCTCGTCGCACTCCGCCATCGACAAAAAGTTGAAATTTTTCATTGGGGAAACTTAAACCGCGTTTTTCTTTCAGATGTACAACAACCTCAACAAGCACCTCGATGCCTGAGCGTGCAAAATCAAGTTGACGACCGCCATGGTTCGATAAAACGACACCCGCCAAACCGAGATCGTAGGCCTTCAAGGCATCCTGTGACCAGCCAATTTAGAAAAACTCACGAATGAAACTCACACACACTTACCTCCCATCTTTGCACACCTTTTAGTATTAGAGGCACTAAAATATACAAAAAACAACTGAGTATGCACGCATATTCGTATCAATACACAAACCTACTCTTTGTGATCGATTTGAACCAATCAAGGTCACTCCATTTCAGCCCTGGATCAATAAAGGACTTTGTCCAAAGGTTAACTGTCGTAGCAGAAGTAATGTAGGATGAAACATACACTGATTGCCCTTGCCGCTCCTTGTGATCTATCAACACCGTCAGAGCCAGACTTGGCTACTTCAGAGGGATCTTCAGCTTCGAATTTCATCCTCATATCCTACAAACGCCAAGATTCAACTGAAGCAATGATAATTTAGGCATTTCAGAAACTAACCTTTTCGCGACGACCAAGCTGGGGGGCATCTACAGTAATAAATAAAGCTTTTACGCCCCGTTGTTCAGCATGCTGCACGATTCGCTTGGTGATATCCCTGTCTTTGTTCACATACCTACACAATAGTCTTAAAAGAGTTATCACTGGCTAGTTCAGGAGAATACACTCACAATTGAAGGAATTGGACTTGACCAGGTTGAGCGGCATCCACAATTTCATCGAAGGAACAAGATGCTAGAGTCGGAATCTGGTACAGATAGTAGTATGAAACGAATGTCTGTGGGGAAAAGAGTGAAACTGACCATTTGTATAACATTATGCTTGGCAGCAGCTCTAGTCAAATTCAATTCGCCGTCGGGGTGTCCTAGCTTTCCGAGGGCTGTTGCAGTCTAGGCAAACTTGAAGACACACTTAAAGTTTATAGGTCTAATGGTCTTACGATGTAAACTGGCATGCTAGAGCGATGCCCCAAGATTATTGTTGACCAATCGACTTTTGTCACGTCAATCAGTATTTGTGGGCGGAACCATATTCTGGAAGTTTGATGGGAATTATCGACCTCAGACATTCTGTGGGGAACGTACCTATGGTAAGCAGCGTGATTCTCCCGAATGGTGATTTCATCGTCTGCCGCGGAAGAATAATAGGCCCATGCCTTTTCTGGCATCACTTGTCTTGCAATAGCCTTCCAAGAGTTAAAAGAAAATATAAATGTTCAAGGCACTCTCCTACCTCAAAGTCATGGAGGTTCAATATTTCGTCCAGAGGAGGTCGATTCGAGAAACGTTCTAGTCGCGCTTTCTCTTCGTCGGTTATCTTGACTTCAACTTTTTCTACTGTGTCCGGCTCCACAGGTCCTAAGCTATGCAAAATAATGAGCCCAACAACGCCCGGTTAGAATGACCGAAGTACTTTACTGTTTGTGCGGTGGAAGGTTTGTAGTGATAGCGTCTGGCGGATGAATGGGGTCATACTCCTGCCTAAGCGGTGAATGTTTATCGCAGTATGTAGCAGGTCGACAATCAGAGTTACGTTGCATCTTTCCCAGCATATTTCAGTATGATTTTACTACCGCCTGTGGCATGCTTGTCATTCAAGGTATGACTTTGAAACGGATGAGAGTTCTGGTACCAGGATGGTCTGAATCAAATTGAAACATTCAGTGAGATTCCCTTGACTCGGAAAGGGAGGCTGCAACGCATACCGTCAAGAAATTCGGTTACATCATAGACTTTCCCTAGAAAGATGCCCTCAATCCGTCAAAAGGGATATCTACCAGACGGTTGGTAGTGCTTCACCGTGTACAATGATCCAACAACTCTGTCGAGTATTATGCTTGGCAACTTCCTTTCCGGAGATAAGTTGTTCGACACCCATACCAAAGTTCTGAAGCCACAGCAGGAGGGAGAAACGAAGGAACAAGTACGACTCGGACTCTCAGTTGTCGTCACAGGGTCACTTTTATCATTTTTATCTCATCTCCTTGATTCTATTTATTCCCTGGCTTGTGAATAGCAGCTGATATCATACATATACTTCTTGGCTTTTTCTCCCTTTTTCTTTATCTGATATAAACACGGCCTCTGAGAGTATTATGTAGCTCTCCAGTGAATTCTACAACGTTTGACCATCTGTCTGAAGTTTTCTCTGTATGCCAAAGCCCACAAAACTCACAAAACTCAGTGGTGTTACGCTTTTGCTTTTGTTCGTCCGGAACTCCGTGGTGGAAAGCGGATCAACGCGGTCCGCAAATCGGGACAATGGACATTTGTACCGTGACTTAGGCTTAAAGTCTTTAAAGCTCGAGCCACCAGGGAATTTAATTTGTATTCTATAAATGTACAAGAACACACCAATAAAAATACAGAGATATTTAAAATAATTTACTCAAAGACACCGCAGAGCCAGTAATAAAGAGAATGTCAAATGACGAGCCATATCGCTCGTGGCA
The DNA here is from genome assembly GCA_015039465.1 of Phlegmacium glaucopus. Classification (NCBI taxonomy): domain Eukaryota; kingdom Fungi; phylum Basidiomycota; class Agaricomycetes; order Agaricales; family Cortinariaceae; genus Phlegmacium; species Phlegmacium glaucopus. The sequence goes on along the minus strand of MU130381.1, from coordinate 597,751 downwards.
AGTTGCCAGAACTCTAAATGAGATTGAATGCAGAACCACCAGCCCGCGAATCAAAGTCCACGATTTCACCCAACCCTAAGATAGTCTTAAGAGGTTAATTTTGATTAAATGGTTTGGCAACTAACCCATAACTTCGAAAAATTGTTTTGGATCCATGCCCTGGGAAGACGAAAAGTCGGTGCCAGTCTTCTTTAGGGATTGCATGGCTGCTCGGCAGGCGTGCACCATTGCGACGCTTGATACCAATGAGAAAACTAGACAGCATTCAATAAAACTCTAAATTTGAAAAGAGGACCAACTAATTATCTTGGCACCCATATTCTCGGCCTCCTGGCTCGTAAAGGAAGGCGTTAAACCTCCTGAGATTACATTGACAAGCACCTGGATCTTTTCGTGGGAAGGAACACAAAGGCTTTACCATTTTAACTTACAGGTTTGGGAGCAAGAGCAGCCACGGTCGATTGAAGCAGTTCCTTGGACTTGACACCCTCAATGAAGCATACATCGGCGCCAGCCTCTGAGGCCAGCTTTAGGCGATGAACTGCTTCGTCCATACCAAGCACTTGTGCTGAATCAGTTCGAGCGATAATGACCTGGAGATAAGCAGTAGAACATTAATGACCATTTTCTATGCTGATTCATCAAAGGATACATACAAAATCCGATCCTCCCGAGATACTATCGCGAGCCAAGACGGCCGCTCTAACACGGGTGAGGAATTCTTCCCTTGAAACGACCTGTTTGCCAAGCAGATGCCCGCATCGTTTGGTTTGTACTTGGTCTTCAATATGAAGAGCGGCCACGCCAGCTCGAGCATATTGTTTGACAGTACGAGCAATCATAGTTGTTCCACCAAATCTAAAAATTTATTGTAGCGGAAGGGCAAGGTTAGTAAAATCTAGACAGACCCAGTATCTGCATCAGCAATCACAGGCGTTGTTACATCAAGACTGCAAACCATCTCAGCAGCCTGAAGACGAATATCAACGGCGATATCCTACGAATAATCGGTGACCCACCTGAACAAAATCATTCAAAGTAGCGATTGCAAGGTCAGGCTGACCAAGTCGGGAGGCTGTAGTAGCTGCACCACTAAGTACTGTAGTGTTAGATTAAATTTCTGTCGCTGAGTTTAAGAGCCACCTTTGATATAAACATGAGAAGCCAGCTTCTAGAGCACATCGAGCGCTTATGCCATCACATATCCCAGGCGCAACCTAATGAAAGAATTTCAGATAAAAGGATGCCAGGAAATAACTAGCAAGATAATCACCACAATGCCTGGACGAGCAAGCATTTGGCGTAGCCTTGTCGCAGGGTTTGTCGATAGAGGTCCATCCAAATATCTCTTGGGATCAAGACGTGGATTATAATATACATCTCTCTGAGAGATAATGCTATTACGTGTTTGGGGGTACGGATTCTTCTCCTTTTGAGCGTTAAGGTGGCCTGTGGCGAGCCTGTTCAAGCTGGAAAAATAATCAAGTGCCGGCGGCATAGCTTGCCAGTGACGAGCAAGCATTTGGCCTAGCCTTGTCGCAGGGTTTGTCGATAAAGGTCCATCCAAATATCGCTTGGGATCAAGACGTGGATTATAATATACATTTCTCTTAGAGATAATGCTATTACATGTTTGGGGATACCGATTCTCCTTTTGAGCGTTAAGGTGGCCTGTGGCAAGCCTGTCCAAGTTGGAAAAATGATCAAGTGCTGGCGACATGGCTTGCCAGTGGATATGGTGCTGAAGATTAGGAACTAAAAAGAAGACGGGAGAGAGAAGTGATTAAGATGGATGATTCTTTCAACGGCCCAAATTTATGCCTGAATGTAGACCGTACTAGACGGGCCCAGTTATGTTGTTACATAAAATATCAAGCATCTTGAAAGCCGAAAAAAAAACTCATCAGCTGCGCAGCTAAAATTGACCCTTGGATTCAACCTAATCATATCAACATCGCCTAGATGATGTATGTTACCAACTCTCCCGAGTTGCATTGACTTTTCTTGTAAGAGTTTGGTGTGGAGTGTTGGACAGTTGACGTATGACCCACGACAAAGTAGAGGTATTCTTAGCATGTTCTACCTCGTACCTACTGCATTAGCGGTCGGGTACTTAACAAAACAGAAGAGGTTTACCTACCCACCAAAACCCAGTTAACAATATGAAAGCTAAAACGGACAGCTGCTAACCCCACCACTTCAAATCAGGCGCCCGTAAACTAGTCTCGAAACCAGAAGTTGTGGTGGCTTTTTCTATTTCGGTATCAGCTTAGTTACCACAGCAGTTTTAATAATAGAAAAATCCATCTCCGCGAATAGAAGACAGCCCATGGAGACTGAGTTCGAGTCTACCCGTAAACGGTGTTTCCTTGCCGGGCTAATTTTAGGGGATAGGAATCGCTCAAGGCGTGCCCCGTTAGTGCTTCGGGAGGTGGGAGGGGATGGGGGGAAAGGGGAAGGGCACTAGACTCTACTATGGGGCCACGCTCTATAGGACTTAAATTGACACCAAAAACAAAACAAAAGAGAAAATCAACATTATCCTTAGCGAAGACGCACAAGAAGTTGCGACGTTGCCTGAATATGAACGTCTCCGCCTTTCACTGCCCTATTGCATCAGCGACTTAGATCAAGGACAACTTGCCCCAGCTTACTCACGAACATGAACATCTCTGTCCATTCGTTGTCCGTCCGATGTCTTCCTCGCCACTTCTGCTGAGATTCAGAAGGCTTCGACCTTTTGTCTACTTCAAACCCACTACACTCACCAACCACCCTAAGATTCGTGTTTTCCGGTTTGGTATCCCTCTGCTCATGAAGACCGAAGACCGTCTGTTCTCTACAGAGGCAGATGACCTGCGCTTTCTTAACGCTAGTGGCCTTGACCTCCCAATCCCACACCTCATAGATTCCATTGCAATCAATGGAGAGATGGAGAGACCTACACCATCATGTCACGCATACCGGGTACTCTACCGCGCAACGAGCTTGACCAAATTTCAGAACCCGATCTACGCACAATTGTGAAGGAAGTGCGGCTGTCCTGGATCGTCTGTGGACACTGGAAAAGTGATGCTCAGCGCGGGTGGCCTCCCGGATCCGATGACATTCTTTGACAGCTACAGGGGTCCGTACCCCTCCATTCTCAACTGTTATTTCTCCATGTCAGGGAATCTCAGCGTCGATGTTGACTCGGATAATCCATGGACGGAAGAGGGGCTCGTGGCAGCAGATGTCATGCGCGCCGTCACCGCTGACCGAATCATGTAGGTCCACCGCGACTTGCGGCTGCAGAACATCCTTATCTGTGATGGAGACTTAGTGGGGTCGTTGATTGGGAGAATTCAGGCTGGTTGCCGTGCCATTGGCAACTTCATGCACTGCGCAACATGCGGGTGGGATATACAAAACGCATATGTAAGGCACGTAGAGTTCCCGCCAGAGACGGAGAGTACAATTTAAGGCATCAATGTCGGTCTTATATTACCACCCGTGTTAGAGTTCAGCGGCGCTTTACTCGTCATTTAAGTTCTTAAGGGCTTGGCGATAATATTTCTCACTAGGTTCAAGGTTGCAGTTTCGCGAACGTAGCCTTTCTTTCACAGCTGGAAGCTCTAATTTTGCATTGACCGTGATCAGAGTTGTTAAGGAAGCGACAGAAGAAATCAGGAGCTCGAGGCGCCAAGCGATGATGAACGCCAGGTTATCAGATGGTGAGATCACACTTTGCGAGAATAACATTGTTTATCAACGTTCTGACCCCCGGATTTCACAATGTAACTTCCGTCGACTGGTCAACGATCGAGGTTCTCGTAGAGGGAGGTACCGGTCTAACCTCACCTCAGTTGATCTCAGTCACTGTAATTTATCTTCGTTTCATATCACACCACCTCATGTCACCCGAATCCATAATCCACTTCACATATTCTCATTTCACTTCACATTTATATGCCCGTACGATGATGCCTATGCTCTCATAGATCTGCCTCATCAACTTGGAATCAGCCTCCCATAACTTTAGTCTCATACAAAAATGTAAAACCCCGAGCTATATAAAAGGCTGGTTTTAGACGCCTGAAATATGTCATTAATCTATTCCAAAGTGACATTGCATATACATGATACATCGCACTATAAAAAGAGATGAGAAAAGCGTGTCAGTAAAAACGCACCTCCGATGAAGGGGCCGCTCATCGCACTTGCTTCTCATGTACCTTTTCCTATGAAACCAGTTAGTTGTACTTGAAGAGCCAGGCGTCATCGGGACAGAGGAAGTCTTCTTCAACGGAGAACTTGATTTTCCATCGAGGCCATTTGTCCGTTATAATTTCTGAACCTACCCTATCAATATTCCATAGCGCACGGTTAAGACCAATCATCTGCAGTCCTTTGCCTTCAGCAGCGAGATCTTCAAGCAGTATGGGTAAACGGGCGGAAACACCATAGAAGTGAAGGAAGGTTAGGTGGGGCAAGCGAGCGATCCCATCGACCTGTGGAGGAAGTCAATTCTTGGGTCAGAAAAGAAAAGAAAAGAAAATTTCTTACCAAAGGCAAAAGATTGGTACCACACCAGTTAATTGCGAGGTGAAGCGCTTTCAATTTAAGAGACAAGGCTTGTGCAATTATTTCAATGTTTTCTTCATGTATCTGGTCCTCTCCGGTGTGTAGCCCTAAAACCTCCAATCCAACGAGCTCTGATACAGTTCGCAGTAATGGAAGTACTTGACTCCAAATCATTGTAGGAAGTCGAATGTACAACCTCCTTAGCAAAGGTCGGTCTTTAAGAAATTCGCATAATGCCCAGAGGCACTCGTGACCAATTGGTATATCGAAATCGAAAGACTCTAGAGAAAGTCGAAATGAAGTAAGGCGAGGTAGAGATCGGGAGGAATTGGTTGGAAGGAAAGAAAAAACATCGGGTGAAAACAATCCCACCAAAGAAAACGATTGAAGTGCTGTCGCGTGGCGGAAGACAAGATCCAAACCAATGAGTTCTTCTGTACAAGCCTCCGTAGCGAAAATTTCCAGCTCCGTCAGACTATCGTAGACCCGGATGGGCATTTGAGGAGCTTGTAATGTGATGATCCTCAAAGTATGAATGGCGGATGAGAAATTTTCAAGAACGGTGCTGGCGTCAATAAGGGTACATGTCTGCATTATTTCATCGTCCTCGACTAGACCATCATGGCATTCCTCATCATCTGGAAAAAAGAATGGCATGGGAAGGCGCAAAGTGGTAATCGATCGGAGATGTATGAGTGAAGAAATCGGGAACAATCTGACCAAAAATTGTAAATTGTAAATCCTTTAATGAAGAGAAGGAGTACTCACGATTGTACCTCCAGCGCCTTTAGGTTTACAGGCAGACTTTTCGCAACAGTATCATCGAAGGAAGGACCATTCCCAATCCAACGAAAGGTATGGAGATTCGGAAGGGCCTTTAATGAACTGGCCACACCCACTAATATCATCCAAATAGAGAGGTGGATGAGAACAATTGCCACATTATGTTAAGAGATAAGTAAAACTCACAACGTTCAAAGATAGATAAGCCGTCGGAGAAAGCGATAACCGTGATGCTTTTCACCACATTTGCAAATCGGGGTTCTTGGACTATGTGATTGAGTAGTTCCCAAGACTTACACATCAATTTTCCAGCTATTTCTTCCATCCAATCCAGGTGCATTGTGTTGAGCATTCTTGACCCTTTGGAACCGCCAATGAAGTAAATTTTGATCGAAGCAAAGAGAAACTTGATGACGATGTCATGAAAAAGTGAAGAAACGTGTAGGAGCTGTGGTTGATGAGATTTGGGTATATGTTTGAGTATCTGACCCCAAATTTCTGGAGGAAACGTAGATCGAGTCAGATACGACATGACTGGGGAGCTCAAGAGACGACGCTGACAGCTGTGGGAGTCAAGGGTCTGAGAAATTTCTTCTATATTTGGCACTGGATCTTGTTCTGACTCGGACTCGATCACGTATAAAAGGTTCAACGCAATGCCACTCTCTCTTCATCTTATGAAATGGACGGAAAACATTCTCTCTCGGCTACAAATCTCGCTGTTTATCAGCATTTGAATTGCGACCTTTACATTCACAATGTCTACAACGGTGCAAGTCAGAATACAACAGACACAGGCACTTCAAGTCCTTCAGAGTTAACTAAAGCCCAGTACAAACGAGGGTTGGATTGGGAGTCTTCACTCTACTCGTGGCTTGATCGTTCAAAGTTACTCTTGAAAGTACCTTCAATGCCCCTTGAAGCTAGCAGCTTGCTTGAAAATATTCAGGCTGATGATAGAATCCATTTTTTCATAACTGGTCTGAACTTTTGGCCACCCCAAGCCAAGTTGGCTGAAATGTTTGCTCGTGCTCGGACTGAACCGTTCAACTTCGGCTTGGCTAAACCAGACCTGCTTGAAATCAAGCGAACTAAAGATGGAGTTATTGGATGGAGAGTTTTAGATGCGAAGGCTTCCAAACATGTCAAGGTCCTCCTTGGCCCTATTTATCGTCAAATGAATAGCTTTCTCATCTGCAAACTTTTTTTCAGACCTCGCACCATATCCAAATCTACTTTTACACCTTGTGCTTGAAGTATTTGCTCGGACATCCATTTCATCACGCCGATGATTCTGCAGGGATCTGGTTGCCACCAAAAGACGGTTTCCATACAATTACACCCTCCTTCGAAGATATCAAACCCCTCTCCATTTCACTTTTGGCACCTGCTTTCGATACCTTTCTGTTCGAGAAGCTACCCAGACTTCTAAGTCAACCATACGAACAAGTCAAGTGGCATTACAATCCATTATGCCATTCTTGTAAGTATGAACCTGAATGCAGATCTCGAGTCCAGAAAGAAGGTGGATTAGGAAGTATGCCAAACATTTCTATAGACGATGCGAGAGTCTTGAAAGACCTCTTGCGGCTTTCTCATGTATCTGCTCCGTTTAATTCAGACGAAAATTTGACAGATATCGAGCAGCTCCACGACCTCTTCGCAAACCCTCGTAAGCTTGACATCATTTCGAGAAGATCCCCAGCCCTCATCAAAAAGAGTAAACAAATACTCGCAATTCCCAAAAAGCGCATGAAAAGAGGTCCGATATTGAGTCCATTGGTCGAAGCAGCGAGAGAAAATGCGATCCAAGTAAGCTCATAGGTGCCTTGTCATGTTCGTAGTCGCTCACCACACGTCCAACTACTAAAGGTCATCCCGCGTCTGAATTATACATGTCCTAGTCGGGAAGATATTGCAGTCGTCATCTCTCTCGTACATGATCCTTCTTCCCCGAACCCGGGAGGAGCATTTTTCTATTTGACCACGCATCCACAACAACCTGATCTTCCCTCTTTCGTCTATGGCTTTGAAAAGGAACTCATCCCAAGGCTTGCAACTCTCATACGGGCCATCAAGACCTTGCAACATACATCTACCACCCAGTTCTACGTGTGGTCAACTGGCGAACAAAGCCTCCTCCAATCTCATATCATCAACTCAGCTCTATTGTCATCTACCAACATCGATGACATTCGCGTCTGTATCGGTACTCTAGCACAGGGTGCCTCTCTTCTACAAACTACTTTTCAACCGCTCGTGCTTTCTGGCGCTCTCCTCGCCTTTTTGGGGAAAGGAAGGCGGACTAAAGCAGAATATCAAGCCTGTCTGGAGCGTATGGAACTTCCTACAGAAGGAACGGTCGAAGATCTGCGTAAACGTGTTGATAATGAGACTCGAAGGCTTCGAGATGAGTCCACCGGAACAGAGGATCGGCAGAAAGAGCTCGGTCAGCTACAGCGTGTAGTAATCTTGAAAAGGGAGATCGAACGTCAACTTGCTATGCCTCTACCTGGTTACTGGAACCTGCCTGAATGCACATCTATATTGTTGTCATCTGCTGGTGACTGTCCTAGTGATGAACAAATTTTTATGGCGTACACGAAAGTGGCTAGCGACTCGGATGGATCACTTGTGGATCTTCTCGCCCACCGAAACCAATCCATCTACTCTGTTCTTCAAAGCCTAAGAGTTCACGCTGCATCTCCTACTGGCCACTCTCTTTTTGTGAACAAAGGGCGAGAACTCTCCACGGGATTCTTGGACATTTGTACGGAGCCGCATTTACGGAAGTTATTCTTCATGCAACAGGTTCGTGAAATGCAGTCGTCTTGGTATGCCCATAGATATCTAATGCCATATACACATAAGTTCGAAGTGCTGGCCAGACTTACAGACTTATGGCGATCTCGAATCGATGGCTGTCCGGAGGCGCCAGTACTTGAATATCGCAGAGCAAGGCCTGGTGAGGGAGGGACGGACCATGAATTTCGCTTGTTGTCTGGGGCTGTCGAAGTCCCGCCGACTGATAGAGACATGGCATTATACGACAAGCTCTTGGTCCCGGATACGACGCAGTCATCGACATTGGAAGGTTATTACGACAACATTCCTGCTGAAGCCTTGTTTGATGACCTTGGCGTCTCAGGCTTAGTCTTTCCATCATTTGACAGGTTCACTAAACCTAACTGGCTTCGGCAGAGTCCCAGAGTTCAGCGAGAAGTTCTCCTCGCTGACGTACGCAACATTTTGACAGACAAAAGCAGCCACGAGACATTGATTGTTTTACGAACTTGGGGAACATCCGATATACAATTCGAGGAGGGCGCCATATATCGCTTATCATCTCGTCTTGTCGATTTCAACACTACGAAGATCTTATCAGCACTTTTCGATTTGGACCTACGCTGGGGCTCTCAAACCGAAGATCTCTACTACGACGAAGAACAAACTGTCCATCATAATGTACCCTTTTTACAACTCATTTTAGATCCAAATTCCTTCGAAAGTATACATATGGCCAAAGAATACCTCAAGACAGAAAACGGCATTCAGAAACTTTTTCACGATTTGAAGGATTTGAACAATGAGATTGCGGGATCACTTATCTTGAAAGCTTCTCAACATCGGGCTACTCAAAGGATACTGTCCAACCGTCTGTCTGTCATCTGGGGCCCTCCAGGTGCATATATCCCTTTCCTACCGATAGTTCAATGAGTTTCTGACCAGATCTGTCAGGAACTGGCAAGACGTATACAATAGCATTGTCACTCTTGCGTCTTCTAGAAGTACAGCGTAGGCACGGCGATAACAAGACCAAAATCATTTTCATAACCGCCATCACTTATGCAGCCATCGAAGCCTGTAGGAGTAAACTACTGAGGCTTATGGATGCCTATCGCAGCATTGATTCCCTGCCAACCCAATGGCTTCGCGATGTCAAAGTTGAAGTTGTAACAACAAGTCGCCACCCACCGCCGCAAAGAGAGGGGTCTTCAATTCAAATATATGTCGGCACTATTTACCAGGTAAGCTTAATCCTTTTAACCAAGAAATTAGTCTTACACCGCCTCCAGCTTTATAATTTTACTAAAAGTAACCCAATGGAAGTGGACTGCGTTATCATTGACGAAGCTGGTCAAATATCTTTGGGTGCGGTGTCCCTTGTAGTACGTTCTCTCAGCCCCAACGGAAGGATTGTGATTGCTGGGGATTCGGAACAACTTGCACCAATTCTGAGCGGACAATATCCTCAGTTGCAGTCCAATGCGCTTTTCGGATCGGTTTTAGACTGCCTCATGTTTTCAACGACTGCCCAATCTTTGAGGAATGGTGATCAACCAATGCATCCATCGCCAAGTCCCGCAGATGACGAAGAGACTCCGCCTTTTCATGACACCGTAGTTCAGTTGACGGAAAACTTTCGGTATGTAAAATTAACCTGGAAATCCAATCCTCATGCTTACAGGATACAAGATTGAATCCTGACTTGGGAGAATTTGTTTCAACAATATACTCTCGCCGGTTTAAACCACAGAAAGTGCAAGCTCGTCAATTAGCAGCAGCTCTGAGTCTGGTTGCTAGTGATCGGAACAAAGAGTTTGGGATTGAACCGAAAATCCTGGGGCCTGTCCAGAACTTCCTGACCGCACTCTCTGATGTAATGTATAGGCGTCCGCAAAGTGTGCTGACCGGTCCAGAGGTTGAAACAGCAAGCACAGAAAACAAACTAGACAGCACCCTTAACGGCTCGTCCTTACATCGTCCCGTTTCGCTTGCCCTTGTACGCTTGAGAACATGGTCTTCGACTACAGACCATATCGCATATGAACTCCACGTAAATCGTGAAGCGGCTCTTGCGGCGGCGTTAGTGGCCTCATTGCAGAGGTGTTCCCCAGATGATGACATTTTTGTGGCTACACCCCATCGAATCCAACGTGAAGCCGTGAAAGCCGCCCTTTCCAGAGTGAAACCCGACGATAACCTCTTGGAACATGCATTTGGGCGTCTGCAGCATGGTCCTCAGATTGAGCAGGGCAAAGTCACAGTCGACACTATAGAACGCCTCCAAGGTAAGTTCAATTCTGGGAGCGGTACATTCTTCTTAACTAAATTCGCTTGTCCAAATAGGCTCAGAGGCAGCCTTTGTCATCTGCTTGTTCTCCCTACCATATACTTCCGAGTCGACGGCTGATCTGGGATTTCTCCTGGAGCGCAGGCGCCTAAACGTAGCAATAAGTCGTGCCAAAACCCTCTGTATCCTGATCAGTTCTAAAGCGGTCCTATGCCCATCGATGAAAGTTCTTGTCAATGAAGAAACTGCTAAAGGGTATGCATTCTTAAAGGCCTTCGAGAAAAGAGCGTGGTCTTATGATATACCTCTTAATGTTGATCATCTATTATAAAATAAATATGATGTAAATTGATTGATAAGCAAAAATGTTCCCTCCTTCCGCTACACAATCTGGGGACGCGTCAATACGCGCAACAGACAACGATGCGGCTACAGCAAGACTATCTGCCGTTCAAAAACAATATTTAAACGATCCCTTCGTAAAATTTCTAGTCCCTCGTGCCCATTTACTTCCTCCCCGCCCGCCACTTATCAATGTTGGCACATATGTTAGATCTGCAGGGATAGACACCCTAGTTGATCAATGGCTGCAGAGCTCAGCGGCGGCGGGTCAACGTTGTCAAATTGTGAGCCTCGGTTCAGGAAGTGACACGAGGTTCTGGCGCATCGCGGCACGTTAATCGTATATTACTTTCTCCAAAAAAACTCTTAGTTAAATGGGGTTGTTCCCTTGATAGGCTGGCCCTCTCAATGACAATCTGCAAAAATTTGTTGAAATTGACTTCCCAGAAATTACGACCAAGAAAGCCATGGCAATTCGAAAGCACAAGGAACTCATGAGCAGTCTCGGAGACGCTAGTAAGGTCTCTTTGGGTGAGCCAAGCTGCAAGCCCGTTTGTTGGCTATGCTTAATGGTGTAGCGCAGGGCGGAACTGCTTTGCATTCACAAAGATATCATCTTCTTCCCGCAGACCTTCGACTCCCACCTTCAGAGGTACTTGAACCTATGCTTTCCCCTTCGATAGAAGCTGCTGCACAAAGTTCAATTCTTGATCCCTCATTGCCTACCTTGCTTCTCTTCGAATGCGTCCTTGCCTACATATCTCCATCTGCCTCATCGCGCCTTCTTGATTGGTTTATCAAATTCATCCAAAGAAGTCCAACCGGAGTTTTAGGATGTGTAGTATATGAAATGTTCGGTCTCAATGATTCATTTGGACGCGTCATGGTCAACAATCTGAAGGTATAGCCTCCCCAATCGTTTCTCATATACCCAGTGCTTTGCAATAACGGTATATCTAGGAGAGGAATATCTCCATACCAGGCGTAGAGCCTTATCCAGATGAACAGAGTCTTACAAGCAGATTTTTAAGTGTTGGTTTCACTGCCGCTCGCGCTCTCACACTTAAAGAGATCAGACGAGCGTACATTGAAACCTCAGAGCTTGAGAGGTACTCATATGACATTGGCTACGCAAGGCATCGCACTGATTGATATCTTTGGTAGAATTTCCAAGTTAGAGTTCTTGGACGAGATAGAAGAACTTGACTTGGTCCTGGTCCATTATGCTATTACTTGGGGATTATTCTTAGAAAACTCTGATTCAAGTACGACGTGGGGTGCTTGGGGGTTGACACAGAAACGAGAATAAATGGTAGACCAGCATGAAGAAGCGATTAGTGAACAAACAAGAAATGTGTATTGACCGTGCTGTATAAAGCAATAAATTCACAACATCATGGTATAACACAAATAAATACGATACGATTTCAAATTTCTAAAAGCTCCGAAATGCTGTACCCATTTTTTGTACATGTTTGGTCTCCGAACTCATATAAGTGCTATGGTCTCAATCTTTTCACTCAAAGACAAAGATACAGTCGCATCAGAACTGTTATCTTATCATATCTTTTCAAATCCATCTAATGTCGCAACTTGTGTCAACCTACCGGTACCTTCAAAGCTTCAAGCCTCAATATTCCCATTAACCCCAAAACAACAAGGCGCGGGGCATAACCCATTCATTAAGCTCAGCAAAAGGATGAGTGGTCTCATTTAGCTTTTGATAATGAAACTTATATGTATTGAAGAGCTTTAGTTTGAATATTTAAAAAATTGTTTGTACAAGAAAAAAGAGTTGTCGACTATTCAGCAAGGTATTTTGTCGACGAAGTCGACCGCTAGTAACAATGATTGTTAAAAACCCATTCAAGAAATATCTAGGCTGGAACCCATAGTAGTAAAAATTCATTCAAGGAATATCTAGGCTGGAACCCATAATATCTGAAACCATGTATGTATTTCTTTATTGAGGTCGGCAAGCTTCAGATTTCATGGAATGCAGTCCCACCCGCATGCGCATCTAAACTAATGATCTCGTTAAGACCTAAAACATAAAATCAGCCTGGTAGCAAGAGATTTGCCATTGTTAAAGAACAACTGACCCATTACTTCGAAGAAGGTTTTGGGATCCATTCCTTTGGCAGATGAGAAGTCGGTTCCGGTCTTTTTGAGTGAATGCATCGCGGCTCGGACAGCGTGCATCATAGCGACGCAGGAGACCAATGAAAAAACTTTAAATCGGGCACATTAATCGTTGCCAAAAGCAAGGAAGAAAAAAAGCCGTACTGATGATTTTGGCGCCCATTGTCTCGGCCTCTTTGTAGGTAAATGATGGTGTGAGGCCTCCGGAAATAACATTTACGAGGACCTGTAATTGCAGATCAGTGGTGTGATTTATAATATACTGACGCGGAGTTACTGACAGGCTTTGGTGCAAGTGCTTCTACAGTGGATCTGAGAAGCTCTTCTGTCTTCACACCCTCGATGAAACAAACATCAGCGCCAGCATCAGCTGCAAGTTTTAGTCGGGTGATAGCTTCATCCATGCCCAGAACTTGAGCAGAGTCAGTTCGGCCAATAATAACCTGTCAACGACGTAAAAAAACTGATCAGGAAAAAAAAACCAAAACCTCTCCATACAAAGTCTGAGCCCCCAGGTATCGAGTCCCGCGCATTGACAGCTGCTCGGATTCTGGTCAAAAATTCTTCCCGTGAGACAACCTGCTTGCCCATCAGGTGCCCACAACGTTTGGTCTGGACCTGATCTTCGATATGTAGGGCTGCCACGCCAGCTCTGGCGTATTGTGTGACTGTGCGAGCAACATTGACGGGTCCACCGAACCTATGATAAGCATTTTTGGTGAGATATGGATAACATTCTAAACTTGGATGAAATATAAGACTATACCCTGTATCGGCGTCTGCAATAACTGGAGCGCTAGGGTCCAGACTACAGACCATTTGAGCGGCCTGTTGGCAAATATTTAAATAAAATTGGACTATAACAAATGTTAATTTAAGGAACATACCTGGACGAAATCGTTCATTGTTGCAACTGCGAGGTCAGGTTGGCCAAGGCGAGAAGCAGTGGTCGCAGCACCACTAAGAGAAGAATACTAAGCCAAAAGCATATATGACCCTCTTCTAGATCAATACCTTTGATACATGCAGGTAAAGCCCGCTTCGAGAGCACATCGTGCACTGATGCCGTCGCATACACCTGGGGCAACCTTTTGAAATGAATTCTAGATCAGCTGGCGTTCCCTTTGAAAAAGTTCTTATACCTACAACGATGCCAGGCCTCGCAAGCATTTGTCGGAGGCGGGTAGCAGGATTGGGAGAAAGAGGACCTTCTAGGTAGTTCTTTGGGTCTAGGCGTGAGTTGTAGTAGACAGTGCTGAGATGTTGGGTCTCCTTGAACGCATCTATGGAAGGCATCGGAGCGACGGTTTCAGATTTTTCAACGCCGTTGGAGAAATAGTCGACACTAGGCATGATGGGGGTGGTTAGGATTGGATGCAAGGAAAGAGATGATGGGGGAGACTTTGGGGCAAACTGCTCAGTTTTAAAGGGAATTAAGGGATAAGCCCGGAGTAATTCGTATCGGTCGATTAGTAACGAATTTCCATAGCGGTGGGTGTTGGTTGCTCAACGGGAATTCCAATTCCTTAAAGGGGAAATATAGATACACCGACATGCCAAGCAGATGGAAAAGTGTTACAATACGCGGAAACTGCATGGGAATTAGGGTATGAGTCAACACCTAATTTCGATAGTTTCGCAAAAGGGCCCATTTCCAGTTACGCGGAGGCAGAGGGGAATAAGTCTCCCACTTAATGACCGCACTCGTTAGAGAGAACTCAGAAGTAGATCCAAGGTAGGAGGAGCGGAGACACCAAAAGGTTCCGATACGGGGATGATGGTTTGACGTAACGTATAGTCAAACTCGACTAAATTAAGACCACAGTGGATATTTTGGAAGCAGTGAGAGCTTGACTTCAAACGAATGAATTTGCTTGGCAAGGCAGGCTTTGATCGAGAGTTGATAGTTGCACGACCAATTTCTGCAGGATGGGTTCTTAATTATATTTAAATACCGGTAAAACGTTCTTTTTTTTCCAATGCTGACCTTTTAATTTGTTGCACTTTAAAAACAAAAATAGTGTATCTTCCACACACACGTTGGAATTCGAAAGGGGTCTTCTATCACATAGGTATATTCGCGCACCTGGTAACGCCGCAGATAGCATCGTGTGAGGTCGAATACAAGGACGAAAGCACATTGCCAACCGCAACGACGAATATTCTAGTACCATCAAGGAGTCCAATCCACAATCCTGGGTCAAATCCTTATCAGAAGTTCCAAGAAAAAACACAATGGGGCCGGGAAAAATCAGAGAGAAGATACAGCCTGGAAACCGGGCTGGGTCATTCAGAAGCGCAGTGTTTGCGAAAACAACTGCCTTTTGTCAGGAGAATGTATAGTGATACTGGAGTTTACATCTTTGAGCGATTAAAAGGACTAAAAGACTCACATTCTTCATACTCTGACTTGGCGACTTGTATACAGTGTGTGGATTATTTAAAGAACCTAGATTCTGGGTTTTTTGACGTTTTCGATCTACCCTTGGAACTGTCACTGATTTGTGACCGACCGTTGCGTAGATCATGTAAGCGGTCCTCCGTGTCCCGGAGCTAAAAATGTTTACATACCCAAAGCGTCGATCTCCAAAATAACATATGTAGATAGGTGTGGATGCTTGTGCACAGTGGAGATAAAACAATGTCTTAGTAATAAACATGGTATCTCTGAGGATATCCAATTTAAAGAATGATTACAGTACCAGTGTAATACAAAAATGTCCGTCATGACATGGGTAATGTTTTTCTCAACCAAGAATTGAGCAATAAAAGTCAATAGCATATATATCGTCCCAATCGTAAGTCCAGCTAAATAAAAAAGAGAGAGATAAGGTAAATTTTTAAGTTAGTGCCGTCTAGGCACTCCACGACCAGCCATGTTGATATTATCTGAATGCTGTTGGGACGGATACATTTGAGGTCCAGGTGTTTGCCTTCTCATTATTGACTGATCTAGAATCTGTCCCGACTGCACCTGAGATGAGTAGAGCTGAGGACTCGACGTTTGATTCCGGAGCTGAGAAGATCCAAGCACATTTCCACTATTTTGTCTAGCGTGTGCTTGTTGCTGCGGCGAATAAGGTCGCGGAGCCGGTGACTGACCACGGAACTGTGGTGAACCAAGTGCATTGGAGCTATTTGGGCTGGCATAGTGCTGACTTCCTGAATTCGCGGTTTGTTGTTGCTGTGGTAGGTACTGTTGGGATGCCAAGGCATTACCACTGCCATGTCGTTGATGTTGGATGGGCTGTTGCTGAGAAGACGGCGAGCTAGGCGAGCTAGGCGCGCTCAGAGGAGGGATGGCTTGGTACATATCACTAGAAACATAAGTCGGGCTTGGTGAGTAACTCCGCTCCTGCGGCCGATGAATGGGAGCTTCCCGAGCAACAGTACTAGCATTGTTGTGGTGATACAGCGACGGTGGTGAAGAAAGACTAAATGACTGCTGAGAAACAAATCCTTGTTGCTGCTGGAAGATCGTAGACGAGGAATTCAAGAGAGGTTCATGCATAGGGTCCATCCGTGATAGTTCGATATCTTGCTGGGTCAAATTGGGACCATGATTTAAATATGCATCGTAACCAGCTATAGAGTTGGACGAAGAACCGGGGAAATATTGAGACTTATTTTGCATCGGCGAAACATTGTCGAAGAGGGTCGTGGCCATGGATCGTTGGTCCCAGTCAAGTTCGCCCCGGTCACGCTGGTACATAATGGGGTCATACATGAGATCATTCTGCAACGACGAGAGAAAAGTATAGACGTTAATATAAAAGTTCGTATCGAAAACAGGAGAACAGACCTGATCAATAGCCGCGATCTTAATGCCGCCAGGGACAAGTTGAGCTTCCATCTGTTGTCCACCATACTCATCCAGTTTAGCACGGTCGCTATTAATTTTGCCGTGGTACACCTCGCTTAACAACGGCATTAAATTCTTGTGAAGCATTGGGGTGAAAAGCTCCGCATGAAGGGCGGGGTGGCCGAAACGTTTCTCAAGCCTATTACTCTGAGCATCTCCTCGCTCCGAATGGACTTTGGCAACATGAATTTCCTCCTCGGTTGGGGAGAAATAGTTGAAGGCGGGTAGGTAGGTGCGGTCGATATAGATTTTAAAGGCTAAAACGATGAAGATAGGGGGAACTGCGGAGAGCCATAGCAATGTGCGGAATCCGAATTGAAGTCCAATTGCTAAAGAGAGGTAAACACAAAGTTATGGTCCAACATACTGAACTCACTCAAAATCATCAGAGCCTGCATAAGGAAAACACAAAATAGCAGACGATTGATCACGACGTTCCAAATGCGCTGAAGGAATACAGGAATTGTAAGTGGTAAACTCTGATGGAGCAAGGAAGACACATACCCCACCACTTTCAACCTTTGTGACGAACACAAACATAAGCTGGTACTTGTATACACATGAACTCATCCAGAACACAATAGCAGCAGCTAGAACAACCAGAGGTGCTAGAGGTGCGAAAACGAGTCCAACGGCGACCATGAATAGCTAGATATTTGTGGATTAATATACCATCCTCGGGTAACTTTATGCACAAAGATAAACATACAATGTTCGAACTGCCAAAAGTTGCAATGAGTTACAAGGTTTTCTGCGAATGACAAAAGACTTACTAATATACAGCGTACTGGAAATCTGGAGGTTGAGTCCACTCTCGAATATCTCGAGGAGTGCGGCCGAAAACACTGTTCAATATGTCGGTAAGAGTGAATAAATGTGATTTAAGGCCTCTGGACGACGTACTGAGTTTTGAAAGATATCCACAACAAGTTAATAATCTGAGCTAGATCGAAAACAGCCAGGAAACCACGAAGACTGGCAAACCACACACACGCTTAGGCAAGTAAACATCGATCTAGAAAATCATGAACATACGGGAAAAACGTCAACCAGTAAGAAGCTTGATTGATGTAGGTGCGGTTGATGACTGCGGGCAATCCTATACAGATTATTTCAGTGACAAGTCGGAATACCTTCAAGATGAGAGGGTTTTACCGTGTAGGTTGTTGATGATGTCGTTGAAACTAGTCTTTGCTCCAATTTGAATGACGATTTGCTGGACCGAATCTGTCCTCGTATTAGCCCACATCAACGAAATGAAACGGAGACGACAGCTGACTGAAGATAACACCGATGAGGGTGAAAATAATGAGCTGACTGATAATCAAGAAACTGAAGTATCTCGCAACAACAGCCCGATCAAGCCTAGAGCGGGTCAAAGCCCCCATGTACTGAGAAGAGCACAATCAACGAGACAGTCGGAAGATGGAAAAGAAGGTGAGACGAACCTTGGTCAACCAACGCATGATGATGGGCAGGAAGAAACCGAAAAGCCCAGAAATGGCCGGCGGCAGCACACCCGACACTACGGCAAACGAAGACGGAGAGTCTTGGTACCATGCTTGCAAGAAGGGGGCGTATATTCTGATCTACAAAAGCGGCGTATGTCATTAGATATCAGAAATGAAGGCCAAACGAATGTAGAAACACACCGAATCCAAATTGGCCAAAATCGATATGACAAAAAGAGGCGCTGTATTGAAAAAACAAACGATACTCAGCCAAATGAATCCGAGAAGCTTTTTGCGAGCAAGTTCAGCATCGGTTTTGGCCATATTGTCCCAAATCTAAGCAAAGCAAAATGAAAAATCGCAAGGCAAGTCTGCTATAGGATGAAACGTACAATATCCTTAGGATTTGGCGCAAGGGAGATTTGAGTTCCCTTTGGACGTTTTCCGGCAATGATCTTGGCGACGACGTGAGCATATGGAACGGCAGCCATACTAGCAAATCCATAATTCTCCGCTTTGCGAGTCTCGATTTGAGTACGGTATTCTTCGATGGCAGCCTCGGTTCGTTTCAACTTGGCGCTGAAGGAAGATATATGAGAAAATGTTCTTTTGGGAATTTTTCTTTTTTCAGGACTAACGTATAAAATTCAATAGCGTCCTTCCTTGTGCCTCCACAACCGCAGGTCCCGCCTATCCGGATAGTAGGTCGATTTGGCTTTATCTTTCCGCCCTTGAGATACTTGACCAGGACTTCCTCGAATTCGCGAACGGTTTGATTATGATATTCGATCAATTCAGGTAATTTGCCGACTTTCCTGCCGATATGGACACTGGTGGTAGGATAGGGTACCCTGACCGATTGGAAAATGGATTTGAGACCTTCATCGCTTTGTTCCCTCTTGGACACGTGTCGTACTTGGAGTGTACGGGCATAGAATGACTGTAGATATTCCGGAGACCGAAACCACTCGTGACGCAATTTGACCATCGCTTGCCAATTCTTATTCACAGAGTAGATGATGAGCAGGGTGATGAGATAGGTGACGGTGACGTGCGCATATAAAAAGTTGCCAGTCACGTCGCGAATGGTGAGTAAGCTGAGAATATCCCTTTGAGTAGATTTGACATTTTTGAGGTTGAAGAAGATGTTGATAGGGATTAGGATGCCACAGGTGAGAACAGCAATACCAGTAAAGAGCCAGCGCAGGAGTCGCAGAAAACGAAGGAAAGCCACAGCATCGAGGCCAATTTTGTCGAGGAGCTCAGGCTCTTTGGTGAATACCAATGGTGGAAGCCAGCCAAAAACCGAGTCCGTTATCCGGGGGGGAGGTTTGTTGCCTTGATGATACTTGACTTTGGGTTCATAGATGACCTGCGAAGCGGCAGTGAGAAAAGAAAAAAAAAGATAGAGGGATGACAGATGTGTGGAGCATGGTAGACCCTATATAGCCATTTACGTCCAAAGCATGTAGGGTCGGTATCATGCCCCACAGGACGCATACCTTGTTTTTCGGGCGTAGAATATTGAATAGAAGAACGGTAACCAACTAAGCAGAGTAGGTTCAGAGAGGTTGGTATTCTCGACGCCATGAGGCTCACCGAGACTACACTCATGAGAGCAACCTGCGAGGCAACAGCTTCGGGCGCCAGCGTCCGTGAATTCTCGTTGAAAAAGGCCGTTCCATCGATGGGTGAAACCATCGTGAACAAGAAATATAGATTATAGTGAGTGTGTCGTCCTTAAGATATTGAGAGAAAGAAGGGAACAACAAGAAGAAATAACAAGGGGACTAAAAAGCCAAACTCCTTTCGGCAACTCCAACAATAGCGTGACTACATGAGAGAATTGAGTACACGACTGACTTGACCAATGGCCTCTTTCATCTTCTCCTTCTCACTCTCCTTGACAAACTTCATAAACCGTCCTTCAAATTTATCAGGATGAAATCGTAGAATACTTTCTCGCAATTTTTCTTTTCTTTTTTCCTTGTCTTCTTGGCCTGCAGGCAGCAGGAATGCAGTGATAGCATCTGCCGTCAGGTCTTCTACGGTGATCGATCTCCGTGGTACCCCCGATTGTCGTTTCTTAGACTTCTGGCATGAAACTGCAACGGGCCATGGAATATCATCGAAACTAAGCGTTCTGGACGGTTCACTGTCTCCGGTGGTGGAAAGCAGTGCACGCCAACGAATGCCATACTCCTCCCTGGCATAATCCCACCGTCGACTTTCCCGCTCCAACTCCTTTCGCTTTCGCTCCTCTTCGGCAGCCTTTTCTAGTCGAGCCCTCTCTGCTTTACGCGCCTTCTCATCTTCACGACGTGCTGCCTTTGCGGCTTTCTTTCGCTCTTGTTCAGCATATTCCTCAGCATGAGTTTTCCTATGTTCAATCGCTCGTCATGTCAGACATTATAGGTAATAAAAATTTCCTACCTGTACATTCCAACACGAATCCATTCTGCATATTCTTCATCATCCATATACCTTGGGTCCATCTTTGCATACCCATCCTCTTCAAAGATATTCGCTTTACTTTTTCCCGTTCCTGAAGTTCGCCAGCGGTCAGGTACTTGTGCAAAGTCGTTGAATTGTGCCTCTATAGAGTCTAGCCTCTCATCATCCCCCATAGCATCAAACATTTTATGTCGAAACATCTCTTGCTCTATCTCAGCTTTAAGTGCATCATAATCTGGTTTCTGAGCGTGAGATTTAGAATCATTTGGTATATCAAAGTTTGCTGGTTGAGGTCCATATTCGGCCTGATCGTCATCGTCGCTTGATGTCCATTTACGTGAAGGCCCTGCGTATTCATCGGCATGAGATCGCTTCAAGGATGTCCCAGCTTGAGGTTTGAAGTCGCCGTGACTAGAGTGTCTGCGTTTCGCTCTCTTCCTTTCCTTCCGTAATCTATGTTGAAGTTCTTCCTCTGGTGTTCGCTTGAGATTAAGCTTGCTCTTCATTCAGGGGATGGGGTGGCTAAGTGCCCGAGACCCCTTGTGGATGTGGTAGAACATAGAAGTGGAGCGTATTTGGTTTACAAGCATCCAAGTAAACACTGGACAACACAAAACTGATTTAGCAAGATAGAATCTAGGATTCTTGGTCCCGAGTCGTATATTGTCCGCAGAATCCGACATCCAAGGAAAATGATTGTAGAATGATGAATCAGAACCGAGGGGAGTGCGATGAGTCAAAAAAGTTCAAGAGTTACGGCGAAAGGGGCGGATGATGGTCTTTCGTATAGGTTCAACGATTGTTCGCGAGAATAAAGGAGAAAAATATACTGAAACACCTATACGAAGTGGGAGAAGGGCCTGGATTAAATGGAACATTACTGATTGGTCAAATCCCGAATCCCTCTAAGACGCACCTTTGTAGCACCATAAGCTAGGATTGCATTCGCCACATCGCCAGCAATATGTCCAGTAACACCAGCCATCTCTTCGACATTATCCACAGTCCCAGGCATACGCTTCTCATATCCGAAGATGCCATACCGCCTTCCAATCCTTATAGCCCAGCGATCACCCTCCTCTACCCATGACTTTAGTTTCTGTTTACCCCAGCTCAGTTGACCTTTATCATGAGTGCTGGCTTCATAATTAGTCGAGTTCTGTTCTTTGTCTTCGATTATGGCAGACACAACGCGTTCCCCGATTCCTAGAGCTCGTGAGCTGTAGAAAATACCCACAAGCGGTACAACGGCGGTTAGTTCATGCAGAATTCCAAAGGAGAGAATTAGTGAAGGGAGAGGCGTCCCAGTGCGCGCTGCGATGGCTGTCAGAGTTTGTCTATACGCAGCAAAACGCCCCTTGGGCTGAGAGGCCATGGTAAATGAGGGAGAACGTCGCTGTCGGCTATGCAAACAAACCCTAACCATAACGTTTTCCCAGAAAAAACATCCACAACTTTAGTGCTGTCCCGACGTCGTCCCTTACCTGCCGCCGCGAGCAGTATTTATAACGGCTTTATGCTCGCTCAGGCTCTGCGTACTAGACAGCATACCTCTCTATGTCGGTTGCAACTTCACCAGCGTTTCAACTATAGGTTGCAATCAACTTCAACTTCCACCTCGGAGGAGGAAATACGAACACCTGTCCACTCCAAAAAAAAACCTTGTCGAACTGCCTTTATTCGAACTTGGGAGCCGTTCCATGATTTGGCTGATGCTTGGGCACTTCTACGCGTCGTTGAGCGCAAGTATGGCAAAGTGGCAGAAGCTCATTTCCTCAAAGTCTGTCCTCAGTATTTTCTGACCTGACTCCTGCTGAAACCACAATACTCCTAGGATTATGAAATAAAAAACAGATATCAAGTGTACACTTATGTTGTTTTTCGCGACCAGGAATCGTTCAAACGCGTACCGAAAGAAGGTCAATCATTCCATATCCCAGCACCCGTTATAGAAGATAAACCAGGCGGACTTGGGTTGGACGATATCAGACATCTCCTAGATAGTACGGATCGAGACGCATCTTTCGAATTGCCATCTGCTGCGTCACTTGACGTAGAAGAATCCAAGGAAAGGATGATTGGTGCTCGAATAGAGCGTTCAGGTATATTTATTTATTGTCCCTTTGATTTTCTCTTTACCAACGTGAAAAAATGTCGTATCATAGCCACCGATTTCCACACGTTTCCCAAGAACAAATCAAATAAGCCGAACATAGCTTTAGCAAGACTATTTTTGAGATGGGGTGGCTTCCACAAGCTGGAACCTATAGATGGATCAAGGGGTATCACAGAAGCCGAGTGGTTTGGGAAGACAGACCTGGAGCAAGTGCGCATGAGGGCTGCACTCCAGTGGTGCTCACAGATTACAGGTTATGCCGATCCTGCTGTGCTTCGTAGACCAACAAACCGAGACAACCATGAACCGTTGGACTTTAGCGCTACTTCTGTGTCTGTGGATTCACTGGAATCAAGTTCACCATCAACGCTCGACATTCCTGTTTCGCATGAATCAACCTCAAAATCAACTCAGTCTCCTTCCTTACCAACCGAGTCCTCTCAAACCCCTTCCGAATCCCCCCCTGAATCCCCGCAGTCTCCGCTTGAATCAACACCAGCGCCTACTACCCCACAGCCAGGACAGCTTACACCCGAACAAGTACTAGCCAAAGAGACCCTGAAAAGGCAGATGTTCAGAGCAAAGCAGCTCACGATTAAAACTAAACGACCTGCCGCAAGGAAAGCCCAGAAGCCAGAAAAGGAAACACCCCAAGAACAGTTGCTAGACGAATTCCCTGAGGAATCTCCGCCCCGACAAGGTGTTATATCTAATATCTTGAAGCTTTTCAGACGGTAGCACTGCGCGTTTTTTGGCGCGGAGGAGAGTCTTTGTTTTACCGCCCACTACCTGAAAGACCTAGGGTGTAGATCACATCAGGCGATAGAAGGATGCACATCGCAACTTCACGCCAAATATAATAGTGTTTTATTGTTCCTTAAAAAGCATGGAACTGAAATCACATAGAATAATAAATGGCTTGGACCTTGCTTAGATAATGCGCCTGTGGACTTTGTTGCTATTTGTCAGCTAGGTCGTCACTATTTTCGGTAACAACAAGCAACCCCTCAAGATTGTCAACGGCGCCGGCACACCTCAAGTTAAAAAATGGGATCCACTAGGTGAGAT
Organism: Phlegmacium glaucopus; assembly: GCA_015039465.1. Lineage (NCBI taxonomy): Eukaryota > Fungi > Basidiomycota > Agaricomycetes > Agaricales > Cortinariaceae > Phlegmacium > Phlegmacium glaucopus. The sequence continues at coordinate 573,896 of MU130381.1, read as the reverse complement.
TCGCTTGTCGGAGGGGTAGAGAATGATTCGGAATGAAGGTATTGGCTGGATGCGGTGGTGGAGGCTGGATTGCATAGAACAAATTTGGATGACGGTCTTGCCAATTTGAATCACAAACCCCGTTCCCCTCATATGATTTTTCTTTCTTAAACACTGCGCTGACTCTGGTCGGACCATCTCAGATTGTACAGCAAAGGCCGAGTCTTGGGCCACAAACGCGCCAAACGCAACACACGTCCTAACACATCGCTGATACAAATCGAAGGTGTTGCAACTAAGGAGGATGCGCAATTTTACCTTGGAAAAGTGCGTAATTGTCCCTCGAGATATGCCATGTATTTTTTCTCATGGATAATTCAGCGTATTGCCTTCGTTTACAAAGCAAAAACGGAGATTCAAGGCTCAAAAATCCGTGTTATCTGGGGGTGAGTGTTTCGAGAAATGCCCTTTGTACATTCATACTCATCTTTTCCCAATTATTAGGAGGGTAACTAGACCACATGGCTCATCAGGCGTTGTTAAATCAAAATTCCGAAGCAACCTTCCTCCACGGGCGTTTGGTGCCAGTGTCCGGGTGGTATGTTCGAATCTAATCGTTGTACACCGCTTTTGTTGACCTGCTTTCCAGATGCTCTACCCCTCGCAGATTTAAATTGTCTTTTTGCATTCACATGGCCTTTAATTCCACCCCGTATCGTATGTTGCAATATGACCTGTCTACATATGTCTCCTTGGAATATAAACAAAAAATCATGAAACACTCCTAACGTTCTACTTGAAGTAATATACAGCTTGCGAAGTCTGGACTTTTCAATGATTTGGCCGAGAACGTAGACTGCACTGTCATTTGTGAACCTTGTATGTCGAGTCTGTTGAAGGTCGTATTATATCCATAAATTTATCTCCCGTCCGCGGTCACATGAGTCCGGCCAACCGGATCTTCAAGTTCCTAAGGTCCAAAGAAATGAATACCGCTTTCTTTCTCAAAATTTAGCATGTCATTTCTAGCTCGTTCTACGCGACTTGTACGTGCTTGTGGTCCAAGGCAAGCAGCCGGACGACTTGTTCCATCTAATGCTCGGGCAGCATCCGGTTAGCCATATAGATCTCTTCAACCTCGCATGTGAACTGAAAGATATCTAGGTTACGCTAAATACAATTGGGAGGTATATCTGTTCTTAGTTCCCGTGCCACGTTTTCTAGATTGACAGGTTGTTCCCTAGGACCCACTGAACTTAGAATCTCTGCTTACAGAAGAAGAAATTGCGATCAGGTTTGGTCTCCTATCTGCCTTGGAAAGTAACCATATCAACTAACTTCTACTACAGAGATACTGCTCATGTTTATTGCCAAGCGAGTCTTATGACGCGAATTATCCGTTCTTAGCTCAAGCCTTCTATGCTTGTAGGAAAACCTCATGCCTCGCGTGCTCAACGGTTGGAGAACCGAAGGTCTGAGCAATTCAACCTAGATTTTCCTGCTGTGAGACCTATCATCATCCCTAGCATTCGACCACGACATTCTCCCGGAAATGGGGAAGCTAGGTCTGCTAGGCCCAACCCTCACAGGATACGGTTGTGCTGGAGTTAGCAATGTCGCTTACGGTCTCATTGCGAGAGAAATTGAACGGTGAGTGTGATGTCACATCCAAGCCGTTCCTTTGAGATCTTACCGGGGAATAGAGTTGATTCAGGTTATCGTTCGACGGCGTCTGTCCAATCCTCGCTGGTCATGCATCCTATTCATGAATTTGGAACGCAGGCGCAAAAGGAGAAATATCTGCCGCAGCTGGGCAAGTACTTCCGCTGCATGATAAAGTATTATGTTGACTCGATATACGTAGCCAAGGGAGAACTTATTGGCGCCTTTGTAAGTAGTGACGCCCCACAAGTGCTCCGCAACCTTTATAGAAGTTCTTTAGGGTCTCACCGAACCTAACCATGGTTCAGACCCTGCAGGAATGGAAACCACTGCAGAAGAAGTTGACGGTGGATTCATTCTTAATGGAAGTAAAACGTGGATTTCCAATGCTCCAGTAGCGTACGTATGGATTTAAAGAAATCCTCCTTTATGAACTCATCCTTGTAATTGCAGTGATATATTTATTATTTGGGCGAGATGTAAATGGGATGATCGCGTTCGTGGATTCGTCGTCGAAAAGGTAAATGCAACCCAAACTTTTCATAGCTATGGGAGGTTCATGCTCGCTCGATATAGGGCGTCAAAGGCCTGTCAGCTCCAGCAATCAAGAATAAAATCGCCCTTCGAGCCTCTGTCACGGGGTCTATATTCATGGATTCCGTCCATGTCTCTCATGATGCACTTCTCCCGAAATCCAAGGGTCTGGGATCTGCTTTCTCCTGTTTGAATTCCGCAAGGTATGCAAGACATGCTCTCATGTTCTCGACCTGGCCAACGAATTTTTCCAGGTTTGGAATCTCTTGGGGTGTAATGGGCGCTCTCGAGGATTGTGTCAATCGTGCACGTGAATATGCACTAGAGCGCCATCAATTCAACCGACCACTTGCCTCCTTCCAACTCGTGCAGAAGAAGCTTGTTGATGCTCAAACGGAAATCGCTCTTGGTTTGCAAGCGAGCTTACAAGTCGGTAGGCTAAAAGATCGGGGTAAATTAGCGCCTGAGATGGTTAGCATGGTCAAGCGCAATAACTGTGGCAAGGCGTTGCAGCATGCGCGTGTGGTGCTCGATATCTTAGGGGGAAATGCATGTGCCGACGAGTGGGTTTCTTTCTCATTATTCAGAAGGATCTTGAATGACCTTGTTATTGACCCAGGTATCATATCGGCCGTCATGTTGCAAACTTACAAGTCACGAATACCTACGAAGGTTAGTCTTCTTGTTGTATTGGGCTGCGGAATTAATTAATAATCAAATTGCTTTCTGATATCAAGGAACAAACGTGAGCACCAATTCCAAGTTGAAGCTTCGTTACAATGCCTAATTATCCCTTGTTTATAGGATATTCATGCCCTCATCTTGGGCAAGGCGTTAACTGACATACCCGCCTTTGCGAACTGATTAAACTCGTACTAATCTGTGTCCACTTGCGGAAATGTACATGGGAAATATAAATACAAACAACTGTAATTACACCTACTTCAATGAGTACCCTGATTAAATTATCTCTCAAATCATACATCGGCGTTACGCATGGTTGGATCGATCCAGTCCAAGCCCAGAATATCAAATACTTCCTCCTCACTCCGTGGTATAAACAACCTAGAGTCGTGACGACGAATTCTGGAGTTCTAATATTCACATGCTTTTTTTAAAAAAGATAGACAACACGATGAGACTTACAAGCCAGAGCTATCAAACTTCATTCCCCTTAAGATGAGAGAGTCAGCTATGTATTCACCAGACAGATTCGATCACAGGTGGTCGTTAATCAACTCACTTTTCTTTTTTCGCCCATAGTCTCAGATCTCGCTGAAACATCTTTGATCCTGACCTGTCATTGATGGATGTGAATGCCTAAATGAATGGTAAAAATCAGGCTCTTCCCTCACCAGCCAATTACAGCCGTCCAGTACGACTCAGGGGCAGCGAAGATTAAGTCTAGACGGCGATGGATGCGCTTGAGACCACCTTCTGGAGGTAAGATGAAGACGGTCAAGGCTTTCTCAAGGGAATCCCAATGTTCAGTGCGCAGAGCGTTGTGAGTGTGAAATCCAGAAAGGTCTAATTGAAATCACAAGGCAATTCGGCATGAGTGCTTTAATTGTCATGTCGATGGGATGCATCAGCGACAGAACGCACGCATTACATGAGTCACTAAGCCTAATTGCAGGTGACTTAGCATCGCCTGAGCCTCACAAGATAAGGATGACAAAATACCAAGTTTGTGAAGATGTTGCGTGAGCTTGGTACACAACCCTTTCACAAGGTTTGCACCACTCCGAAGGTCAGAATGACTTATCACAATATCCATATCGTTGCTTTGTGGCTTCCCTCGTCGATATCTTGGGTTTCATATCAGTCACCTACTTCTCTGATAATGTAGATGTAGCACAAACCCCCCGACAATCATACTATGGCATCCTGGTTGTATTTTGTCCAATTCAGCCATAACAACGTGATGCATCTGCTCAACCTCGTCTCGCGGTATTGGTGTATCGAGCTCCTCACGAAGAGTAAGAGCCACTTTGATAGACATATCAGGAAGCTTGTTTGGTGCTATCTTCACGCCGTTCGGAGTCACTAATTGCGCTTCCAAGGACGCGATATCAGCCCCGGGTGGGACATCATAATATCGCTCCAGACCTTCGATAGTACGCAATCCGAGATCGTAGAGCTTGCGCGCAGTTGATGGGCCAATGCCATATATCGTGGCAAAGGCAGATAATGATTGAAATCTTTCTGATTCACGAGTTGTTCCTGTATACCTAAGAGTTGGGTTTCATAAACGACTAGCCGTTCAACTCTCACGTACGGCTTTCCTCAATATACCCATTGTCAAGGAACTCTTCAATCTTGTACAGCGCGGTTGAGCCTGAGGTGGCGGCGATAAATCCATTGATATCGTTGCTCACCTTGAAAAGGATTTTCTCTCCGATGCCGGGTAATTTGACTATATCTCTTGAGAATTCCTCGTGTGTGATGACGTATGGATAGGCTAACATTTTATATAGCCTAATCAGTAACAAGGGGAACCGACATGCGTAAGAAGAGAACTTGCATTTGATGATCTACGGCGTTCATGTGAGACTATTTTTTCAGCTTCGTTCGTAGTTGCGGGCGATACATACGGCAACAGCTCGTTCATAAGCTAAGGCATTTATACTTAGTCCTTCGAGTTCTCGAGATCGGCATAAAATTCCTAGTTCCATGGCAAGTTTTTGATTTAAGCAGATGAGCGGAGTGGCCCGGGCACACGCATATCGTGAGCTCCAATTCTTGAATACTCTGGGAGTAGTTGGCTTCACGATGGGCGCTTTATATACGGGAGATAGCTGTGGGCCGCTAGTGTATGTGTTTGGTTTGTCATTGGGACGGTTTTCGACCGCGTCATTATGCATTTCCGCAAGAGCAGCATAGTGTCCGAAAGGCAGAAGGTGACCTTGCTTCACTGATTCCTGAAGCCATTGCGGAGTAACAATAACCTTTTTCATCTATTTGACATGTTTAATTCGAGCGAGCATGGGGAAATGATTATCGTGACTTACAGCTACTATCCAATCAACATGCCTTTCGAGTCGTCTCCTCATTCTGATATTTGTGATTATGATGTCAGCATCTGCAATATTAGCGCACTGTTTCAATCCAGGAATCTGTTGACTTTCTAGTAAGTTATAGAGCTCGAGAGCCGTGCCCTCGTCGATCTTTGCGTGCACGATGTACACTTTCAGTGAGCTATGCTTGGAAGATTGCTCAACCAAGGACTCCTGCGTATCAGATCGTTTAATGGGCATGGATAGAGTTTCGGGAAGTGATCGGCAAGGTGATCCATTGCTGACTGTGGGAAAAAATCGCTTCATGACGAGTAAATGGATTGACTCGTTTTCATATTGAAAGGTCGTGCTTACGATACTATATTTGCCTTTAATCCCAGGCCTTACCCTTCATTTTAACCGACCAGCGCTTATCGATCTCTGTGGATATCCGCCATGGCTTCATCATCCGTTCGCCTCACTGAGAAATTCACAGATCCCCCAAACTACACCTTCCCTTACCATCGCCTTTCCAGAGTCCTTCGCAATCCAGACAAGACCCCTATAGTTCTTGTGGCATGTGGTTCTTTCAGTCCAGTCACTTACCTTCATCTGCGCATGTTTGAGATGGCCAAAGACTATGTCAGACAAAACACTGACTTCGAAATTCTTGGCGGATATCTGAGTCCTGTAAGCGACATGTACAAGAAACCAGGGCTTCTTAGTGCTCGTCACCGGTAGGTCTTCGTTCTCCTTCGCCATACCTTATTTTTCATATGTTTTAAACTTATTCCTGATTACTTTCGTTTGTTATTAGGGTGACTATGTGTACGTTGGCTGCAGAGGACTCGGACACATGGCTTATGGTGGATTCCTGGGAGGCTTTCCAATCTTACCAGCGCACAGCTATCGTGCTGGACCACTTTGATTATGAGATCAATACCGTACTCGGAGGTGTCCACACGGAGGATGGGGAACATCGTCATGTTCGTATCATGCTATTGGCAGGCTCAGATCTAATTGGAACAATGAGTGAGCCCGGGGTATGGAGTTACTCCGATGTTTGTCGCCGTTTTATTTTGGCAAGGGGGCTTAAATCTCAATAAAGCCATTATAGCTTGACCACATCCTTGGGCGCTACGGCTGCCTGATTGTTGAGCGCGCCGGTACAGGGATGGACCAAGCAACTGACAGTCTTGCTCGCTGGCGCAGCAATATTTATTTGATATCTCAACTCATACAAAACGATGTTTCAAGCACCAAGGTAAGCATCAATCTTATTTCTTAGCTTAGTCATATAATTTAGCATTCCATTGATAGGTTCGACTTTTCCTGAGGAGAGGCCTTTCCGTCCGCTACCTCTTACCCAATTCAGTCGTGGATTACATTGACCAAAATGAACTATATCAAGATGAAACATCTATTTCCTCCGGAACTTCTGCCCTAGACAAAGGAAAGGATAGAGATAGGGAAAACAATGTTGCGCCCAAGAAGGATATGATCTCGCAAGTCTGCTGATTATAAATTGTGCGTGTACAACTTTCATTTGTGTATAAGAGGGTCTCACCTGTATGACCAGATACAGAAATTGAACTCCTGTACTTAGAAATTCACATGTACACAATCTTCAAAGGAATATGAAGCTTTCGGAAAACTCCGGTTGAAGTTTGAGTGAGACATGTACATGGATCATGTTCCTCAATGGTCATGTACAACTGTTTCAGAAATTCTTGTCCACAGTCAATTCTGGTGAAAATTATTTAAATTCTTAAGCTCATGGTATATGAAGCAAAGGGCACCTCAGCTAATTGATGAAGGCAGGGACTAGAAATTCACAAGCTCATTGCATTGCTGAATGTTCAAGTGTGGTGGCTGTGCTTTGGCAAGTGTGTGCATGTCTATTGCTGATGACTTCAAATTGGGATGGTTTTACTGATTTACATTTTTATCAGCTTTAGCTCTTTGGCATCTGCTTTACCCAATGCAATTTCAAGTTCTTGAATTTGCTCCTGGCATAAGACTGCAGTTTATAATGTTTGTATATGGTCTGAAGGGATTGTTGTATTGCAGTCAAGGTGTCCATCCATCAGCAAAAGGGGTGAGTCTTTACCATGGTCTTTCTATGTCTTTTAAAAGACTTAAAGACCAAAAAAGACTGAATAGATGGAAAGACTGAATGTCTTTCCCAACCTAGGTCTATTATCTTTCAAAAGACAAAATTGTCTTTGCATCATCTCTGAAAGACATACTTAGTTTAACATTAGGAGCTGTACTTCAACTTTAAAAGGCATTGAATTCTCATCTCTAAACCTTACAAAAGACTGCAAAGACATTTGAAAAGATATTGAATTATGGTAGAAAGAATATTTTACTCATAAAAACATGGGACCAAACAGGGCATCAGCATAGGCCACAGCCTCCTGTGTCCACCATTGCCACATCATCCACCACATTATCAATTACTTTGCCCCACAGCCTTCTTCTTCCCCACATATGTGGACGCCATCTCCAATATTAATTCCCAGTGCTTCTCAGGATGATTGTCAAGTTGTTCTTTGTAAATTGAACCCCATTTGACAATCTTCTTGCCCTGCTTCCCATTTGGCATCGTCTCAGCAACAATGATGTCACCCCAGTTCTCCTGTGAAAATCCACCTCCTTGTCCAGCTGGTTCCTTCATCTCACCCAAGACAGCATATAGCAGTGCATGGTGTACCTAGAAGTTGATGGTGTAGTAGTGATTAGCATAGATAGTAGTTGGTAATGCAGGTTCATGTCAGTTACTCACTGCTAGACTTGTGACCAGTCGGAGAATGAGGAGGGTGGAGAGAATCCTTGATTCTCCAACTGGTACAGCTGAGTTTAAAAGAGGGGGGGGGGGGTAGTGACTATGATTGGACACCTGTCAGGAATCATTCAAAAGAGTCTCCTTATATAGTATGATACCAATTGAAGTAATTGATATTCTGGGATCTCTGGCCTAAAAAGAAAGTTGCGTCGTGTCGTGTACACCTTGACTTCATTCCATAAGTCTTTATAATGTCTTCCAAAACTACTTGTACTGTCAAATGCACCACTGTTCTGGATCTCTCACAACACCTTGGTTTCTTACGTACTTGCTCAGGCAACACCTTGAAGGAACTAGTCTCACTGGCATGTATTGGGCTTCATAAAAGACTGCCAACAGGTTATATCGACACTCTTGAGGAGCTAGACAGGATTGTCTGCTATCATGCTGCACTTCTGTGCTATAGCATTACTGGTTCTAAACAAGTGCCTTGTGAAATGCAACTTTGGGCTGTGCTAGCTGATCAACATGGAAAAGACTCACTTGTCTCTGCTGGTACTGGTAGTGGAAAGACCCTCCCAATTGCATTGAACATTCTCCTCAATAATCCAGCCAGGAAACTTGTCACTTTGACTCTTTCCCCATTGAAATGACTGCAGTCTACTCAAGAGAATGACTTCAACTCTCATTATGGCATCCCCATGGTGGTTATAAATGAAGATACACCCAGAGATGAGGCATGGTGGAATGTGAGTCATTTCCAGGTATCTAGTTGGTCTCAATCTAAATGTCATCGCATTTTCTGGGAGAATGTCTGGAACCTGAAGACCCGAACACCAGGATGAGTGTGCCACTTGATTGTGACCATTTGTTACATTCCGTTATACATTACTCTGGTCCAGCTCTGTCGGAGTTGTCTCCGGTAGTCCATACTCCGTTCCAGTACTTTCCCTTGTTTCCGGTTCTACTCCTCCTATGTCCAACTCCGAGACTTCTCCATATCATTCCGGCTCTTCCGACAATACTCCAATCCCATTACCACACCTTCGCCATAACAACTATTTCTTTGTCATCACTTTCCCATTATCAGTCAGCACACCCGCTATCGCACACCAATACTGATTGGTAGCATGAGAAGAAAGCTTAAAAGTTGCCATCATGAAAATAAGCGGACTTTGAATTCACTTACCTATTTTGGAAGCGGCCCTGAATCATGTTCATGGTCAACAAATCATTCATTCAACGATATCGTCCTCATCGCTCATCTTATTTGCAATGTCTCACACTATGCTGTCTATCGTTTACACTATCAACATGCTCCTAAGCATCTACCATCCATTTGTTCCTTGGCTAGTGATCCAGCAAAGCGATCAATCTACTACCTGCATCGGTCATTGGCTCGTGTTTGATTGTATCTTTGGTCCATCATTTCAAGAACGGCCCCTTTATGGACGCATCAGCTACATCTCCCATTATGTCAGAGGCTTTGTCATTGTTGTTGTGGCTATGGACCCACAAGTCTTCCCCTCAGCCATCTATCTTGCCATTCCTCGTTCTTGGATCGCACTCAGTCCCCTATCCTCAATTATCTACCTCTTATCTTATCATTCACTGCCAAAACCATCATTCACATGGTACATGAAGCCTTCCCACCCTCTTTATGACAACCTTAGGAAGTCCAGGAGGATCACAACTAAGCAGGAATTGCAGATGAATCAGCAGCAGAGGATTATTCTCGCAGTGTGTCAAGTGTTATCAAGGCTGTGTGACATGGGATCATGGGCAAGTAGTATTTTCTCGGGAACAAGGCTGTGCCTTTCAAGTGTTGATTCAGGACCTTTCACATTTTTGACATGACCACACGCTATAAATCATTGTGAGTGTTGTATATAAACACTAACCAGAGATCAGTGGACCAGTCTTTAGGTCAAGAGACTCCCTGTTGTTCGTTTAGGGAAGGTGTAACCTTGACTTATAACACACTTGAAAGGTGGTTGAGGCACAAGAGTAAGGAAGAGGATGAGGATGAAAAAGAAAGAGTCTTTGGTGAGACTATAGCGGTTTAAGTAGAGACATGGTGAGGATTGAGTGACTTCAAGTGCTTAGCATTTGATAGTACAGTAAAGGACTGAAAAAGCGAACTTAAGGGAGGAATTCACTGGAATTCCACTGAGATGATGACTGTTGGGGAGTAAGACTGTATTGTGCTAAACTACCTATCCTGGTACAAAAGAGCAGTATTTGTACCCTAAGGATGAGGCTATGTAGAACAATAAAAAGAAAAGAAGTATGCGCTGTCAAAGGAAGAAAGATAACGAGAGGACAGCTGCAAGAAGAAAAGATCAATGAAAAAGAAGAAGGAACAATAAAAAAATCTGTAAAGTGTCAAAGTGCGAGAGAAAAGAACAGAAGGCAGTGTACATAGTCCAATAGCAAAAATATATCAACTCCATAGGCGTGTGGTCATGTCAAAAATGTGAAAGGTCCTGAGTCAACACTTGAAAGGCGCATCCTTGTTCCCGAGAAAACACTACTTGCCCATGATCCCATGTCGCGCAGCCTTGATAACACTTGACACACTGCGAGAATAATCCTCTGCTGCTGATTCATCTGCAATTCCTGCTTAGTTGTGATCCTCCTGGACTTCCTAAGTTGTCATAAAGAGGGTGGGAAGGCTTCATGTACCACGTGAATGATGGTTTTGGCAGTGAATGATAAGATAAGAGGTAGATGATTGAGGATAGGGGACTGAGTGAGATCCAGGAGCGAGGGATGGCAAGATAGATGGCTGAGGGGAAGACTTGTGGGTCCATAGCCACAACAATGATGACAAAGCCTTTTACATAATGGGAGATGTAGTTGATGTGTCCATAAAGGGGCCATTCTTGAAATGATGGACCAAAGATACAATCAAACACGAGCCGATGACCGATGCAAATAGTAGATTGATTGCTTTGTTGGATCACTAACCAAGGAACAAATGGATGGTAGATGCTTAGGAGCATGTTGATAGTGAAAACAATGGAGAGCATAGTGTGAGACATTGAGAATATGATGAGCAATGAGGGTGATAACATTGAACGAATGATTTGTTGACCAGGAACGCGATTCAGGGCTGCTTCCAAAATAGGTAAGTGAATTCAAAGTCCGCTTATTTTCATGATGGCAACTTTTAAGCTTTCTTCTCACGCTACCAATCAGTATTGGTGTGCGATACCATTGGAGTTGTTTCCGGTAGTCCGTACTCCATTCCAGTACTTTCCCTTGTTTCTGGTTCTACTCCTCCTACCTCCGACTCTGAGACTTCTCTGTATCATTCCGACTCTTCCGACGATACTCCAAACCCATTACCACACCTTCGCCATAACAAATATTTCTTTGTCATCACTTTCCCACTATCAGTCAGCACACCAGCCATGGATTATTCACCCAAGAATGCAGGACCTTTTCCGGGAGCAGAATGCAGCACTTATATTTATATTCTATATTTCGGTTGCTATTCCTTTTATATTTAAGTACTCGAAACTTGTATGTTTTTCCTCAGTTTGAATATCATCTTAGTTTCCTCCTCTTGTTTGTCCTCTAAGTCACTGAGGTCTTCCGTCTTTCCGTTCTCTTCCGGTTCCAAAATCAGGACATTGTAGGAGCTGGGCGGCACAGCACATACACTGAGGCCAAAGTCCTTTCCGTTACTTGTTCCGGTTCCATTCCGTCCAATCCGGTGTTACTCCGACGTGACTTCTTTGTTTTAAACTTAACAATTGGTTTCAATCCAGACATGCAATTTGTAGTGTAACAAATGATAGCCTATTGACCACACTTATTAACTATATGCATTTAAGTCACACAGTAATAGGTCTAATCAGCAGTTATAGGGTAGACAACTCTGATTCCCTTGTTTATTATCAGCTGTATTAGCCAGTTATTGGTGCATTAATTAATATTTATGCTGAAATAATAGATAAAAATTGCAAAAACCATGCTTATGCAGATTTAAATCATATCACTGCTCAGAGTGAAACGTATCCTCATCCCTAACTATTAACCCTTAGCCTTAAGCCTAACCTCTAAATCTAAATCTAACCCTAAATCTAACCTAAATATACACATGTAGATATAATAATCAGCTAACAATATGATCTATAACTTGAAAATCACAAAAGTCTGGTAAAATTCCATTAAAAGTCCAGTGGAAGTCCAGTGGAAGTCCGCCAGACTGTGACCAGGCATTTTTCTACTTCCACTGGACTCTGACCAGACTCTGACCAGACTCATGACTGGACTTTTACCAGAATTTTACTGGACTCTGCCGGACTTTGGGCAGTCTGGCGGAGTCTGGCTGGACAATGTGGGGGACTGTAAAGTACACAAAAACTAGGAGCCTGAATGTAGCAAGATTTACTACTTAGTATGTTTTGAGCCCAGCTTTCACCAAGATTTCTGAAAAATTTCAAACCCAACATTTTGCTGCTCTTGGTGCTTATATAATCTGCTAACATAAGAGTGCTACATGCAGCAGGTGTTGAATTTTTGGTGTTGGCATGAAGAACTAGACTTGCAAGAACACTGAAGTAAAACTTAGGTGTGCAAGGGTGGGGAAATGTGATAGTATTGGTTCACACCAATGAGGAGTCCCCTCCCCAATGGTGCACTACTTATACTACTTACAAATGTGGCTGTACATTGATATGTATCTAGGAGTGATATCTGCTATTGGTCAATTTCCACTGATGCCATTATGATGCAATATGGCATAATCTAGCACATAACTAAAATAATTCCAACAGCAGGTAGTGTTTCTTTTTGAAAAACCTATTTTTAGACATGTTTTGTCATTTCTAAAACATTTTTCTTAGGTTACACTGAATTATTAATAATTCCCTTATAAGGAAGTTGTTTGGGTGTAACTTTAGGAAAAATGTAATCAGAAATGACAAAACATTTCTAAAAATACATTTTTCCACCAGAAACACCACCTGCTGCCAGCAGTGCTAGTTCCTTGTGTCACCTACCTTTTTGAAAACAACCTTACTTATAAGACTTATAACTAACCCATGATTCACTTCCTATGCCAAGATTCATGCAGTTCCTAGACCCTTCTCACACATTGTCTTATAGGAAATCTGGATGATGTGATCATTCTCACACCTGATAGTAATAAGAATCCCAGGTAACTTGTAGTTTCTGTCTTGCAACATGCCAATCAATAAGATTATAATTGATAACAGTATCATGCAAGTTCTGGGTTGGAGTGTCCCATCTGTGAAAACCAGGTGCTGCCTCCCAAGGCCCAAGCCTCATTTTGTGGCTGTTTTCAGACTTGTATGTGATTGCTGCCATGTAGGCATCCACATCAATCCAGACATCATAGTCTTCTTGGGCCTGCTGAAGGAAGTAGTTGGTGGTGCAAAGCAAAAGTCAGGATGCATGATGCAGTTAAGCCCGGTGGGAGGCTATTACATCACCAAGATAGGTTGCATGCTCCTTTCTTAGGCTCTCCCTTTTATGACTGAAAAAAGACATATATTAATAATAAATTGGCATTGAGATTAAAAAAAATCTGTACTAGGGATCAGTCACCTCAGAAGGGATGTAAAAAATACCCTGTTTTGGAAGCATAGTAAATGCATAGTGTTGATTTTTCTCTGTATGGCCAATAGGTGGATAAGATATGACAACCACACACTAAGCCCAGTCAAGGTCTTTGGGATTGGAATATTTAGGAGCAGTTGGAGAGGTGCCTCCATGCATATGCAGGCTGCAGAAGTTAATGGCAGAGAAGTTGTTGAGGGTGACAAATATTCCAGGATAAAGGATGAAGAATCATCCAGGATCATATGACTCAGGGATGTCAGAGAGGGCTACCATATGAGTGTAATGGACAGGCTGTCCTTCCTGATGCCAAATTGACCCATGGCATCCTCAAGGGTAGTATGTTACAACTTCGAACGACTCAGAGGCTTCTGGTCGTAAACAGTCGTACAAGGTATCGTTTGTTTGTTCGGTGAGCTCAGAAGAATACCAAGAGGCGATGTCTCGAGGTAGCGTCTTAAGAGTTTGAGAATGTCAAGAGCAAAGTAACCTAGGTTAGAGTCTCAAGAATTAGCTAGGGTTACAGCGAGTAGTAAATACTGTATTTATAGATAAATGAGAGAGTTGTGTAAGAAGTGAAACATCCGCATGTAAGAGGTGTGCATATGTAAGAATAGGTGAAACATATGAAAAGGAAAAGGAAAGCATGTGGAGCGGAGATGAAGAGAGGGCATAGAGCATGTGTAGATGAAACGGGCATGTGTTCAGTGGAGATAAGAAAAGAAAAAGAGAGTTCGTAACATAGTAGCTATATAATATAGTGAGTATATAATAATCTCATCAGAAAATGGTGACTCACAAGATTTGAATGGCTGGCTTGGATTGATATTGAGTTGGGAGGCTGTGTGTGCAACATTGTCTACAACACCCAAGCTAGGGGCAACAATAAGCTCAGTGTTTATCTGAATATTTTGGAGGATCTCCAAGGGACCCATATGCATAGATGCCATAGCCAGTGAAGAGGAAGCCTTGCAAAATTCATGAGTTTAACTTCAAGTTCCTATGGAATGAACACTAAGGATGACATACTTTGACCAGATCACTGCGCAGCTTCAGTGCATCTCTGTCAGGTAAGGTCACCTTAGAAGCACTAGTGATGGTCAAGGGTAACCCCGGGGTGGAATTAGGCTGACCCTTACCCTTACCCTCCAAAAACCCTTACCCTTGGCTGAGGGTAAGGGTTTTGGAGGGTAAGGGTAAGGGTTTCTGAGAGGTTGGAGGGTAAGAAACCCCAGCAGGGTTTAGTGCAAGGGTTTGGTCCAAATCCTTCCTCAAGCTTTGTAATCCAAAGGAGCCTTCAAAGTAGCTATTATTTAAAACATGTTCAGGGTGTTAAAGGTGTTTAGCAATAGATTTTAAATGAAATAGAGAGGGTTTGACTAGTATTTTAAGCTACTGATTGTTGTGAAAGCAGTGAGGCCTCTTTAGATTGCTTTTTCTCTGATTTCAAGTCAATTTTATAGATACACAACAGTTAGATCACTCTGATATCAGAGAAATAAAAATTCCCAAAAATACCCTGACCCCTCCAGAAGGGTAAGGGTTTTTCAAGGGTCAAAAAATCTGTACCCTGACCCTGACCCTCCTTACCCTTACCCTTGTACCCCAGGGGTTTCCCAAACCCCTGCCCATCACTAAGAAGCACTAGTAGGGTGTTAAGTTTAAACAAAGGGATAACATTGGAGTAATTCTGGAATGGACACAATGGAACCGGAACAAGTAATGGAAAGGACTATGGCCTCAGTGTATGTGCTGTGCCACCCAACTCCTATAGTGTCCTGATTTTGGAACTGGAAGAGAAAGGAATAAGATGGAAGCCTCAGTGACTTAGAGGACGAACAAGAGGAGGAAACTAAGTTGATATTCGAAACTGAAGAATACATACAAGCTTCGAGTACTTAAATAATAAAAGGAATAGCAACCAAAATCTAAAAGATAAATATATAAAGTGCTGCATTCTGCTCCTGGAAGGTCCTGCATTCTTGGGTGAATAATCTGTAGCGGGTGTGCTGACTAATAGTGGGAAAGTGATGACAAAGAAATAGTTGTTATGGTGACAATGAGGGAAATGGGTTTGGAGTAATTTCAGAAGAGCCGGAATGATACAGAGAAGTCTCGGAGTTGGATGAAGGAAGAGTAATTCTGGAAGTAAAGGAAAGCACTGGTATGGAGTACGGACTACCAGAGGCAACTCCAACAGAGCCAGACTGGAGTAATGTATAACAGAATGTAACATAGGGTCTAGGATACAAGTTTGAGGTTCAAAGGCATTACCAATGGAGTAGCAACATTTTTTTTCATGGGAGTAGCTCAGTTGTTCCTCTCAAATAAGACACCTCCCATCCAGCCAGAAACATCCCTTTTGATTGGCTTATTCCTGTCCTGATGCTCCCTCGGACCCAAACAAGCATCCTAGGCTTGGATCATATCAGCCATCTCCAGAGTGAATGTATTCCTGTAGAATTTGTTGAGCATTGAATCATGATGTTGTAATTATGAGGACTTGTACAGGTCAGTAACCCAGGCTATGGCAACATCCTCTTCTCCTGTAGCAGGGGCAGTAATTGCACAAGAGAAAATGATATCTCCTTCCTGAAGCTCCAACATGCCTGCAAGTATAACATAGAATTTACAATCCATGTGCAAAGAAAACTTTAACATTTACCTTCATTGATAGCATCCTCCTTGGGTCCCAGAGGGATTTCTAGTTCTTCTTCAAGCTTAACAATTCTTGTCATGTCTGTTACGGCGACTATAAGCTTGCACTCGTGTTCGGTGCTGGGCCAATAGACCAAGTAACTAAGGACCGTTATACGGTTGCAATCGTGTTCAACAAGTTTAAGACTGAGGGCGACAAGTTCTGAGCAAGCTATGTAGATTAAGACCGTAAGAGTACAAAGGTCTAAACTAGGGATCATGGCTATGGGTATGGCTCTTATATACTAAGGGGTCGAGTCAGAGATAAGGGAATGGTCCGTGCTGGGAGTATGAGTCGGTACGAGTCAGAGATAGAGGGAACGGAAGCAATAGCTAAGTATAGTACATAGAAGGTTCAGGGCAAAGGGTAGGTAGGGAAAGGGGGTGGTGTAGGAAGAGAGTGATGAAGGAGGATGTAATGTACAGTAAAGAAAGGGGAGAAAAAGGAATGGGGGCCATGCGCGTACCAGACGTTCATAACAATGTCCTCCTTGGTAAGCAGGTAAATAGTATAATATATTTTGCCTGGCATGACCATCTTTGGATGCTGGAATGTTTGATAGATAATGGGCAGGTTAATGTTAGGGCAACCTACATATAAGAGGAGAAAGGACTCTAGGGAGAGTGGGGAGTCTATAAAGACTAGGTAACAGTAGCAATAAGCTAGCAAAGTAGGGGTTTCCAGTTAATCATGAGATAAGGACAGTAATTACTGACTACTACTTGGAATAAGGTGGTAGCCAAACAATAGCAAACAAGTATGTAAGCAAGTCGAAATAAGAATAAAATATGAACAGTGAATATGGTATGTACCTCAGGGTTATCCCCTGACAGTTAGGATGATGGTTGGAAGAAAGCTTGACAAATGTGTTGTCTTTGCCAATTGGTAGATACATGAAGGCTGAAGATGGGTTCAAGTTATGATGGGAGAAGTAATTGTTGAAGTAAGACAAGTAAGACATTTGAAGCAATTGTCAGCATAAGGCAGTGCTTTTTTATATGATTATTCAGCATCTTTCACATTAGACATGGATGGGAATAGGAATTGGATATTTTTTTGCTATTGGACATGCTGTTTTTCCCTCTTTTTTCTTACACTTTGTCACCTTGGATATTTTTATTTGTTTCACCTTCTCTCCCTTGTATTTTCTGACTCATAGCTGTCATTATTTTATCTTTCTTCTCTTGACAGCTGCATATTTTTTTATCAATTTATTGCTTACAAAACCTCATTCTTAGAGTATAACTGTCCATTTGTACCTAGAATTGACATCTCACCAATTCACCTGGAATTCACTCTCACTCTAAGTTCACATTTTTAAGTCTGTTTTCTATCTGCTAGTATCTGTCTGTCTGTCTCCTGCTATAGTCTTGATTTTCTGCACTCAAAAAGTACAGAACTCTATTTTTTCTATCCTTTACTCTTAGTTCTCTTCTCCTTACTGTGTGTTTCAAGTCACAGGTTAAATCACCCTCCAAATAAACAACAGGGAGACTTTTGACCTAAAGACTAGTCCAATGCTCTCTGAATGTTTTAATTTACTGGATTGACTGTCTAGATTATTAACACTGCTTTAGACTGCTTTCTGCAACATCAATTCAATCTGGTTATTATGGGGTGATGCTGTTTGTATAGGGAAAACACATAGTGATGCCAAAAAAGGGGGTACACTCATAACAGTCAGGCTAGAATTGATTAAACACCATTACTGTGGTGATGGCTTTATTAAAATCCCAGCACCCTTATGACTGTAGCCCAGTGTCTCCAAAATTTACTTTATATAAGCCATCTGCATCAGGGATATGGAAGATCTGGGATTCAGGGTGGTAGATAATGTTTAAAAGTCTAGTTAGGTCCAGTTATTTGGTCTCTAACTGAGACTGAGACCAGTAGGCTTCATTCCCAAACCAAAAATAACCTAACTGGACCTCTATTGATTATGTTGTAAAGGTTATATAGGGGAGTAATTATAAGTCTTAGAGATTTTTAAAGAAGAATATCTTAGATGTATTATTTTACATAGGAGGATAAAATAGATTTCAAGTATTTTATAAAAGTGCATAATTTAACAATATTCAAATTTTTAAGTTAATCATATCAATAAATATTTCCTTTTTGAAGAATTTTATTAGAATCTATTTCAGAAAAGATCCTGTAAAACAAAGATTAATTTAAAAAGGATTATGTTGGTTAAATAGAAAATAAGTGAGAAGACTGCTAATAATTTTTTTATTACTATCTGTATTAATAAAGAACAAATTTCAGATTTTATGGGGTAATGTTAAACCTAAGTTAACCAAATGATAATTAAAGTTTATATTTCAGTATATTTCACTTATATTTCACTATATTTCAGACTGCTGGTCCTGGTAGGCTGACCCAAGGGCTATTGTCAAATCCAAAGAAAGAGGCTTTTAAATTTTACTAAGGGATCTATTTTTATTTATGTTAGAGATAATCATTTTAAGTTTTCTTATTATTTTTGTTCCAATTGTAATGACTTAATTTAATTATGTATTATTATAAGAAAAGGCCTTTATGTTGGAATGGGAACCAGAGTATCAGTTCTGGAGATAAAAAGGAGCCAAGAAACAATATATTCCAAGGCCCCTGAATTTAATCAATCCACATGGTGCACTTGGCACAGATATCATTCCCTTCTTTTATAAGTTTTCACTTACTTTTACAGATTTTTCTTGCTGAGTATGGACTCCCAGGCACCTTATTTGTATTTCTCTACTACCAACCAGTAGTTTATAAAAGCAGTAGAGTACTACAACAAATGAATAATCTTGTATTCTTACAGGTTATGGGCCCAGCCTGTTGCAACTAAAAGAAAAAATCATCTTAACAACTTAAACTATCTATTCTGTCATTTACTAGCTGTCTCACTGCTCACTGCTAAAAAAATCCATCTGCTTTACTACATCGAATGTGTCCTTATTATCTGACCTCCTTGCTTCTACTGTGCCTAAGTTGGATGCTGAAGGTGAAAGCTAGGGAATTTTATTCATCTGTTTCATGATGCCATTGAAGCAAAAGGTTTTTAAGGCTATTTTACCAGATCACACTCTGCTCCTGTACCAGAAAAAGACTGCAACCAGACCTGTAGGGCTGCGCACCGGCTGTATTACAGGTATGGCCATTAAATTACAGCTGCAAATTTCTCCCTCAGTAACTGCAAATAACTGACTATAACTGGTTAGTTGTGGTCCAGTTAGGTTATTTTTGGTTCTGGGATGAAGGCTAACCGGTCTCGGTCACACTTAGAGCCCCTGGGGACCAACAACCAGACCTAACTGGACTTTCAAGCACTACCCTGGACTAGATGGATGTGATCCCACATCAGCAAACCCTGGCCATGCTATGGACCGTTATGTAACACTCTATAGCATCATAATAGCATAGTATGGGTCCCTATGTCTGTAGCATCCTGCAGATGCTATAAAGCACTACATAGAATGACATAGGGAGTTCATAGCACTTTGTAATAGCCCTTTGTAGTTCCATAGCACTCCATATCAAGCTCAAATAATATTGGTTGGTTTTTCAGTTTTTAGACCATTTCCTTATTCAAAGGCAACTATACTGTAAAAAAATAAAATTGTCTAACTACACCTGCAAAGAACATTGTCTAATTACATATATTACCAAACTAATATTAATAAGAATAACTCCATTCATTGTGATATATTGTTGTTGTTGTACAACATCATCATACATCACCTTTGTACATTGTATATTGTTGTATGCTGCATGGTTGTTGTTGCATTTCATATACTGTCATCATCATTGCACTTTATATACCATTGTCATCATCACACTTTGTATACCATCATCGTCATCGCACTTTGTATACCATCATCATCGCACTTTGTATACCATCATCATCATTGCACTTCATATACCGTCGACAGTCATCATCATCACACTTCATATACTGTCATTGTTGTTATGCTTCGTATACCATCATTGTCATTGTACTTCGTATACTGTTGTATGTCATTGCCATACATCATATGTTGTCACTGTTCATTGTATGTTGTTGTCGTATGTCGTTACTGTACATTGTGTATGTAGTATGTTGTTGTTGTAGGTTGTTGTCATGTGTGTGGTGGTGCTTAAATGAATGAAAGTGTGGTCTTCATTGTTGCTGTTGTCGGGGCTATGGTCGATAGTGCCTATTAAAATAAATAAAATAACCCCTCATTGAGAGGAGTGGCTGTCAGCAGCATCATGCCTAATAAGGAAAGAATCCCCCAGGGAGATCACCGTTGTTGAGTCCATTGTGGTCATTGTCGGAGGTGACGTGGCAGGTGGAGGTGGTGGTGGAAAGAGTTGTTGTGACATGGTGACATGGTTAATGGTAATTTGATGTAATGCACAGACCATGTTTAGGGTTGGTCCATTGAACTTAAAAGAAAAAAAAAGAAACTTAAAGTGGATATGATTCAGAATAGTGTGTATATGAGTCTACAGCTACATAGTGTTATGTGGTCCCCTATTATCACTACAGAGCAACATCAGCTATCTACCTAGTACTACACAATGCTCCAACACTATGGCATGCTATAGGCTTAGCATATTTGTTATGGCATGTTATGACTCAAAATCACAGTTTGCTGATGCATTGCACTATCTAGTTTCATGAAGGTCAAGTTAGCAATTGATTGAGGTACTCAACTGTCCAGCTTGGTCACCCTAAGAGCCCAAGATTTCATAGCAACTTCTTTGCTGCAGTCATCTTCCCTTCCCTCTACACAACTGTCAACCAACAATCCCCCTGTGTCTTAAGGCCCTTCTTTGTTTAAAGTGTTTCCACCATGTCAAGGTCTAAAGCCAGGAGCCACCCCCTAGGAAACACAGGTTCCTTTCTTTTAGTTACTTACTCCTATCTTGTTACTATGTAAACTTCATACCTACATTCTGACACCTCAGTGTTTTATCACCACTGAGGTGTAACTCATTCACATTAGTACCATTATATTTCATTCTAGGTACATACTATCTAATTCATAGTGTTTTATTACCACTGAGTTACCATTATATTTCATTCTAGTATTAATATTCTCCTGGTTTTCCTGGCTTGCTACTGCTACATGTGGGTTGATGATTGATCATGAGCATTAGACAACCTACCTGATTTAGCTTAGATTTATTTGTACACTAAACAAAGGACATGAGTGCTGCAAACACAAAGTGGGTGTATTGATTAACAATTAGCTGGGTACAGTATCAAAATTAGCTGTGTTGGGGACCGGGGGTGAACTGTGATTGACAGGTGGGAAAATATTGCTACTATGGTGAATTTTTGCTGTGTATCTGGTGGAAACGACAGTGTGGGGTCATTTACAACAAGTGTAGCTTTTTACAATCAAACTTATAATTCACATAAAATGATTTTTCTGAAAATTTCTGAATTGTTTTTGATTTATTTCACTGGATTTGACTGTGGGCAAGAATTTCTGAAACGGCTGTACCACACGTTTCAGAGTTCAAGATACCTCCCTTTCACTTACTACCATGGGGAAAAAATAATGGCACTTACCAAAGTCCTCCAAAGTCTCGCGATTGATCCCCTTTGATCCCGGATTCCCCATATATATTGTCAATCGAGCATGTCAACTATCACTACTAAGTAATCGGTTTGAATGATCCACTACTTCAGGCTTTCATCCACAGACATTTCATTCTGTGGATCAATTGAGGACAAATATACTTTGCATCAAGTCCTCGGCGGTTCGGATCTTGCACATAATGATACAGAACCCTATGGTCAGTCAGTCACCCATTGCACCAACCCTCAGGAAGGCGGTATGCCTTTCGCCAATATTTTCCCTAGTTAAATAAGTTCTTTAGTCTGTTAAAATCACGATCCAGATCTGATGCTGTGACAACGGTAAGCGACGGGATGGCATACGATTTTCTACGATTTTACCTGTTCCGTCACCCAACTTCAGTTCAGGGTTCGGCAGGGTTCTGCCCTGTCGCTTATTAAAGCCCTTAACTCCCCGCATTTTTCATGCCACAGTAAATTTAGGGTTCGGAGGACAAATTTAAGAGATAAGTAGAAGTACTTTTAAAGTGCTAGATAATTCGATTTTAACAGCTGCTCAGGCTCAGCCCCCACTACAGCGTCACAATGGGCACTGAGGTTAATCAAATCTCTGTAGGCGGTGCTGTTCCTATGATATCGAAGCTTGGTTGGCTCTCGAGTTTACTTTTTCTGGGTTTTACATACCAAGTAAGTACATACTGGATGTAGCTCCTGTCGTTATTCTAAATTAGAATGTCACACATCATATATGTACCATAATGTACACATGTCATTGTGCCACACTGCCAGTGCCACCTCGAAATATTCTAGCAATCTGATTCAAACAAACTTGGCCCTTCTTTGGGTCCAGAATTTGTAACTCTCGCAGTACTTGCCAAAGCTTCACGACACCGGTTTTGTAGCGCGCGACCTTGTGGTAGCCCTCCGGAAGAGACACTAGCGATGCAATAATGATCCTGGGGCTGGTGAACCACATGTATCCTGTCATCGTACCGGGATTGAGTCCTTCCGTTTAAGATTTGACTACGACTACCTCAAAAATTCCTTAGGAATACGCTTTCACTGTGCAATCTCTTCTTGATCCTAGTGTGGTAATGCGCTCAGCAATGAAAATGGATAGTTTCGGCCTAAAAGCGCATATGATGGACTGATTTGACCATTAGTTGCCCCAGTGGGAAGGATCCTCCGCGTCTTCTACGTATACCTTTGATCCGTATAGACCATCTATTTTGAAGGTATAAAGCTCGATGAACGACTTCTAACTTCCCATCCATCTTGAATACTGAAGCCCTGCTCAAAAATGGTTTCTTCCCATTCTCCCTCAACCTCCGAAACCAATAGTGACAGAAAAGTCGGGCCCGTATCGACTCATTCAAATGCTGAAAAAGCAGCCCTGCCTGAAGCGGAAGTGGAGAGATTGACAAAATCTGTTATGTACGTTTCCCGAGTGTTTTCATAAGGAAAAACAAAGCTAATAACCAAACACTATCTAATTTTGTGTAGACGTAAAGTCGACTGGAGGATGCTACCGCTTCTAGGGATGTTATCTGCTCTTTCACTTATTGACCGATCGAATCTTGGCTTAGCGCGAGCATCAGGCCTGGGAGACGATCTTGTATGTTTTCTTTTCCGTGTCAGTTTGGATAGCAGCTAATAAGAGTGCGACGCAAGGGTTTAGATATTGGGGCTCGCTACAGCATTCTTTCTTGTATATTCTTCGTTCCTTACATCATTTTGTGTGTGGATACCTCACTCTATTTCTGAAATTTTGGCCAGCAAATCTGACCGACGTCTGTCTGGTGATGCAGACAACTTCCAAGCAATCTGTTCCTGCGTAAACTAGGTGTCACTCACTGGCTTTCATTCTTGGTCGTCTCCTGGGGCGCGGTGCAACTCGCTATGGGATTTGTTCCTACCTGGGGGTACCTGGCGCTCTGTAGAGTGCTTTTGGGTGCATTTGAGGTTCGTGAATTATGTTTTTCCCTATACGGACCGCCCCTTATTTTGAACTCGAAACAAAAACAGGCCGGATTTTTCCCAGCTATGGTCTACATCATAACAACATGGTCCGTATTCGTAGCTATTTTATTACCCAAGATACTTTTTTTACCCCCGCTGCCCTGTATAGGTACACACGCCATGAAGTTCAGACGCGGTATTTTAACTCTTTTCTTAACACTACAATTTTCTCAAGTTGCCCATTGTAGCCTGGCTGTTTTCTATATCATCGGCGTTTTTGTCGGTGGCTTTAGTGCTATCTTTGCATACGTTTTGACCCTGCTGGGAGGTCAGTACGGAATCGCAGGGTGGGCATGGATTTTTGTGAGTTAATGTCAACCCTATATGTTCGATAACTCAATTACATATACAGATCATCGAGGGTGCTATTACAATTAGTTTTGGATTCATCGCTTGGTTCCTTCTTCCCAATTTTCCAGATCAAAATGTGTTTTTAACACGAGAGGAAACACGCCTCGTTTTACAACGGGTTGAGCGTGACCGTGGTGATTCCGTTCCTGATGTGCTTTCCAAGGAGAAATTGTTCAACCACCTATTGGATTGGAAGGTGTGGACATTCGGTACGACTTGAGTCTTCGAGTCTTCTTTAACGGACATAGTTAATCATTCCGTTTCCAAGGCCTTATGTACATGTGCGCGACTATGCCTTCTTATGGTGTCAGGTACATTACCTGTTTGTCATTGATGCTTGGCTTGGAAGCTGAACTTGCATGGACGCAGTTATTTTATCACGTTGATTTTGCGGGGAATGGGCTGGAGCGTGACTGCATCGTTACTTCTGGTTTGTGGTTTAGTGCTTTTTCAGGATTGCTTGGTTAGCTGATTATGATTGTAGAGTGCACCTCCATATGTTTTTGCGGTCCGCCTTCTACTTTAACAATATGGAATGTTGCTTATATCATTTTATCTAGGCCGCAAGCATCATGTTCTTTTCCTGGGTGTCTGATAGGTATCGACAACGGGCCGCTGTAATTGCAGTCCAAGCCTGTATAACACTCGCAGGTTTGTTTCTCACCGGCTTCGCGCGTCCAGCGGCGTGGCGATATGCAGGTTTGAAAACATTTTTCCAACATCCTAGTTGACCTTGATTAATTGAAATTGATTGTTTTAGGCATTTTCTTGACGAACGCTGGGTCAGGAGGTTGTATCCCGGGTATCCTTGCATACGTGAGTCAAAAGTTTTGATCATCACCATACTAGTTTTAATCACACACCAACCCAGTCGTCCAATAATATTGTCTCTCAGACCAAAAGGGCCGTCTCCACCGCTGTCATCGTCGCTTTCGGTGGTGTCGGCGGCATATTTGCGAGCCTTGTTTATCGTCAGGCTGATTTTCCAATTTATCGTCCTGGCATTTATGCAACGATTGCATGTCAAATCTTGATGCTACTTCTTTTGGTGATTACTACAGTATATTATAGAACCCAAAACAAAAAATCAAGACAAGGGACCATGAACAAGCCTCTTGAAGGACAAGCTGGGTTTTTCTACACGCTTTAGTTATAGCAATTAAAGATTCCTCTCTGTAAATTTCTGTTATCTGGCTGTCTTTAAACCCATCCCCCATATTTCTTCGTTATTGAGTCTTGATTGCATCAGGAAAATGCCACCTTGACTATAGATTGGCAGTAAACTTCATGGCTTGTGTAAGTCTGCTTACACAAGCTACCATAACTTCTTTCCATGGACCCAGAACCAGACCTCTCGCGTCCTTCCATCAAGAAACGATATCCACGTCGTATACGAATGGGTGGCTTCCTGATGAATGTCGAAACAGCAACAGCATTCGCGTTTAACGGGCAGAGCGCTGGACGGCCATTCGAAATAGTCCAACCACTTATCATTTTACAGACAGTCAGTCCATACCGAGTGAACTTTAAGAAGTCGCTGGTGTAAGTTATATGGTCATTACTCAATATGCGTGGTTCAGGGGTTATAAGGATATGGATCCGTCGCTCATTCCACAATTCGAGGAGGGTGAACGAGGCTGTTGCTCGAAAGCTGTTGGACGAACAAGGCTGTGTCACTTTGCTTATAATCTAGGATGTGTCCATGACTTTGAGTTCAGGACGGTTCTTGGTTCATCGAAGCTACTATGCTAATCATACGATGGGTATAGCGATGTCCAATCCTTACCATAGTTAGGGAAGAAGAATGCGACCTTAATGTCAGTGCCGACACAGGTTTACGACAGTCTTGTGAGTCGTGACCTTCTTCCCAAGTGTATACCAGACAGAATGCTGGAATAGCCGTCAGTGGATGCTCCTTACTGATTAAGTAGCTATAGGGTACTATTTCATGAGAGTAATCTACCGTTTGTAATAGGGTGAGGATAGGCGGACAAAAAAAAATTAAGGGTGTGCTCAGGACCATCCGAAGCGCTTATCGTAATAATCAATTACGCATTGAACCTGCATGAAATGAACGTCAGGGTTAGCGTAATCTTCTTGACGTGATTCGGGCAAGCTTTGAGCCAGCGCTGGTCTAATTTTTGGTCGATGGGGCATGTCATCCAATAACTGTTGTTGGAAGAGCACCGTCGTTGGCGCCTAACAACTATGTAGACAAAACATCAGAGATCTTGGGTGGAACAATATCGCAGGGGTGTTTGAGTGCCGACGATAGCGGACCAGTTCGGAGAAGAAATGAACTGAGTTGTGTGATAACTCCGGACAGATGTGGGACTAGTGTAAGTTATAGTCTGTTTTTCTTTTTCCCTTACCACTACCACTACACTCCCATTCTAGTTCCTAGTTTTTACAATGTCAAAGCACCTCCCTTCCCTTCCAATGTCACAGATAATTGCTTGCGACGCCCCCCTTCTTTCCCCTCTTGGTGCTGATCACCACTGGGATATACAACAGCCACTCTTTTCTCCCATTCCTGATTTCAATTACGCCTATTATCTACCCCCGTCCCCACCAAACTCAGAGGGCTCCCATTCAACAGCATCTCCGGTTCCCACTTCCAAAATGCTCAAAATGTCTATGACTCCAGACGGCGCAGAGACGGAGCAACTCTGTCTACCCACTCATCAGGTCTTTGATATCCCAGAGGACCAGGTATCTCGCCCTCCTACTCCTCCATCACGTTCTCCTTCTCTTGCTCCAGAGACTGATCCATCAGTCGCTGGTTTACATTCTGCTACCACCTGTGGCGCTAAACGTTCGGCGAGCCCCGCCCCAAGCGTTACTAAGAAACGTGCAGTAGGCGAGCGTATTCATAGCAAGGATTTCGTTCCTCCTGATGTATCTGGTTTGAGCAAACGTGAAGCACGTCTCGTAAAGAATCGTGCTGCTGCCTTCCTCAGCAGGCAGCGTAAACGTGAGGAGTTTGAATGTATGGAAATGTATGTCACGTTTCTTTCATTCATCCACCTGGCCTCCTGTCCTTATTACTCAACCAAAACTAAATTTTCATTACGTTCTAGACGCGTCGCCGAACTAGAGCAAGAAAATGCTAGGCTTCTGGTTCTTGCCCAGAATGGTTCCCTTTCTGCGCCGCAGCAAGCCCCATCAGATAAAGAGCTTGTCTCTGAGGTTGAGCAGCTCAAAGCAGAACTTGCAGCTGTGAAAGAGCGGGAGCGCACTCTCAGCGCTCAGTTGGCTACAAAAGCCACTGCCCGTGATGTCCCTATTAAGGTTGAGGCAACCGAACCTCACTTTTCTTTCTCATCGCCCCCTCGTCCGACAGTAACCTCAGCTCACAAATCTGGCGCTAGTCTCGGATTGATGGTCAGTTGATACACTGCCACCTTTACATCATTCTTCAACTCAATTACGTCCTATTCAGGTTCTATTGTGTGCTCTTCCCACTCTATTGTCAATGCGAATGCAACCAGCAGCTCAGACTAGCTTTGCGATACCCAACCCTTTTCCCACATCGTCGGCATCGGCTTTTGACTACAGCTCAATTCTCCCACACAGCGATTACGACTGGTTGGCAAAGACAACCTCTAGCACTTTAATGGACCTTGACGATCACACAGTGCCCGGGCCACGGAAACTAGAACTGACGGGCGCAGATGTCGCGGAGTTGGACGGGCTCGGCAATTTGGACATATCTTTCGATGCATCTCCTTCCGATAACGGAAAGATCCGAGTTCGCATTCACCCTTCTTCCACAGCCTCTTCACGGTCAACTTCTCCGGGCGCTACAGAGATGACCCAAAAATCAGAAATGAGCCCCTCCTCGTCTTCTTTGGCTAAATGGTCTCCATCGGATTCTGAGTCAAGCTTCCAGACTTCGTTTTCATCGCATTCTAGTGGCATGTCTTCGTTCTCAACGCCTTCATCAGATCCTTTCTTAGGTGTTGCATCGAGCGACTACATGCCTTATGCTCGGGATGACTCCACAATGATGTATGAGAATGACTTCTCTTCGTCTTTGAACTATGTTCAACTATCAGACCCTACCTTTGGGGTCAGCTCGGAATACACTATTCCCGATAGTACCTGCGGGAAGCGCCGTGTAAGAATAGCCCTCAAGAGTATGCCACAAGCCGGGGGTGAAGGCGGCGAATGGGAAGTTCAGATATGTTAATGTCATGAACTTTTCGCTCTAACAATTATGGTGAAGTATTGGGAGCAGCTTCTTTCTTATAATCTTTATAAATTTTCGTCTTACTCTCCTTTTACATCATGATTTATCCCCTCCTCTCCCTAAGCCGCTTCTAATTCTTCCCTATTTTACTTGCCCAGGCTTCCAATAGGGTTCTATTTCTACTGCTCTGTCAACTTGCTGTCTCACACTCTCTACCTTGTATCAACATCCCAATCAACAACGAAACCAAACCTCTATGCCTTATGCTTTCATCCATATACCTCAGCATTTATCTCCAACCTTTCCTCCATACTCATTCAACCCACTTTCTCCCTTTGCGCAGCCTGGGTATTTATCTCTTACCTCCGTCTTTCGATACCCCAACAAGACCCCTTCGATTCGAAAAAAAGTATCATATCCTTCCATTCGTCCCTTCGCTACCGACCCTAGAAGGTCAGCTTTTTCTTTTTATTTTATTTTACGTATACCGTTTCTGGGAATCTCCCTTATTTCCGCTCATTACCTGGATATATCACTGTATTCGAATTCCAATATGCCCCCCTCCGCTCTTAGACTATAGTATTAGCCCTGTCTCGCAAATCATGATTCAATATAATATCTCTTATGTATCATCCATTGGATCAAGTATCTATTTTCACTTATTTATCACTGACCAAGTAGATCGCAAAGGTCGAGACTAGAAAGGTTCGCTACCCTCATGCGCTTGCTAATGTATAATTTTACATAGATAAGATGTATCCATGCACAATCTATATCATATTATATCATATCATATCAACTGGCTATGTAACTGGCATACGACAGATGTAGATGTGATTGTTCTACAATATCTGAAGCGATTGTATCTTTACACTCGCATCACTTCAAAACATATCAGTTCACTTACCCGGGCCCTGAGAAATCCCGCAACATCTTCCATAAGAGCATGTCTGTAGCCACACCTTTTCCGGACTGATAATTATCATTCTCCGAGTTGTGATAAGATAGGACATGGTAACACGACATATGACTCTGAGGCATTCTTAATGGCACCTTGCAGTTCTGCAGATAACACAGCACGCTAGTGATCGGATTTGGATTTCGCCGAGGATAATCATTGACTGAAGTTCTTTGCCATGGGCGGATATCTCAACCATTTGATTTATGTGGATGAACTGATACGAACTGAGGTGATCAAGGTTTGATGCGCTTCTAATAGATGAATAAGATGTAATGTCGATGTGATAAAAAATCAATCGTTCATCTACTACTTAAATGATACGAATTTCATGGATATTCTATTAAGTCTGAAGAATGCAAAGGTAGCATGGCGGATTTATTTAAAGGTCTCCGAAAGTAATGCAGTGACCAGTGACTGAGATAGAAGGAATTTGAATACATAGTAGGTTGTTGTCCTGCCTTGCGAATGTGAGGCCATTGTGAGCAAGTTTGTGCAACAAGTCAAGCTGCTGACTCAAGCAGAGTCCAACTGGGAGGCAAAGGTTATCTTATCACCTACTATATGCGCTCGTTAAAGTCAGAGCCATGAGGTTGCTTCATGATAAAGCGCCTGAGATCCCGCGTGAGCATATGCATAGTAGAGATTAGGATCTGGTGGCATACAGGAAGGGTAAGTGATGGCTACAGCGCTCCCAAAACATTACCGCATCGTTCAACGTTAAATGTGTTAGTACACACCCTCTGAGAGTCCAGCTGCTCCAGAGACGGGAATGCCAAGGTTCGGATTCCACCGAGACCCTTCCGATACCGTATACATTATTCCGAGCAACAACATTTCCGAAGCATTCTCGACGAACGTGCAGCGTTCAACTTCAAGGTCAACCGACCTCAGCCGATGTATTCTTTTACCCTCACTCCATGTGGTTCCAGTTCTAAGTCTTACCTGGCGGCCCGTCGCCTCAAATAGATCAGAGCGCTATGTCTTTAAGGAAGCTCAGGCCATTGTTCACTACGAAATAAACAATGGTTGCTGCTTCTTCCAATGGTCTCATATGCTTTACAAACTGTCTACTGTGCCAGGAAGACGGCAGTCTCGCTGAAAAAGACCTTTGGGTTGATGAAACTCAAGGTCTCATTTTAGATGCCCAGGTGCGGTACTATGTCCTCGCCGCATATAACTTGAGTCTAAGCTCTCGCGCTTTAATAGAAAACATTTTATATCCGTAGACAAAGACCTGATAGAATCATTGACTTGGAAGGCAACATCCTCAGGCAAGTAATATCTTCAACTCTTCGCCAGGTGTCGACTATGTGTTGGCCCCTCTAGCTATTTTCACTCTCTTTTTAGCATAGCCTTACCCTTCTTTTTCTAGCCCCGGTTTCTTGGATATCCAGCTCAATGGAGCTTACAATTTCGACTTCTCGGTATATGAGGGCGATGAAGAAGCTTATCGACAAGGATTGCAAATGGTTGCCGAGAGGATCGTCGAGACAGGAGTAACTTCGTATGTCATTCTAGATCTTGGCTCAACTAAGGCTAGCATTTAACGAAATAATAGACTATTGCCTACCATCATTGTACGCTTTCCTGTATTCTCCAAAGAGCTAAATCCAATCACACTTCCAACAGACTCAGGAGAAATCAGTATATCCCAAGTTGCTGAGCCTCTTGAAACCGTTCTCGACTCCGACATCGGCTACGCTTCTGGGCTGGCATGCGGAAGGCCCGTTCATCGACCTCACTAAAAGAGGTGCTCATGCTCCTGCATATCTTCTGTCGGCATCTTCTGGCTTTCGGTCTTTCGAAGAGGTCTACGGTCCCGAAAATCTTGTTGACGCCGAAGACTGGATGATGTCCGCAGACCAGGGTCCTGCTGTTAGATTGATCACTGCTGCGCCTGAAGTTCCTGGGGTTATGGAAGCACTCGGTGAATTAAACAAAAGAGGCATTGCTTTCTCCATTGGCCACAGGTTTGTTCGTTTACATCTTGGCACTCTGCACATCTGAATGCGTTGCACTCCTTTAGTGTTGCCAGCTCGGAGGTTGCCACAAAAGCTGTACAACACGGAGCGCGATTGATCACTCATCTTTTCAATGCCATGCCTCAGCTTCATCACAGAGATCCCTCAATTATTGGTTTGCTTGGAGCTTCCCCACATTTGTATTCACCCATTGCCATCACTACTCATCTTCCATGCAACATCCAAGAACCTCTGTCTTTTTTGGAGAGTTCTTCACCTCTCAACGGATCTCACAATTCATCTCCAAAGGGATCCCACTCTCCAGCGCCATCCGAGGCATTTGAAGCGATACCCTCACGAAAAGGAACACTTTCCAGTGGCGCTATCACTCCTTTGAACCTTTCTAACAAGAAGAAAAGCAGACCGAGTTTGCACTTGGAAAAAGGTCAAATCGCAGATATGGCTTTTGAACGGCCATATTATGGTTTAATCGTTGATGGGATACATTGTCATCCCAACTCTGTGAGGGTGTGTGTATTCTACCACCACAACTCTATTTTAAAATCGACTCATAAATCAACTAGTTGGCATATTCCTCTCACCCTGAAGGATGTATTCTCATTACGGATGGTAATTCACCTGAATCCTTACATCAGACTTAAAAATTCTCATGTCTATCTAGCTATGAAAATTCTCGACCCTAACCTTCAAGATGGCGTTCACGAATGGCGAGGTGCAAGGAAACTTGTGAAAGAGGGTGACAGGCTTTACCTTGAAGGAACAACTACTCTTGCTGGAAGGTAAGCATTTTTCTTTTCTTCATAGAGCCTGGCACATCTCGCTGTGTATTAGACGACCTTCCTCTCTTTCATTATATGACCAGATTACTCAAGTAAAACATTTTCAGCGTCGTCACTCTTGATAAATGTGTCCGAAATTTTTCTTCCTTTACGGGCTGTTCTCTGGGCGAGGCCATCAAGTGTGCTACATATAACCCTGCAAAGTCAGTTATTTCATAGAAAGTTGTGTTATCGACTCAACCGTGGAACAGGTGTTTGGGGATTGAAAATAAGAAAGGCACCTTACGGCCAGGAGTTCATGCAGACTTGGTCGTACTGGATAAACAGGGTGTTGTTCTCAGTACTTGGGTCAGGGGGAAACAAACTTGGCCGAAAAAAGCAGCGGCTTGAATGTTTATCCGTTTATAAGTTGTCGCGGGGTAATAGGTGAGTATCAATGAGTCATTCTTCCTAGCTCATATTCAAAGAATTGGTCTACAGACATGTTCGGTCAATGGTGGGTACCTGACCCCCCGACTCGCATAGAGAGAATTATGGTGGGCATTTGGAATTTTGTTACTTTCTTCAATTTATGATCAAATAGCTAGCGCTATTTCTGTATATGCATATAGACTCGAACCCAGTCTCCGAAGGATCAATTATAAATCAGAGAGTCTGATTTTCTCTGGATTTTACATACTAATTAATTGCATAGTATGTAGCTCTTGTCGTTACATGTTCCGGTTTAGATGACTTCTCTTCATAATCTGGCTAAGGACAGGACTCCCAAGCCTCACGCACATGTAAGTGGATATACCCGTGTGCCATTTCGTCGCTTAACATTGTCACAGCATCAGAGATTTGGATACACTGTGGGCTGGTAGCCAGGTTAAAATTAGACTTATCTATGGTGTAAGGGTCAGAAGTGTTCTTGAAACGACGAGAATACCCCCATACGACCAGGGAATACCTGTCTCAAGTTTCAACTTGAATACATACTCACCAACTAGTACTGGATTTATGTTTTTTTTCTGGTGTTTTTACTGATTCTGGGACGCATGATAATCGGGGCTTACAACTTACATCGAGGCGAACCCGGTTAATTAACCAAAGCCGTTGTTTTGTCAAGCCAAACAGGGCCGAAGTTTATAAGCGATTAGATGTGATCCAAGTGATCCCCAATTCTGTTCTCATCAACATCTTGTTGTTCATTGTCGGTCTGCCTGGACCTCGGATCAACCTGCAGGTCTGTAAATTGCTCCCCTGAAGATATCATTTCTATTCCCAACCACTTCCATTTACTGTAGCTCCCTTCATTGTGAACTTGAGCGACACCGAGCCTATAAATTATAACAGGAGGTGGTCATCCCCACTATAATCCAGTTATGAATTCATCACCACCTATCATTGCTTCATTGCCTCCTGAACTGTTAATCGAAATATTCGAATTGGCACGACCTAAAATTCGTGCGCTCCACAAACTCCCATTTGAAGTTGTTCTTAGCCATGTTTCGTCATCTTGGAGGAATCTCGCTCTTGCAACGCGCATACTATGGAGGAGAATAGACATTTATTCCCTACGTTCACTTGAACGGTTACCTCACTACCTGCAAAGGTCCGGTACTCTAATATCCCTGGACATTTACATCGACCTCTACAAGGAAGACCGATTTATCGCCTATGGATCTCAGAGGAAAAGGGAGATGATCGTTCAGTTAATAGCAAATGCTGTGCTACCTCACATCCACCGAGCTCGCACACTATTCATTATCACCTGCTATGAATCTACAGCAATCACCCTTCTATCCAATTTTATCAATTCCTCCGCGCCCGACCTAAACAGCCTACAGATTGCGTTTGGTCACCTATGCACGACTCCTCGTGGCCCAGGAATCAAAGTCTTTACCAGAGGCCTGCCGCAGTTAACCTTCTTAAAAACTGATCTACCAAATTGTCTGCCTCCATTGGCACTTCAGAATCTTACCACCCTCCATTTGCACATGCTCACTGATTCCTTGAATTTATCCTACCAATCATTTGTTGACATGATCACAGCACCACGTCACCTATCTCAACTCTCACTTCAAGGTTCCATGACCGTCTCCGCCTCTGACTGGCCATCAGATTCCAGTTGGCCTGGTTTTGTTATGAGCAATCTCAAGTCTCTCCGTCTTCAAGACGGAGGGATGTTTGCATTGAGGATGCTTCTACTGATGTTTGCGCCCAGCCTGGAATCATTGTGGCTGGATTACTCGTTCAACAACTTTGGCCATCTATTTAACGCGCCAGATATAACCCAGCCCACTAGATTTCCAGCGTTGAAATACCTCACTATCCCAACCTACGGCTTTTCTAATCACACCAATTTTTCAAAGGTCTTTCCCACCATTACTCACCTACACCTACCTCATGCCAATTTCTTCCGGGATGACCGACTGGCTGATTTTCTTTTAGGACAGTGGAGATATCTGCATACCTTCGTCGTCAGTATGATTCGCGAGTCGCAGAGTTCTGGATTTCACCGCGCATTGTGTCGTTTTTTGCCCTACCGTCGCGATGCGGGCTATCCGATATGCAAGCTGTTGGTTGATGAAGATCTTTTCAGAATGTTGAAGAAAGAGAGGCCAGATATTTCTGGCGAAGTTGGAATGGGACTCTTGAGCTTGGAAACTTATAGAGAACCCTGGTGGATCATGTCTCATGAGCGACAGAGGGACGATTTCTGAACAAGGCTGAATTTAAGACACTTTGGACTTGTGTATTTTGTAACTTACGATAGGAAACCATGACTTGGAAAGCAACGTTAAGTCCGCGTGATATAACTAAAATACAACAGGACAGATAATAAAAGACAAATATGGGTATGGTGAAAATGCTATAAACCAAGAAGGAAGTGACGGTAACTCTAGTCGGAAGCCTCTACCTGAATTCTAGCAATCATGTCCAAGGAATGTTTCTACGGGAAGAGAACCGCTCCGGAGGGCACTCAGGGGGGAAATCATCTTATCAGCGCTACAAAATAAGATTTTTTGACACGTCGTGATTAAAGGGAGAAGCCAAGAAGCATTGAAAACAAAGGTAGCAAAACTGAGCCACCCACGAAAACGGCGCGATTTGCGGAAGATGTGGTGGTGGTGGTGGTGGTGGTGGTAGGGTTTGTTGTGAGACCAGTGCTTGTGGCCGTCTGAGCTCCGCTAGAGGTAGTGGGTGCGGTTCCATTTAGACGGATGGCATTGCGCTAGAAAAGTGAGAAGGTTGCATAAGTGGAAGTTATGGTTCGATAGGGTAGAGTAGCAAGCGGAAAAACGTGTGGAGCACGTTCTAAAACCGAGGGAAAAAATTTCAGACGCGGGAAGGATAGTACCTACCTTGAATCCATCGAGTGTTTCTGTTGAGGATTCATTGATATTAATTCCACCGACGCCTCCTAACGCGCAGGTGTTCACGTCATAGAACCATATGGTGGTGTTAGAATCCGTGATGGTCACAGGAAGGTTGGTTACGGAAGTGCCATTGTTGGCGTTCCGGAAACTCGAATCGAACCCATTCACAGAGGAGTCGGTGATATGGGCTGGAGTGCATGGGGAGGAGAATGTCGATTGAGTAACTGTGTGGTTGCCTTCGGTGACTGTGGGTGGTGAAATAAAAACATAGTTTTTTTTGGGAGGGGGGTTGGAGAGGACGTACAGTTGAAAAAGACAATGTCGTTCTCTCTTGCAATGACGCTTTCGGGAGAAAAGACTGCGCCTGCGTCCTTTGTGGTATTACCGCCTACTGTAATAACAATGGTTTCTGCACATGCAGAGGCAATGAGGGCAGAGACCTGGACAGTAATTTATCAGAATATTATCTCAAAAGAAGAAGAAAAAGAAAAAGAAAGGACCTACGAGGAGAGGCAAGGAATGCATGGATAAAGCGGCAGAGGTGGAGGTAGAGGTGGAGACGGGAAGGATGAAGCTTTGAGGACATAATTTACAAAATTATATATTTCTGGTTGCAAAGAAGGACGTAAGGAAGACGTAAGTCGTCCTACTTTCATTTAGATGTGCCTACATTCTTCATCATGGTGGGGATTAGCGGTCAACATGATCTGGTGATGACCACCCGTAGTCCAGAGAACTCGTAATACAAGGTAAGAACCCCCGAAAGCCCCCTGTGAGGTAGAAAAGTCGGTATGCGGACGGTTTTTCGGCTCTGCGAGGCTGGTTCGTAGGCGGACTTTTGTTCCGACCTCCGTCAGGTGCCATCTATGTGGATTTCTGTACCTACGTAACCCTAAAAATGTTCTAAAATCCGCAAAAAAACCCAATTTTTTTTTACAGCTGTTTTCATATCGATAGGCCATCAATCAAAAAATACACGCTTGGTCGGGGTCGGAATTTGAAGTTTCGTAGAGATCACGAGATAACAGGCAACTGTTAGTTGCCTTCGGCTTGCGGGCGGACTCTAAATATTAGGAGGTATTTACCTTTTTTGGAACATCACGTGGTAAGATCTGTGTATGCGTATTTTTTGATTGATGGCCTATCGATATGAAAACAGCTGTAACTACCTCAGTCAGCGACGTTCCGAGACCTATCCCGTATGCGCTATCAAACCTACCTTCGGTGATGGGTGTATGTGGACTTTTGAACCTACATCTGGCCCAAAAAGTGACCATTTGTATGCGGTCCTGGTACCTAGCTCCGCCTGCGGTGGGCCATTTGTATGCGGACTTAAGACTACCTCCCAGAGGGCTTTCGGGGGTCCTCCAAGGTATTAGGTTGTTGAAGTGTGCTCTAACCTTCCAAAGCATCTGAACTATATATTAGTGAATAATTTCAAAGTTATAGAACGATCTCACTGGTCAAAGATAGACCCGCTTGACACTGATCATGTGTCGGAATAACAATCGTTGACTTCGCTCAAATTGGATATTAGTGCACACCTTTTTAATCCATTCCCCGCCATCCCTTTCATTTCGACACCACAAGAATTTAGCCTTGTACTCTTATTGTTCCAAATCATTTTCTATGCTCTCGTCGTGAGCTATTCTTTTGTTCAACCATTTCAGTTTGAATGAGAAAGGCTCCAAGCCCATTATGGTGTGAATTCCCTTAGTTATACTGAC
The DNA here is from genome assembly GCA_015039465.1 of Phlegmacium glaucopus. NCBI lineage: Eukaryota > Fungi > Basidiomycota > Agaricomycetes > Agaricales > Cortinariaceae > Phlegmacium > Phlegmacium glaucopus. Next base: position 536,717 of record MU130381.1, on the reverse strand, counting down.
TGACCGGATCAATGGCAGGGACTCGGGATTAGTCAGGCGACTGACGAGATTTTATTCGTCGACGTCCCTCTGGTTCGTCGGCTATGCAGGCTAAGAGAAACCCCACGGATATGATACTAATAGCCAAGGAGAGCCAAGGAGAGCCAAGGCTACTCAAGACTACCATCTGTAGGATGTCGAAAAGAGATCATTTGAATATCGTACCTTATATCGTAATCATATCGTAATGTATTTATTTATAACTGAGGGACTTCTTTTTAGGGTGTAATCTTCACTGCTCATCCTTCTTAACTACCATGGAACTAGCCCTTTATGAAAACCTTAATCCAAAAAAAAATACCCTCTCTATCAGGCTCGCAGAGTCTGCAGTCTTTCTCAATACAGATCTATACCCCCGTGCTAGTAGAGACCGAATTACCGAACAGAAATCAACTCTGCTCAGAGGTTTGCTCATCCTCCACCTCGTTAAACCAACAAAGATAACAAGCATCGAGGTCGAGCTAAATGCTACCACTTCTACGGCATGGCCAGAAGGTGAGAGTCAATCCCTGTGATGCCACCTCATGCCCGGCCACTGGCGGTATATCTCACATCCCTTTTTTGGTGAACCATCTAGGTTTCGGTGCGCGTCGTATTGAGGTTAATGAACAACACCGTGTTTTCCATGCCTCCACGCTCTACTTCCGGGCCAGTAAATACCATGCTAGACGTACAGCGTCCATTGGGCCTGGCATTTATTACAGCAAAACAGATATCCCTTACTACGATGATGACTCGAATGACTGGGATGATTCATCGCTTGCTAATAGATCAGCTGCTAGTCCTTCTAGGGATGCGAGCAGAACTAACAGCAACAACGAAGTAAACAGTCCAGGTCAGCGGGCTAGAGATCCTTCTCCACAAATACCCTCTCCAACCCCTCCCTCTCGTCCAATCTTCCTCAATCGGAGGTTGAACCGGCACGTAAGCGCCGACTATTCACAATTTCAACAGATGTCTTTGCACGAGCCACTTGAAGGAATTGCGGACCTTCATACCCAGCAATTGGCCCCCATACCACCCTATTCCTTTGCAACCCCTATCGCCTCTGGCTCATCGCATTCCCCTACTGTGCACGGTGGAAATACTGATCCATCAAGTCATTCACCCACATCAACTCTACCCAACTTCGAGGACTTCAGGCGCTCGCTATACAGTTTACGTAGCCACCAATCGCAAAGTAAGAATTATTTTCTTTCCAAGAGCAAAATAAAATAAAATAATCTCCATTTCATCAGGCCGAACAACAAGTCCGGCAATCTCTAGAAGACAAAGTGTAATCCCAGAGGACGATATTGTTCAATCGGAACCTGATACCAATCCTAGCACTAACCCCCCAACTCCGCGTTTATTACCCACCACCTCCTCGAGTTCACCTACGCATACTCCGCTAGCATCCACGCCATCTTCTCCTACACGCGCGTCTGGCCATTTTGACAGCCTCCCTTCAATTTCACGAGGGAGGAAACGGTTCAGTTTATCTGCAGTATCCAACGTGATCATTGATGCTTTGTCTCGTGAAAAATCGTATGAAAGAGACAGAGAGCGATCTACAGATACTACCGCCAGAGGCCGCAGGGGACGGACGATGGAACGCGCATCAGCACCTGTGAACTTGAACGAGGCGGTGGACGGCCTTGAAAAAGATTCAAAACATTTGAAAGAGAAGGGACGGGGAATCTTTGCTATGATATTAGGAGATCGAGACAAGGAAAAGGAAAAAGAAAAAGCAGATGCCGAAGGCTGGAAAGAGTTCAAGAAAGGTTTGCAATGTCATTTTGCCGCCTGACCCGCTTCAATTTTTTTTTTGGTAGGGACATATACCTTTCCTATATCTTTCAGTATTCCAGGCAACGCACCTCCAACCATGATATGTGACTATGGCTCCGTCACCTGGCGGCTCAAAGCTAGCGTGCATCGTCCGGGGACATTCAATTCCCAAATGAGGGCTGCACGAGAAGTCATCACTGTTGCATGTCCTATAGACGGAGATACTGAGGATTCAGAAAGTATCATCGTGGAACGACATTGGGATCAACAAATGCAATATCTAATATCTGTTTCTGGAAGAAGCTTTAATGTGGGCGGGACCGTGCCAGTCACGTTTACTCTGATGCCTCTGGCCAAAGTCAGCATCTATAGGCTGTCAGTTTTCTTGGAAGGCAAGTTTGAAATGTGTCTTCTTGTATGTTATTTCCTAAACAAACAAAAACTGTGTTACAGAACGGGTAGATTATTATGCGAATATGAAGCGTATAGCGCGTACAGATCCTATAGCACGCTTTACTCTTCTATCTATCAAAGGAGCTGACAACAACACTCCAATCCTTCCTCTGCAATCCGACGATCCCGATGCCCTGCGGCACTCACCCTTATTCGCACTGGTTAATCCGGGTGACGACTTATCGGAAGTAGCTTCCAACTTGATGGGTCCTGGTCCTTGGACGTTACACCAAGACTTGAAGCTACCCAACTCTTGCTCCCAGATGAAACCCACAAACAAAAATCGCAAGAGCAATATCATTGTTACACATACACTCAAGCTCGTAATGCGGGTCGCACGTGGAGATGATTTGTTTATAGATGGGAAGACTGGGAAAAGGAAGCTATTTGACATTGTAGTGCAGACGCCGGTCCTCATCCTTTCTGTAAGTTTTTTTTACACGATGGCCTATTAAGGTTTAATTTTTACTCACCGTTTTTTACTCAGTGCCGATGCAACCCAGAATGGACTTCCCTTCCTCAGTATTCAAAAGTCCTCGATGACACAACCACCATCGTACCGAGCTGTCCATGTCGAGCTTCACGTCCACACTTGCATCGCACCTTTCCCCCAATAGACGCTATAACGCCTAGGCACTCATCCGACTCGTGCGCATCAGCCGCAGAAACCAGTCCCGTGAACCCGACGTCGATGGCGTCGTTGAGACAGCTTCATCACAATGAAGCGATGATGAGGTCTAGTTCATTATTTGAGAGGCTAGTGTCGGGGCAGGAGAGTGTAAGTGGTGAGATTCCTCCCGCGTATGATGTAGGTCTACGGCCAGCGACAAATGGTGCCGCAATGCTGTAAAAGTCAATATTCCCTGGCTATTGTGCCTTTTTTTTATCATTTTATTTATTTATTCTCGCTGTATGTTTATCTAATTCAGGGATTGCTCACTAGGAATTATTGCTGGTCCTGCGCTTCTTGTAATACATATTATGCACACTACGGGTGGAACAAATGACATTTTTGCGTTTCTAATCATGATTCTTGACTCGAGGTGGCTCGAATTGCCTTTAAGTGAAGGATTGCATGAAATGGTCTTTGCAAAAATTGTTCCAATTATATAGGTACAAGTGGGGTAGATTGGGTCGTTATAAATTAATCTATATTTGAGAGCTCGTCAGTCATGACAAATTAATCCTCCCTGGAAAATGGTTGTTGAGCTAGAGTATATTCTTAGAAAAAGGAAAAAAGCATACTCTGGTGTTTCTCGTCGTATAAATAATAAATCAATAGCGGCTGAAAAAGCAGCGAACGCCAGGCCTCCACCTAGAGCAGCTTTGGGACCTGAATTCCGCGCAAGAATGCCACCAGCGACGAATCCTGCTCCAACGGAGTTGTAGATATCATTTTTAGCACGGTACTAATGGACAGTGAAAATAAATCAGCCACTGTAATACATCAACAAAAAAAAAAGAGGGAAAAGGCATACTCCTTCAATCACGCATTCGATTCCAGCAAAAAGTGCACCTATCTTTCCGAAAGATTTACCACTTGTCCACATGCCTCTACCCATCTCCTTGAATATCTGACTAGCCTTTTGAGTTGTATTCATAGCTGCTTGGCTCTGGGCACGGAGGTAGGGATCTTCATATGCGAATGACGCTGACATTAGAGAGAAAAACGCGCCGATACCAAAACCTGTTTTCGTTTGTCAAGTTACGTTCCGTCAGGCAGGTGGGACTTGACAAGAAAATAAATAGTAAGAAAAAGCGTACCAGCACCTCCAGCCAAAGTAGTTTTCACAGCACAAGACTCCATAGCCATCGTTGTGTAACCTTCCCAGCGTTTAGTCTGATCATAGTATGGTCTATCCTCCTCTGTCAGGCCTGGAGGAAGGGGTTCCTTTCCCGGAGCCCATATTGGTACACGACCGGGAAGGTGATTCGTGCTAGGGTTCATCACTGTGCTTTCAACAGCGAACCAGACGGTGTCGATTACAAGCTCTAAGCTCTCTGGATTAGTTTTGCCGAAATTTTTTGCCTTGTCAATATTTGTGTGTATTTCGATCGGACGACATTGCGACTTGATCCGGACTCATCAACGGTACGCACCGGCAAACTCCGGCACACGACCTAGCCTTAAACACAAAAAACAACGCAGTGTAGTGCTTGCGTACCTCCTGACCTTTGTCGTCTCCCTTGAAAAACGAATTCATCACGGACGAAGCATTCCAAGAAAGAATTATCTGCCAGGTGAAAAGGAGGACTAAACTTAGAAATTCGAATCGATGACCCCGAGTCCCCGACGATCGTAGTAAGGTATTATCTATATATATTTCTAGTAACCTCGATTTTGTATGAGGCTCTTCTACCGAACAAGGTGCAAGATTAAAATTATGACCAGCTCCCAATATGACTTTTGTCAGCTATAATGTACTACATATTACCCAATTTATAAACTAATTATAACCGAATGAGCCTAATGAAATTTATGATTGCAAAATTTATGTGAAGTCTTAGTTAATGGGGTGATAAGTATCGAGAGAGCAGCGACCACACAGAGACCCGTTAAAACGCTTGAACAAATACTAACACTCAGAGGTAGTCGACCCCACGAAAAAGATAACGCGCCAATGATGGCGAATAAGAAGCCAAGGAAGGAAAGAAAGATGCAGAGAGAACGGCATCGTGCTAATAGTTCAATTGGAGGTTGTCCGTGCCAGAAGGGACCAACTTGCACCAAGCGCGGATTAGTGGACCGGATAATTTGGCTCCCTGAGCGTGGAGGGTTCACTGTGATAGTGCGCAGACCATTGGCGTAAGTCTGTGAACCCCTCGCGTTTTCTGCTTCATTCGAGTCCGAGGGGACGTATGTCGATGAATTAACTAGTTCTATTTTAGCTTCTTCCTCTTTTTGTTGCGCAACGTCAAGCTTATATCGGATGAGAACGAATACAGCGAAAAAGGATATAACCGCTTGCAACGCAAATTAAGCATTATTGGAAGGTAAAAATGGCAAATTGAAAGGAACCCACCTGCATGGGTATGCATGACTAAAGCGCTCATGAGGCCAATATTTGCTATTTGACTTGTTATTGATATACCACGGTCGGTCGGGGGAGGTATTGCTATTGCAATCAAACTAGCTTCAGTCGAGACAAAGAATGTTGTCTGAAGAATAGAAATAATTCAACATGAGCCTGTGTACTTTAGAGAGGTTAGCAGTGCGTTAGGAGTTTACTTACAATGACACTGATTAACGTAAGGTTGTCTACCCATGTCTGAATGAGAGATTGTACGGATTCCTGGTAAGCTTCCTCGTCTGTGTTGTCCTGGTCTTCCTGGGTCACTGTGCAAGATGGTGGACATCAGTCTCTTGTTTTAAAAGTCGGACTCGAGCTTACGTTTTGTTGATGGACCCCCACCTAAAAAATTATTTGTTGGACCATTTCCTGTCTTTGTCTTTTCTCCTGAACAACGAAAATCAGGTTCTTTTGCTGTGGGCGAAGGATTCCAACAAAGAGTTACCTGCAAGTTGAAGAGGGTTAAATTTAGAAACTCCTTGTTCGGCTAATGGGTTCGACGATCGTAGTGTTGCCATAGTATCTTCTGGTTAAGGGGACGAGCAAAGTTCATGTTCAACTTTCAATTTATATCGTGGTCAATGCGAGAACATCGCATTGGTGTGGCAGGGTACCGCAGTATCAGATCCACAGGACCGTGACCCACAGTCTTGGTATCAAGGCTTTTGTCAAGTTCCGTATGACAATCATAAGCGAATGCAGGCTCCTACAGTACTGAAGTGAAAGAGTAGGCATCAAAATGTAGTCACTGACTCACACTAAACCTTTTAAAGGTACTCGATATAGCCGCGCGATTACATAATCACGATCCAAATCTTTAAGAAGCTACCAACGTTTCAAACAACAGTCCGGAATGCCTCTGAAAAAAAAAAAACAAGAAAACCCGCCAGACAAAAACACAGAGTCAAGGCCAGAAAACGCTTTTACAATCTAGACAATCGAAATGACCGCTAATATGCAGTGAAGATTACCGTTCTCATCGCAAGGTCGGAAGCAAGTACCATGACGGATATGGATATTCTAAAGGACCCTGAGTAGGTACCAGTATTAAACATCGAGTTCCTAGCTGTTCCTAGGGAAGTAGAGCCTAGAGTCATGTCGTTTTATGGAAGGAGCAGATACCCGATTAGGCAAATGGCAGTGTGGCGCGCCAGGAAGTCTCAATTTAAGGTCGTCAAAGCTTCAGATTTTCGGGAAAGTGACCAGATGGCTCAATTCGTGTCGACGGTGGTCAGATCTTCCGCTTAGGCACTATAGGACAAGCACCTTGTATGGGGGCTGGATCGCTGGAGCGGCGTGGAGCCAACAGAAAAACAGCCTTAAGGTCGGGTCTATGTCCACAGTCAAGCTTCTCATAACCCATACCCTCTGTGGACGGCCCAGGGTATGGGTTATGACTCATAAGGAGTTATGGGTGAGGTATGCTAAAATAGACTCAAAAAATCGGTGTAAGATCGTAAAAAATCACAGGGGAAGAAAGGACTACGACTCATGCTAGTTGTGTTACCGACATAGGTTGCTTCAATCACGCATTCGATTCCATCAAAAAGTGCACTATCTTTCCGAAAGATTTACCACTTGTCCACATGCCTCTACCCATCTCCTTGAATATCTGACTAGCTTTTTGGGTTGTATTCATGGCCGCTTGGCTCTGAGCACGGAGGTAGGGATCTTCATATGCGAATGACGCTGACATTAGAGAGAAAAACGCGCCGATACCAAAACCTATTTTCATTTGTCAAATTTTACGTTCTGTCAGGCAGTCAGGCAGGTGGGACTTCGACAAGAAAAGAAATTTTAAGAAAAAGCGTACCAGCACCTCCGGCCAAAATAGTTTTCACAGCACAAGACTCCATAGCCATCGTTGTGTAACCTTCCCATCGTTTAGTCTGATCATAGTATAGTCCTGTTCTCTTCTGTCAGGCCTGGAGGAAGGGGTTCTTCTCCTGGAGCCCATATTGGTACACGACCGGGAAGGTGATTCGTGCCAGGGTTCAGCGCTGTGCTTTCAACAGCGAACCAGACGGTGTCGATTACAAGCACTAAGCTAGTTTTGCCGAAATTTTTGCCTTTCAATATTTGTGTTTATTTCGATCGGACGACATTGCGTCCGGACTCATAGTCAACAAGTTCATCCATCACAGACAAGAAAGAATTATTTACCAGTTGAAAAGGAGGACTAAAATTAGGAATTAGGATCGATGGTCCCGACGATCGTAGTAGTAGTGTCAAGGTATTAATTATCTATATATATTTCTAACCTCGATTTTGTGTGAGGCTCTTCTACGTTTCTACCGAACAACGTGCAAGATTAAAATTATGACCAGCTTCTATGATAATATGACTTTCGTCAGCTATAATGTACTACATATTACGCGTATTTATAAACTACTTATAACCGAATGAGCCTAATGAAATTTATGATTGCAATAGATATGTGAAGTCTTAGTTAATGGGGTGATAAGTATCGAGAGAGCAGCGACCACACAGAGACCCGTCAAAACGCTTGAAAAAATACTAACAGTCAGAGGTAGACGGCCCCACGCAAAAGATAACGCGCCAATGATGGCGAATAAGAAGCCAAGGAAGGAAAGAAAGATGCAGAGAGAACGGCATCGTGCTAATAGTTCAATTGGGGGTCGTCCGTGCCAGAAGGGACCAACTTGCACCAAGCGCGGATTAGTGGACCAGATAGTTTGGCCTCCTGAGGATGGAGGGTTCACTGTGACAGTGCACAGACTGTTGGCGTAAGTCTGTGAACCCCTCGCGTTTTCTGCTTCATTCGAGTCTGAGGGGACGTATGTCGATGAATTAACTAGTTCTATTTTAGCTTCTTCCTCTTTTTGTTGCGCAACGTCAAGCTTATATCGAATGAGAACGAATACAGCGAAAAAGGATATAACCGCTGCAACGGAAATGAAGCATTATTGGAAGGTAAAAATGGCAGCTTTAAAAGAACCCACCTGCATGAGTATGCATGACTAAAGCGCTCATAAGGCCAATATTTGCTAGTTGACTTGTTATTGATAGACCAGGATCGTTCGGGGGAGGTATTGCTATTGCAATCAAACTAGCTTCAGTCGAGACAAAGAATGTTGTCTGAAGAATAGAAATAATTCAACATGAGCCTGTATACTTTAGGGAAGTTAGCAGTGCGGTTGGGAGTTTACTTACAATGACGCTGATTAACGTAAGGTTGTCCACCCATGTCTGGATGAGAGATTGCACGGATTCCTGGTAAGCTTCCTCGTCTGTGTTGTCTTGGTCTTCCTGGGTCACTGTGCAAGATGGTGGACATCAGTCTCTTGCTTTAAAAAAGTCGGACTCGAGCTTACGTTTCGTCGATGGACCCCCATCTAAAAACCCATTGGTTGGACCATTTCCTGCCTTTGTCTTTTCTCCTGAACAACGAAAATCAAGTTCTTTTGCTGTGGACGAAGGATTCCAACAAAGAGTTACCTGCAAGTTGAAGAGGGTTAAATTTAGAAACTCCTTGTTCGGCTAATGGGTTCGACGATCGCAGTGTTGCCATAGTATCTTCCGGTTAGGGAGGCGAGCAAAGTTCATGTTTAACTTTCAATTTATATCGTGGTCAATGCGAGAACATCGCATTGGTACCAGGGCACCACAGTATCAGATCCACAGGACCGTGGCCCACAGTCTTGGTACCAAGGCGTTTATCAAGTTCCGTATGATAATCATGAGCGAATGCAGGCTCCTACAGTACTGAAGTGAAAGAGTAGGCATCAAAATGCAGTCACTAGCACCTTGTAAAGTTTAAGTACTCAACATAGCCATGCGATTACATAATCACGATCCAAATCTTTTCCTTGTGCATTTTGAAGCTACCAACTTCCCAGACAACAGTCTGGAATGCCTCTGAAAAAAAAAGAAAACACCGGGACAAAACATGTAAAGTCAAGGCCAGAAAAACGTTTTATTGATGGTCTAGACAATCGAAATGACCCCGATTGGGCTAATATGCAGACTAATAATGCACTGAAGAAATACCGTTCTCATCGCAAGGTCGGAAGCGGGCACCATGACGGATATGAATATTATAAACAACCCACCCTGAGTAGGTACCAGCATTGTAATATCAAACATCAAGTTCCTAGGGAAGTAGAGCTCAGAGTCATGTTGTTTTGTGGATGAAGCAAATACCCGATTAGGCAAATGGCAGTGTGGCGCGCCGGGAAGTCTCAATTTACGGTCGTCAAAGCTTCGAATTTGTAGGAAAGTGACCAGATAGCTCTTTACAGGCGTTTTAAAAATAAAACGGGCCCACAGAAAACAATTTGTGTCGACGGTGGTCAGATCTTCCGCTTAGACAAGCACTTCAAGTTGTATGACGACTGGATCGCTGACGCCAACAAAAAAAGGGCCCTAAGGTCGGGTTTATGTTTACAGTCATACTTCTCATAACCCATACCCTCTGTGGGCGGCCCAGGGTATAGGTTATGACTCATGAGGAGTTATGGGTGAGGTATGCTAAAAATCGACTCAAAAAATCAGTGTAAAATCGTAAAAAATCACAGGGAAAAAAAGTACTATGTACTCATGCTAAATTATGTTAGGTTGTGGACTTTGTAGTACCGTCTATAATCTGAAAGAAGTCAGCTACAACAGTTTCTCATACTCCTGGTCTCTTCGAGGCAGAATTGCCTATTGAATGAGCCCAAAAATACTTCGGATTTGCGTGAGATGCGTTTGAGTCATAAATGTATCTACCGAGGTCCGATGGTACTGCCTTTGAGATCGTCACGCCGGGTTGGACGAGGCTTTATGGGAATATCCTCGTCGACATCGTCTCCGCCGTTGATCTCGATGTTCTCACGTGTTGCAATGGGTTTAGGAGCCATAGAAGTATACACTTTTGGGTTGTTATCTGTTGTTGTGCGTGTATCTATGATGATCGATGATCACTGCGGTGAACTCTACGTCTAATTATGGTATAATATGGTCAGAACCTATGGGTTTGGGTTATTGCGCGATCTATGGGTTATGCAACTCCCGCGAACCAACTCGGTAGACGTCTCGAGTTATGGGATATATGGGTTATCAGAGTATATGTTATGAGGCCCAGAGGGGTTGTACTAGTAGTACTACCAATGATTGTTTACATAATGTTTATGGTCTGATCAGGACCGTGACCATAATTTGTTCTTCCTATCACTTCCTATCACCATGATGAAATATTTTGTCTTCTAGCGATATGGTCTTCTACTTACGAGAGCATGATTGGCATCTTGGAACCACCGCTATGACTAGACTCTAAGCTGCTACGCTACGATGGCCACGACAATCCTGTTTTTTTCTTTTAGCTCTGGACTATGCTCTGGGCTTACCCCTAGCCAATCCAGCCTCTGGAGAAGATATTGGATGTTACTAGCGTTGCAACCAGTGGAGGACTGTATTTAGGGATATTCTTCTCCACTCATCACGTAACTTCGGAACCGCAAACTGATTCATCATTCATCACATTACCGATCGACTCATCAACAAACTTTAGCTGCACTCTCTATCTGGTGCTAACCACCTCCGCCGAACACGCAAAACCAAAAATATGATCCTTTCTAGGGGGTAGTCATTTGTCATCATAGCAAGTACATTAACTACATTCAACTTGTAAAGGACTCTCGGACTTGGCAGCCAAGTAAGTAACCGAAGGGGGGTTTCTAACGAGTCTTACGATTGTAATAGATATGTGAAGTTTTGGTTGAGGGGGTGATAAGTATCAAGATCACAGCGATCAAACAGAACCCCATCGAAGCGGTTGCAAAAATACTAACGGTCAGCGGTAGTCGATCCCACGCAAGTGATAATGCGCCAATGAGGGCTAGTACGAAACCAAGGGAAGCAAGAAGGACACAGAGAGAATGGCATCGTGCTAATAGTTCAGTTGGAGGTTGTCTTTGGAAGGGACCGAGTTGCACCAAGTGGGGATCAGTGGACCAGATAATTTGGTCCGGGCCTGAGTTTGTTCTTTGCAGATCATCGGCGTAAGGAGAGGTGGCAGGATCCCTCCCTTTTTCAATCGAGGAGATAGATGTCGGTGAATTAATCATCTCCATTTCAGCTTCGTTCTCTTCTTTTTCGGCAACTTCGAGTTTATACCGGATGAGGAAGAATGCGCCGAGGAAAGATATAACAGCTGCAAAAGATATTAAGCGTCATTTGGAAGGCCAAAATGACAAAAGGAACCCACCTGCATGAATATGAACGACTAAAGCGCCCATAAGGCAAACATTCGCTAGTTCACCTACTCTTGACAGAATTTGGGTTGGAGAAGGAACCGCTTGGCTAAGTAAACCTGATTCAGTTGAGGCAAAGAATGTTGTCTGAATAAAAAGAGTTCAAGTTCGCAAGTCTGTATATTTCGAGGAGATTGACAAGAGCGCTACGAATTTACTTACAATGACACTGATTAACCGAAGTCTTTCCAACCATATCTGAACGAGACTGTTAATGGCTTCCTGTTGGTTTTCCTCGTCTGCCTTATCCTGATCCTCCTGAGTCACTGTGCACGATGGTGACCCTCATAATCTCTTGTTTTCAGAATCGGATTCAAACTTACGTCTCTTAGTCGCCGGTGGACCCCCAACGGCAACATTATTTCTTGGACCCCCTCTAGCCTTTGAGGTTTCCCCTGAGCAACGAAAGTCAAGTTTCCGTCAAGGAAGAAGGATTCCAAGAAAGTTACCTGCCAATCGAAGAGGAGGACCGAATTTAGAAACTCTTTGTTGACCCAATCTCGATGGTGTTGCCATGGTATATTCAGGTTGGGTATATTCAGTGTTGAGGGGACTTGCAGACAAAGCAAGTTCATGTTCAACTTCGATTTATATACACTAATGAAGAGGCGAGAATTCTTAATCCGAATACAACGTAAGGTGTCGAACCTCTCGGCTGTCACAAGGACATCAGCACGGCCTAATTTTGGAACCCGCTAGACCTTACATAGAAGTCAGAACCTGGTGCTCCGCATCAACTTATATGCGTTATAAACATTCTGTGAAAATCTCACCTCTGCAAAGGATATAAATAATTAGTGTGGTAATAGTATCAAGTCGGCATTAGTTATTACATCAGGGCTGATTTGCTTTTGGCCTGCTAAAAAGAAATCGTCCCTCGCCAGAGCCTGTTCTACATCATCGGCATAACACAAACAAACGTCGGCTGAGCGACATTGCGTTCAGGCGGAGAACTAAAACACACAAGTTGGTGATTCAATCAGTTACCAGTACAGAACATATTGTGGAGAAGGAACTTACAAAAAAGAGGCAGTAACCCATGCTTCATATCTGAACGCCGTCACTGCTTCTGTGTCTGCCTCCCGGTCTGATCGCCACGCTCTCTTCTCAAGTAGGTAGGCTAGGTCACTGAAGCCGCGTGCGCAGTCGCGATGCACGGCGGGATAAGAATGGAGGATTTCTCGATGAGTGAATATGGCATCGAGATACTCCCCGCCGGTAGTGGGATACTCCTCTAACTGAGATCGGATTGATTGTAGATAGGCGCAGCCGTAAGATGGCTCTTGGCTCGTGTCTAAATGTGGGAGCTCGGCGCATTTCAACACCACGTCGGACTAGAGGATGGTAAGTCACAAACCATCAACGCGAAATCAGGATTTCACACTTACATTGAGGTTCGGATATTCTGACATGAGATCGTCTTGGACGTTTGGTGGGGAGGGAACTACGGCTAGAAGTATATCGTCGGTGGTATTCTATCTCCAAGAAGGAAGGGAGAGTTAGGAGTCGTTGAAGCCGTAAGGCAAATGACAGAGACTCACTCCTTTCTCGCAAGAAGCGTCCAGCTTCATCGTTTGCATGAGATCACAGAGATCGACATCGACCGGATACATCTGTTTAAGAAATAATATTGTAACGTCGTGAAAGCGTGGAATAAATATCTTGAGATGTATACCTCATGTCCGCGTCCGATGAAGTCACTGAACTGGGTTTCCGTACTAGCGTATGGCATCTTTTCTAATCGAGGGAGGGGGGAAAAACTGAGGACAAGATGCTTTCTCTCCCTAGATTTTGTATTCTGCGGATAAAGGAGTCGATCTGGCCTCATGGATGACGCATGGACTCGACCTCAAGGCTAAGAAACCGGAACAGATCCTTATGATAAGCCCCAAAAGGGCATCGTTCTTGGTGAAAGGACCCACGAGGCTGTTAAAGAACTAGGATTGTTGCAGCCTTGAAGACTACTGACATGTCTAAGGTTGGCGGACCACGGCAGGTTTTGCATTTCCGCGGGCTTCGTCGTTTCGGCACCATGTTCTCGGGCAGCAAAGCTTGCCGTCCGGCACTTGTCATCTGATAAAATATTTCCATTTTGAGACAAATAATACACTGATTTAGTAAATGGCTATGAAAATCTACCATCCCCGTGTTGCGTTGAAATTCCCGGAACACCCTTACTTTTCCGACTCAAGTCCTTCAGAAAGCGAGGGGGTTTGATGGTAGTCGACATGTCACGTCCCATTTTTTTGGTTACGTCGGGCGGTGCTAGTTTATAAGCATTGACTTTGATATCCTGTTCTGGGGTACGGTGTACTAGGTGGTCATTGGATGGGTTTGTGATTGTATACTCGAATTTAGGAAGAGGGGAGGGAGGAGAGGAGAGGGAGAAGGAGGAAGTATAGATAACTTGCTCTGTCCACTGCCGGGGACCTAAACAATCAAATGTCAACACAAAAAGGGTAAAGTTTCAGAGAGAAACCCATACAGGAGCAGCGATAGCACTGTAGGCAAGGCAAGGCATCAAAACAAAGGCAGATGCAGAACGCATCGAATGAAGTTGCTGAGTAGCTGTATCAGTACATGAGTGACAGCTACCGTTGGATGAAAAATCTTTACTGTTGTTGGAGTAAAATGATGGAGGGGACCATCACAGAGATCGGCGTAAGGGTGAAATACACCAGATGTTATATAACCCTCATAACTAAGGTTAGGGGTTCGGAGCATACATGTTACACCGGCAGAGGAACGGCGGTTTGAAATGAACCTTAACGTGAACGTCGCCTAACAATCCATTACATAGCCTTGTGTATAGAATTAATACGGTACTTACATATCATGCATAGCGGTCGCCACTCGCCGCTAGTCCATGTATTGTATGATCATCAAGCTGTCCGACCTATGATCCCATCTCGGTCATGCTCACTAGCCTGTCCATTCTCCGCAACATCATATAGTTCCTCTTTACTCGCACTGAATCGCCTCAAAGTTGTTCTAGATCTCTGATGTACCAGAGATGCCTGATTACTACTGTTCATCGTCTCAGAATGTAGGAACGGACGACATGGCGGTGTTGACGTTCCGTCCGATGTAACCTGCGCATCTCTGCAGTCCCCATCAGCAGAAGCTTGTCTTTTATTCCCTCGAATCAAATCGTCCGTTTCCTGGAGTTCGGCTGGGAGCATAACAGCTCGATCGATCGCAGCAGGCAGACCACGATGCCGACCTCGAATCATGACGAGACAGAAGATCAGCTTGGTCAGAGGGGCAAATTCTCCAGACAAAGAATAGTTTTGCTGAAATCTAGGTCAGCGATTAATCAACACATAATAATACACTGAATGCGACCAACATCCGGAATTCCCAAGCTGAGTCCAACAGTTCCGTAGGCGGATACCAATTCGAATACTGAGCACAATAATGAGTAAAGGACGCTTAAGGATGTTCCCAAACGAACTGATTGAGAATATATTGAACCATTCAAAATCATCAGGGTTCTCAAGTTTACTCCTCTAAAAAGTTCAAGTGTTAATCATTCGGCATTTGAGAACGATGACAAGAAACTACTCACCTCAATGATACAAGAGAAGAACAGAGCCAAAGCCAACCACCACATATCTATCGTTATGTATAAGAGTCATCCACCAAATAAAATAGAAAACTTGCCGAATGCTAGCTGCCTTCGAGCATGCATAGCAAGGTATCGACTCCAAACACTCATTCGAGGTCCAGAAATCTCGAACCCTTCTTCGGCCTCCTCTTCCTCGTCATGGAATACACCAAGAGATTGCTCCTCATATACATTTGTAGAGCGCACGCTTTGAAAAAGAGGTTAAATTTTGAATACCGACAATGTTAGTTCTTGAACAAACCTCATCGCAATCGGATCTGCGCAAATATAGTGGGTCAGATAGGGAAGAATTATGAACGAAACGCAAGACGTACAGACACTGATATACATCGTCACGACGTAGAGAACCCTATAAAAAATAAAGATTTAAGGCTGTAGATTATGAAAGAATGCGAACGAACTTGACTGCAGGAGCAAGCGCGGACAAAGGTATGACTGAAAAACCAGCTGCCCTTACACAGCTGGCTTGAAGTAAGCCATCTATAACCCTAACTCCTACCGGAATCTGATCCAACACAGGATTGTCGATATCGAGAACCAAGAAGAAGAACCAGTCGATGAGTCTAGGTAAATAATTTTCAGCCTATCTAAGCAAGCAGAAGGGAGATAGGGAACCTACGTGAACCCCAGCACAATCGTGAGCAAAAACCATGTCTGATGAGATGGAAAGAGATATATGAAGCACCGTCGAGGGTGCGCTAGTAAGAATTGTAATGTCTCCTGTAATCGCGAGGCCTTTCGAATGACTTTGCTGATACACCATCTAGACTCATAATGAATTGAGAAAGAGGAAGCAATGAAGTTTGTGAAGATACTCACATCATGAAACGTAGGCTTTCGCGAAGGAATAGATGAGCCTAAGAAATAACAAAGCAACTTGCGTTACTTACAAAATCGGCTGAATGAAAGAAAAAGTAAGAAAGATGGACAAGAAATAAGCCAGCGGAAAGACTGACAAAAGCGGTGTTTCCAGCCAGAATAAGCAATATCATGAATATAATCATAGGGTATGCTTGCTGGAACGGAATCATAGACTGATCAACCAAGGACATGCCGGTGTTTGTATACGCTGAGACAACTTGAAAAAGCGAAAACCTTGTCATTCAAAATTAGATTCACTTCGTTTCATATAATTATCTCATTAAACTTACCAGGTAGAGTTAAGGTGAACTGGTGTCTGAAATATGGGCTTCCATCGATTTATGGACATATACGGTGCAATAACGGTGAAGGCGACCAGCTGAATACCGATGTGGTACTGCACATGGTCAGCGTAGAGTGAGTAGTGAATGATAGCAAATTTACTCCAGCAACAATCCAAAGAAGTGCATTTAGAGCTCGGTATTCTACGCCACCAATTTCGTCTAGCTGGTCGCTCGTCAGGAAATGGAAAGTAGAATTCGGGCCCACACGAGCTTTGAATGAGAGGTATGGCGCGTGTTTCGACCCGGGCTTATTCTCGTGACCAGGCGTCAAGGACGTCGTCACGGGTATCGTAACCGTCCTCGTAATTTTCCTTTTGAGACCGGGAAACAATTTGGTAAAGAGAGAACCAATAATGGACCAAGGCATCGGGAATCCTCCCATATCCCGGTTCATTCTCTTGTGGTGAAGGTGCGTGGTAGGATGTGTCCCATGGGTACGTCCATTGGCACGCGTGTGTATAGACGATGCGGCTACCGATGGTCGTCGACTGCGAATTTCTTCGTAGACCAGCTGGTCGTTAATGATGACGGGTTCCGCATGACGTCTCGGTGGAGGGGCGAACTCCACCGTATGCACTCGAGGAAAAGACTTTAGATAACTCGTAGAAGTTTCAATTTCTGTTCCAGACTGATGTATGCGAGCTGCAACGAGATTAGAATGGTATTGACTTCTCAGAGGATGGTACAAGGCGTACGGAAGGTTGGGCCAGGATCCGATAGACGTCTACGACCTTTGCTGATAAATTGCAGATACTTTAAACAGGGTATTGTACAGAGTGGCGATGAGCCTAGCCACGTACTTTTCTGATTGGATGTCAAGTGAGACACTGCGACGGCAGTCCTGAGAATTGGATGGAAACTCCTCGGGCGATTCTGGCCGTTCAGAGTCAGGAGGGGGGCGATGTTCGCTAACCCAATCACTAGGATTACCGCTGGGATTGATGGGCCTAGGTGGTTCGTCCATGCGTCGAATCATATGTGGTGTAAGCCTCCGTATTGATCTGCCTTTTCGTTTTTTTAAATCTTCGTCTACGACGTCTGCGTCCACAGCTATCATTGGCTTGCCAGTTAGGAAGACCATTAAACGTTTGAGAAACGACTTTGTGTGATTTTCTGCAGGTTGAAAGGTGAGACCTGCAGCCTTCTTTGCAGCAGCGGTTTCGAGAATGTGCTGGAATTTTTTGGCGAAAAAGTATCTGGAATTGGGATCAATAAAGTGAAGTGATGCAGTTGAAGGAACAAAGGTCTGACCTGCGGATGAAAACCATTACCAAGGAAACAAGGACCTTGCAATCTCTCAATCGACTATTTGATCAGACGTGTAGGAATCGGACTCACTGGGCTGCCCAGACACATTTGCAAGAAGAGAATGGTCTGTTGCCAATGAGTCAAAGAACTCAAGTTCACTGTGGCCAATCCAGTAACCGTCATGGCGCTGACAGAATTGTAGAGCGAGTCGATATAGGATATCTTGACTTTGCCATTACTTGCATAAAAGATGGCTGAGAATATCAAGGGAGTAAAAGTACTGATTTATCGTTAGACGTTTGATGAGAATGAATGGTTATGAAGCTGGAACTTACAAGAACAGAATATGGATTCTGTAAAAGTTGAGGTGCTTCCGCAAGTCCAAAATATGCTTGATGCGGAATGTAGGCATGCCAAAGCACACTCAGCGATGGGGAGGCGTTGCCCAATAACTGACCTAAGAGATGGGTGCTCTGTTGGAAAAAAATGAAACTTGGCGACTTAAAGATCTCATATTTGTGGAGTAAACAATATATGGTATTGGACCAAAGTTCGCATCTATTACCAAACTGATCTCATGCATAGCATGAAGGAAAAAAAGAACAAATCCTATAAACAAAGAGAAGGAAAAAAAGTATGCGGACAATACAGACTAAAAGGAAGTAGTAGTAGTAGTAGTAGTGAGTGAAAAAGAAAAGACATGTGTGAGCAGAGCGGAAGACCAATGATAAGATAAAGATGCAGTTGAGACAAGCAATTACGAATTTAAGTTACTACTGTAGGAGGAGAGCAAGAAATTTATCACTGTCTATTGACTTCGAAGCTAAATTCGAAAGTCGCTCCTGATCCAAATCAGCACCTTTGACCATTATTGCCAACAACTGGAGTGCTTTCGGTGCGTCTATAGCAATGTCATCGATGATTTCAGCGACAGGTGATAGACCTTGCTCAAACGAGGCAGCAGAGCAAAGTTCCTTCGAGACGGCAATGGCAAATAATTGCGACACAAGTTTCGCGTCATCTTCCTTGGATTCAACGGCACTCGACACAAACTTGTCAACCAGAAGGTGATGATGTCGAGAAGGTAGACTGCTGAAGTAGACCTCAGCCTCCTCCAGATTGCGAACAGAGAAGAACTCTTTCAAGTCCTCATTAATCTTCTTCAAGGCCATCTCCTCGGTCATCTCGATGCTTGCTTCTTGAAGTTCTTCCTCTGAGGGGCTGCTATCTGATTCGGCGGCAGTTGATGTCGTTTCCACAGGTACGGAACGGGGTTGGAGAACAAGACGTTTCCTTTGTGGAGGGGGTTCGGTAACAGCTTTGTCTGACAACAGTGTCAAAAAAAAGGCAGATGACCAATCTTATTATGTGGACTTACCCTTATCACTTGCCTCAGCTCCCTGACTGCTAAGCATTGAGAACATGTTCGAGCTCGAATTTGTTCGCGAGATTGCCTCTCGCTTGCTCTCGGCGCCCTTCTTTCCAGCAAAGACACTGCTCGGCCCAAACGTCAAAGGCTGGGCCTTGCTGATTTTCCCAAAGTTCGATAGGTCACCAGCTTTGGGAGGAGGGCGAGGAGGACCAGACCCGCTCCCAGCAACTGCCCAACCATCGGGGCCAGTTTGTTGAGAAAAGTCACCACGGTCACCACCACGACGTGAACCACCTCGAGACATGCTGATCTATCGTTGGTAGGACTCCTTCTCTTGAGCGGCTTTCTCTTTCGCAGCCTATATTTATACTCTGTTAAGTATTTCGAGATATCAACACGAATAATCATGCGTACAGTTTCGTGAATTTGTGCAATCGTAGTAGGGGCAGCAACAGCATTACGTGCAACCCACTTACGTTCACGGAGCTCGAGCAGGTCCTAAATAGTATAAAGTTAGATGATATGTAGCTAGATAGGACCAGTGACGCACCTGGAGCATATATTGCATTCGAGGAGTAACATTAGGGCTCTTTGTGAGCTCCTTCATTCGGGAGAAGTAAACATCCAGATGGGCACGAGCCTTCTGGGTGTCGAGCATGCTACCGACAGTAGCAAGAAGCTTGCAAAGACTCTCGATTTCCTCCTCTTCCGGGTTATCAACGTTACCAAGCAGCTTCTTTACACACTCGTGCATGATACGTTCCGTAAGCATCTGCAACTTGAAAAGTTCGCCGATGAACTTGATGAGACCGAGACCTTGTCGTTTGGCCTTCTGAGCAGCGTAGTACTCGTCAGAGTATAGCACAATCTCTTCAGTTCCGGCCTCTTTAGTCTGAGCGTTGGCAGCTTTGGCAGCTTCATCTTCCAATGCTTTGGTGGCGGCAGCAGCAGCAGTAGCCTCTTTTGCTACCCACCCACGCTCGAAGTCTTCTTGACACCGATTTAGAAGATACTTTCGGAAGAGCTGACCACCAGTGATGGGTTTACCCTCGTTGTTCTTGATACCGTCATCTTGAACACTAGTGCTAATCTGCTCCATCATCTTCCTGCAAAGTCGCGCATACATTTCTGACCATGTGGCCTCGTCTGTAGCTTTCTCGAACACAAGCCGGATAACCTGGATGAGTGTACGACCATCCTTCTCCTTCTCGGACTTGTTAGCCCATGCGATAATTTGATCAGAGATGGAACTGAATTTCTCCATGGTAAGCTTGTTAAGTAGACCTTTGACTTTACGTTCAACCAGCTCTGCTGAATCCTGGTCGGCCTGAAGGGCTTTCCTATCCCATCGGTTCTCTGACGCTTGAAGAGGTACAACAGGATCGAAGTTCTGCATCTGCTGGTTCATGTTATTATTGAAGCCAGAGCCATGACCCTGTCCTCCAGGAACCCTGTTGTTCTCGTTTCGGTTCTCTCCACGCTTACTGCGGACGCGTTTCTGCAACGGCGCACCAGCACCGCCTTGGCTAGCAGTCCTCTGTAGCGTACTGGGCCGATTGCTTGTATATTGCAATGCAGTCGCTCCGCTAACAGAAGCAGCACGGTTGCTGTTGGCATAACGTTCTTCACTACTAAGCTTGCTGCCGGCACCCATCGTGCCGAAATTGCCCATGCTGAAAAGATTGTTGGCACCGGGCTTTCCGAAGCTAGAAGGAGTAAAGCCTAAGCCGATCGAGGGCTGGCGGGAAGGAGGAGCTGCACCCGATGCACGACGGCCTGACCCGCCTCGAGTCATCGAGTGAGAGTGATCCACGGGCTCGAGACCAATTGCATCCAGAGGAGGAAGTGTTGCAGGTCTTTCCTTGCAAACCGACATGAATTGTAATAGAAATTCACGATCATATCTGAGGATAAATTTTAGTTGCCGTACACTTCAAAGAAAGTCAGGAGTACCTGAATTTTCCGTTTTTCGCATTTTGGTTTAGGTCTGGATGAGGGCTGTTAACACCTTCAGGATATGGTACTGTGGCGATATCGGCAATGACACGAGCAGTAGCAAGAGCAGCGACAGCAGGTGATGAAGCGCTGATAGCGCTCGTCAGATCCAGTGGACCAGGTCGTCGTCTGTCCAACGTAGGGGAGGTAATAGAGGTAGTGTTGATGCGGAGGACGTCTTTAACTTTATCTTTGCCATCTTCCTTTGACTTTGGTGGCTCAATATCGATCTCCTTACCGTCTTCGAGTTCTCCATCCTTACCATCTTCGAGATCTCCATCCCTTCCATCGTTGTCGAGTTGAGCTTCGAATTCGGACTCCTCTTCTGGTTCAGGTTCAAGAATTGCTTCAGCCTTGGCCTTAGCAGCGGCAGCCTCCTCTTCCAGACGAAGTCGGGTTTCCTCCGCCTCTCTTGACAATCGTTCTTGCTCCTCCCGCTCTTCCTTTTCTTTCCGTTCTTTTTCCTCCTTCGCTTTTGCTTCTGCAAGCCGCAAAGCTTTCTCCTCCTCCTCCTCCTTGGCCTTTAGTATACGTTCCTCCTCTTGCTTTAACTTCAGCCTCTGCTCCTCCTCCTCCTTCAAACGCCGAAGTTCCCGAGCTTCAGCCTCAGTTCGTAACCTTGCTTCTTCTTCTCTCTGAAGTCGCTCCTTTAGCTCCGCCTCTGCCTTCTCTGACCGAATACGCTCCTCCTCCAGCCTACGAATCTCATCGGCTTCTTTGACTTTACGCTCGGCTTCCGCTTTCTCCTTCCTTTCTTTCTCTGCAGCCTCCACCTTTAGCCTAGCCTCTTTTTGCTCCTGTTCTGCAAGCCGGCTCTTATGCTGATCCTCAGTCTCAATGCGTACGCTTGCCGGTCTCCGATTTGGTGTTCCAGGACTGCCTTGTCTGAGTGCCGAGCTTTGAGGCGACGATACGGCAGGCGTAGATGGCATGGGAGTACTCTTAGTTAAATTTTCTAAAGAAACCTCAGTCCCATCAGCTTTCTTGACTGTAACGGCTTTAGCGGCGGCTCGTGGTACAAATGTACGTGAACCAGCATCCAGCCTATTAGCGGCGGATATGGAAGGAGTGGACGGGGTTGGTGGAGGGGACGTCAAAAGACTATTTGAGGGATGTGTGAGGGCAGGTGGGGGATGGGGGACGTGGACAGGAGAGGCGATGGCATGAGGTAGTGTAGGAGTTGCAGGACCTTGAAGAGTGGAAGGTGGATTTCGGGGAGACATGGGCATTCCCGTATGAGGCATTTGTGAGCCGGGATGAGGTTGGTGTGGTGGCGGCTGGTGTTGGGGAGGCATCTGCATATGGTTGTACCATGGATATGGCATAAAATGCTGCTGGTCCGGGGGGAATGGCTTGAAAAAAAGGAGATGAGATAAGAAATAACAATAATATTTCAACTCACGTAGTATGTCCACATAGGTTGATGCATCTGAGATTGCATCTGGGGCTGCATCTGAGAAGGAGGCGGTGGAGGAGGCATCGTCGAAGCTTGGCTGTTATGAGGATGAGGTCCCAACCGAGGACTTGACAAGCCTGCTGGCGGACCACCATTTTGACTGCCTTGTGACCGTGGGCCGCTACCGTTTGGCATCTGTCGCGGATACACGGGTGATCGCGGTGGGCCACCATTTGGACCATTGTTCTGTGACGGTCTCATAGGGGAATTAGGGACAAAAGGAGTGAAAGAATGAGCACCCAGTTGTGATGGGTTTGGGGGAGGATGTGAAGATTGCCCTTGATGTGGTTGTTGCTGCTGTGTAGGCAAGCCCACATTCCGCGTTGAAGGTGAGGACGTATCCGAAGGGGGATTTGAGGAAGGCGCTGATGAAGGATTTTGGAACATCTTTTTGATGTCGATTTTTGGCTTCACAGGCGTTGCAGCTGCTGATAGGACAGGCGAGGGTGCTGCAGAAGAAGTTGAAGCCGTAGGTGGCGCTACGGGTGGCCTTGAAGATATGGATGCTTTTCCATTGACATGACCTGCAGCTACAGGCACTGATCCAAAAGTTTTTACACCTTCAGATTTGGTAGGCGGGACGGCTGCGGGAGAAGAGGATATTGGCGCAGAGACGTCATCTATTGATCCAAAAGTCACCGCTGAGCCTAGGCATTGGGAAAGAGGATGAGAAAATGAGATCAAGTTGGGTAAGGGATAACGATGACAAACCTTGTTTTACAGCGCCTACGTTATTTCGGGGGATACTGACACCATCTTTGATGGGGATGCCCTGACCTAGTGCGCTGGGACGACGAGAGTGAGATTGGAGAACTGGTGTAGATGGAGCTGGAGACTGAGAGCGTGGAGAAGGCGCTGTCGTTGACTGCGGTGGGCCCCTTGCCCAAGCTGACTTTGCTGGAAGCGGAGTCGGAATCTTTGGTGCAGTTGCAGTTGAAGATTTGCTCATTCTTCAGCTAAGAGATGAGCAACATAAAAGAGAAAGAAGAAGCAACGTACGAATTGTTGCAAAAAAAATGAACTTTTTAATTTTTTTGTGAACTGGATGTGTCTCGTGTGGGTTGGTCGTCAAAAATGACCTGCCAGCAGGCGAGAATGCGGCTGGAAGAGTGAAGATTGAACGATAAACTGCAGCGGACGCTGTGGATAGCGAACCGGCAAGGAGGGGGATGTCTGTCCTGTAGGCAAGGACAGTGGACAAGGGACAACAGACCACACTCAACACACGAAAAACTCCCACGAAGGACCCCAGAAACCCTGCCATTGCCTTATCCGGTATCGATTACAATCATTTCTGTACCATGGAGACTTGGAAACTTCCTTGCTTATGAATGGGAACATAATTATGATTAAGATGTACGTGCAAATGATTGTTGAAATGGCCTAAATAAATGGTTGTCACAGCTGGAAATTCATCATAGTAAACAAAGAGTGTAGTCATAAATTCAATTAATACAGCTTTTAGCCTAACAAGAAAAAAGTAAATCTTCAGAGCACAAAGAGGAAGAAAACAGACTTACGCCAGCACAAATACATTGGCCATTGAAGGGTAGAATCAGAAGTGAGGTGGGTCAGCCTAGGATGGCCATCCTGGTCCAAGTAGTCCCGGAGAACGAATAAAAGTAAACGACGGCGCAGCTCCATTCGGCCAATTAAAATCTTTGAAAACATCCCGTATACTAGGTAACGCTACGCTGATCGGCGGGCGAGGGCTGTCTACAAGACCAAGAGCAGCCGAATATCCATCGCCCAGCTGTGGCCGTATCCAGAAGGGATGATATTGGGCTTCGTTGTCGTGGCTTCGCATCGGACCGCGAGGGGGTACAAAACGAGTGTCAGACAAAATATAATCAAGAAGTAAGATAGGATCTTCAGGACGATGGTGGGTCATTGTCGGTTCCCTTGAAAGTCTGAAGCAGTGTCAGAAACGACATTAAGATGGGAGAAGTGTAAACCAACTGGCTGGTCCTTAATACGTATGCTGTAAGCTTCTTAGCATCCCTCTTCATCCTGAACGTGATACTCGGTAAGATAAACTGAACGAGGGACCATGCAATGCGACTTACTTCATCTCATCAGCTCGATATGTACTAGATAAGCAATCGTATCATTACAGGTCCCACGAAGAGAAATAGGTCAGAACGGACCTTTCAGGCCTGTACAGTTCGGCCTTCAATAATATGGAAAAGTAACGCATGAATCGCTGCCTCACATAATAGTCGCATGAGGTACTCCGGTCATCCTGCATAGTCGCTCCCATCTTGAACATTTCCTCCAAAGACCGGTTCTGCGAGGTTCTTTGCCAAGCGTCCAAATTATAGAGCATCTTATATTCGGCCTCGTCTTTCGGAATGATGGTGAATGTATTCAAATCACCAGCTTGGTCAGTCACATTTTCAAAGCCCCGGCATAATTTAAAGATTTCGTTGAAGACCTGGTCTCTTCCGAGAGCCAGCGCTTCCAGTGGCTTAATGGTATCTTCGATCTGTTCAGAAGAAGCCGGCTGGGTTCTAAAGACATTGGCTTCATCTGCGCCCGCCAGCGACTGGGCGGGAGAAAACTTCAATGAAAAGGGTTGTGGATGGTTTGCAACGTCGCGTGGAGGAGCTAAGGTCTCATTAATATTTGACCGCAGGCGCCAACTGGAAAGTAAGACTCACAGTGTCTATCTATGATGTTCCCTTTACGCTCATCGGAACATCTAAGATACAGCCACCTCAATTGCCGCCAGAAAGGATTCCATAAAAAAAGACGCACCGGTAAGGCCTATTTCCTGTGATCGTGTGATCTGCCGGCTCTGGTTTCATTTTACTAGATAGATTTGCTTGGAAAGGCAGAACGCAGGGGACACAGCAAAAGATGAGTCATTTTCCTCTTATAAGAGGTGCCAGCCGTTGGACCAGACAATGAAAGGATTCAAAGGTGGCACCCGAATAATCAGCACAAACGAGGTAAAATGGTCGTTGAGGCCGGTATACTATTTGGCATTATGAAATCCCCAGTAACCACATTTTGACGCGGGCCATGCCGCCATACGATCAGAAGAACGGAATGGGGTGACGGGTGGCCTAGGGCATGTCATTATTCAAACTGAAAGATTCAAGTGCTGGAGATGGATAATATACACATTCTGCACTGTTCCTCTTTGGCTCTTCAACCCCCGTCTAACAAAACCTGGCTACGGTTGTATATCATCCATACGTTTCATAGCATAATAGCAAAGACAGACCTCGTTCAACCATCATTTATTGAATGCAATAGAGGGTCGGAATTGAGAGATTGCTGCCAGTGACTGGTTTGGTTCCATTGCCTAATTAGGAATTGGGCCATGGCGAGGCCAATGCGCGATTTCTGGTATTGACTTGTTGTCGAATGTGCTATTTTCCCCGGAGTCATGATATAGATGCCCCCCCGTTGACTCATACAACTAGGAGTGAAATTTTATTTTTGTTGAGAGAGGAAGAGAAAAAAGGGGCCATTGAGCGCTTGCTTGAAGTTCAACAATAACATCACGGGAGCTCTAGGAACAAGCCCTGAGGCCTCCTTGGGTGGCCGGTGTGCATTAGAATAATGGTTTATTGTTTTTTGGTTGTATTTCGGAAAGATACATTCTTTGAACCAGAGGCACCACCACCACCACCACCACCACCCCGCTGTCGAACTCGTAGAACCTGAAAACCTCAATAACATATACGCAGATACCAAGGACAATATACTATGCCTCGAGCCACAGGACAACCAGACTTGGAAGACGGCTCCCTCAGTGAATTGAAGCGATCCGAGTTACAGGCATTAGCCAAGGTGCGCTAAAATCTACGTATGGTCATGATCAGTAATCGTCTAATAATCGAGTTGAAAAGACTTACGGTGTGAAAGCCAACGGAAAGAACCAAATTATTATCAAAAGTCTCCTCGCGAACAAGGCGTTCGTAGATTCGAGGAAAGAGAACATTGCAGAGTCCAGCAAGAGCTCAGCCTCTACTTCAGTTCGGTTTTCGCCAAACACCACCAAGGCGCGTAAGTGCACCCATCTGCTTCCCTGTATCATTTATTCGAATTGATACATTACTTGTGCAGAGCCTCGGCGAAAGTATAGGACGCCCACTCCTATGCCCCCACGCCAACAATTTGTGGACGATGTCCCAGTTCTGGACAATATTCCAGACGTCAGAGCAGAGAGAGACCGAGATCAGCTCCCAACAGTCCAAGACGCGAGAGAGATCAGGCGTTTCTTGGCAGCTATGAACGAGGAGCAAGTGTTATTAGAAAAGGTCATCAACAAACTCCGAAATTTGAATGAGGAAACGCGGTGTATTCTAGACGAGAGGAGTGAGGGTTTGAAGAAGATGATGCAGACACGACAGATCTTGGAGCATTTGGCAGAGCAGATAGAATAGTAAAATGTCCCCGTGTGAATCCTCTTGTCAACGACGATGAACTCTCTTCGTCGTCGCTTACTGTCGCTACCTAGATTCCACGCCCGACTATATACTACCGCTAATAATGAGACCCCAGTTCCCCACAACAAACCTCCACCTCGAAATCCACGTAGCACTCAACCGCAAGCGCGTCATGAGGCTCACGAAGGTACCACTGCGCTCAACGCGCCGTATAACCCCCCTGGAGGAGGCCCAGCCGGTATACCAGGCGGTGGTGCCTTCTCGTTCACAAATTCTCCCATGCTAGACGCGATGCTTACGACTGCAATAGGTCTTGGTGCAGGTAAAAGTATTTGCACATACATTTGGTTATTCTGGCTCAATAGAGTGTACCTTAGTCTTCATTGGAGGCGTCGCATACGTCAGATGGTACAAGATAAACGTCCTAAATAAAGTATTCCGTCTGTAGTACTCTCTACTTCCATTTATTGATACATTTGTCGTCGTCAGATGGAAGATGCCTTTGCAGCAGGCTACGACCCCGCTCTCGAGCTCGCCAAAGTCCATACTCCTAGAGGGTCTGATTCGGATGGAGAAGATATAGACGCCTCCTTTGGTAACCAAGGACCTTGGATAGAAAACCTTCGAAGAAAAGAACAAGATACCATTGACCATATCGTCCACGGGGAAGAATCCGGTCATTATTTCACGCTCCTTGGTCCAAAAGTATTGCTCAATCTTTTGGCCAATCCTTGTTGCTATTAATGTTTCTTCCAATTTAGGGTTCTGGCAAGGGTACAATGATCTTCGAATCTATGACTGCCTGTCAAGCTGAGGGTGTATCCATGTGTGATGCTCATCCCGACCTTGAGGTGTTCAGATTGCGCCTTGGAAAAGCACTTAACTTCGAATACAATGAAGATACCCAAACAGGTTTGTTTCAGAGAAGAGATCCCAGGGAAGGTTCGTCTTTGATCTAGTCAAGTATTGCTATATCTACGCTGACCCTGCCAATGGTCAGGCGGGCCTGCCTTGGATATCGAACGAGGTGAGTACAGATAGTCTTATTCCTTTTTATCATCTAATAACCCATTATCCAGCCATGAACAAACTCGAGAAAGTTGCTCTCCGCTCTGCTCCAAAACGTGGCCGTCCTCTCGTACTTATCATCAACAACGTTCACTTTTTCCAAAATGACGAAGCTGGCAGGAGCATGCTCCTACAACTTCAACAAAAAGCAGAGGCTTGGGCTGCTAGTGGTGAGTCGGAATCATCTCCATTGTACGGGGTCTCATTTTCTTTCTGATGTAGGTATTTTAACTATGGTCTTCACCACGTAAGTTTTACTTAGCCTCTCGATTTTCGGTCAGCTTACATCTTTCAGAGATGATTTCTGGCCTTTCCAAGTCTTGAGTGGGTCGTTGCCTTAGCTTCAAACTTCTGTCTGCTCATAGTCTACACAGGGAAAGCGGCCAGTCGTATGCATGTAAGCTCCTGCCCAACTGACTAGCTTCCAACTTACAAACTCTGCATTTCTCAGGTTATTTCAATATCCGACCTTGATAGTCGCGAAGCCCTCCACGCTGCTACACGGATACGACGCAGCGCTGGTCGAGCGTCAGCTGCAATGGAAGAATTCAAGTCGGTTGTTTCCCTCGTTGGCGGTCGATTATCGTATTTAAACAAGGTGCATTCCATTGTGCGATCGATTTCCCACGAAACTAAAGTAAAACAATGCATTTATTATATAAAGACGTCAAAATCGCGAGACATGATTTGGATGGCAAAACACCTACTTGAAGTGGAGAAAGCTTGGTTGCTTAGCCAAATTGGTGCATATATACCTGCATTACTGACATGCCTTGCTCATTCAACTATCTCTGGGTTCAGGTCTTATCCCTGACTGCGATGACGACGTCATGGACGAAGTGTGTTCCATAAATTTTCCGGTTGGAGGACATCAAAACTAAGCCCTTGGCCATTTAACAGCAAAAATGGAGTTCTTGCTCCTGGTTACTTTTACGGGAGTTTGTGAAGATAAGGAAAGCGCAACTAGTCGCTTTGGCAGAGTCAGGTGTCGAACAAACAGATGAAGAATTACCTCTTCCTTCGATTCCTTATGTGAGTCCATCCACAGGCTTTCAAATGGTTGAATGAACCTTGGCTGATTTTAACTTATTACAATAGTGGAGATGTAGACAGATCATGACCCGAGCGGATTTCATGGAAGGCATGCTTATTTTTTCTTGTATCTCCTCCTTCGTCTAACTAATAAAACGGGAACAGAACTTGATCGGGCAAATATCATCTCAATAGACGTTCGTCGTCCTTTTTCAACGCCTACGTATACTTACAGTTATTGAACTTAGATCCAACATGACGTGCGACCAGATTCCACTCTCATTCTACATGCTGCACAAGAAGTCACCGAAGAAGAGGGTTTCGATGATCTCCTCCAAGGCGTGAGAGATAGGGTGGATGAGATTGAAAGTCTTCATAGGACTCGCGAGTTGACAGTTAGTCATTTTTATCTTTCAACTTGTTTCGAATTACAGTAGCTGATATTTACCTTAGTTCAAGGATCTGGGGAAGGGTGACATGATCAGACTTTCTGTGGATAAACGCGGTGCAGAGCTCATGGCAACACTGGATTCTTCAGATGACTAGAGACTCAGATTCCTTACATATTTATGTTTTGCGCTGTTATAACGGTGTAGGATTATTCTATCTACTGAAAGTACCCTATTTATTCTGTTGTACGTAGTCTTTCTAATGACACTGATTCTTCGTGTCTTAAAGTGTACAAAGCACATGATGGAGGGGAGAATACCGATGCCCATGCCTTTTTTTTCGGCTGGGCATCTAAGCACAAGCAGTCGTATGTATTGATCGCCGCTCCGCCTCTATCGCCCATGCACCTTTTGTGAATGGGACGAACTGGTACTACCTAGTTAAACTATGAACTATAAGTAGAAAAGGAATACTCGAGGAGTGATGGAGGAGAAAAAAGCAGACGGGAGATGTAGTGGTTCTAAATAGCACAATATGAGATGGCAAGAGAGAGAGAGATCAACCTAGTACTCCGTAAAAAGGAAAACGTATACAAGGCGGTTTAAGTTAAGCGCAACAGTGAATGGGTTCACTTTTTCGAATAGAGACGGAATATTAAGGAAACTTGCGCAAGTTGAAAAAGAAAAAATTGGTTTAAACAATTGAAAGTTGCAATGTCCAGCTTGTTTCTTTGCGTTAGACAGCGATGGAAACAGGTTTCGCTTCATCCTTCTTGTTGGCTGCTGCTTCCGCATTCCTGACAGCCCTCTCAGCTTCACTCTTCTTCTCCTGTATCTCCTTCATTTGTCGTTCCAACTTTTCCTTCACGCTTTCATTCGTCGTGGCAGTGTTGAAAGTCACGCTTCGATGGTGACTCGGGCCGCCCATGGAGCCTGGTTCAGGCGTCGGTACGTTGACCATAGGACCTGTCGTAGACAGTCCTCGGTGGAAGGAAGACGGTAGCACGCGACCTTCTGGGTGTTGGAATGGACACTGTGCACGGGTACAACCAGCGCCGAAACGGCACTGCTGGGCGAAGTGGTTGTGGGAAGGACGAGGGGGGTGACTGAACGTGCAGGCTGGCCGTGTACAGGCAGACCCGAAACGACATGGGGTTGGGGTATGATGCACATGAGGGGTAGTTGCAATGGGTGCTGGTTGTTCCGCTGCTGACGAAAACAGGTAAGCGAGAGCAGAAATCTTGGAAAGATGAAGATTACCAAGGGGGTTCAACACCGCAGGGCTCACATGAGCTTTGATGCAGTCCTTATCTTTGCACTCTTTGCCATTAGCACATGCTTCATTGCTTAAAACAACTCCACTCTCAGCAGTGGCAACTGGTGAAGGGTGGGAATACCGACAATGGGCATTAGTGCACTTCAGTGCAAATTTGCAAAGTGTAGGTGATTGAGGTCGATCAGGTATGGCATAAGCCGGCTGCTGAGAGGTGGCTGGAGTAGCAACTAATCCAGCAGCAGATGGTGCGGTTGCGGTGGGTAAAGGAGTAACAGGTTTGGGTTCAACGATAGGGATTGGGGGACGTGATACTTGGGAGTTCTCAATCGTGGGAGCATTTGTGTTTGTAGAGGGTCCCGCAGAATTTCCGCCTACAGGGCCTCCGCGCCCCCGACTGGAACCTCGAGCTCCTCTAACACTGCCGCGACCTCGCCCGGCACCATTCATTGGACCATTATTGCCTCCTTGCTGAGAAAAGCCATCGATCATTCCGTTTGGGAATATACCCATATCCCCCGGCATGACTCCTGGCATGACTCCTTGCTGCATTGGAAACCCTTGACCAGCAAATTGTCCCGTATTTGGATTTATGATACCCATCGATGAAGCCATCTGTGCCATGAGTGCCATCTGATTCATCATCATCTCCTGTAACATGAGTGGATTTGCCATGTTCGCCGCAGCAATCGCATTCATGTCCATGCCCATACCTGGAAAACCAGCAGCCATCATCATGTTTGGGTCCGGTGTATTACCAACAATGTTGTCAATTCGTGCTTGGATCTCGTCACGCTGAAAGTTCTTGGGTCCAGGCCGTCCAGCTGGCCCTCCTACACGGTCCAGCAGGCTTCGACTATTCGGATGTGGGTTTACATTGGAATTGGAATTTCCATCACGATACATTGCTCGTGGGCCTACTGGAAGGTCAGTACGCCTTGACTTGTTAGGGTGGTTGGGGGAAGGAGATCGTGCAGATGCTGTTCTTTTTTGAGCGGACGTGGAGGTAGGTGGGAGGGCTTGAGTAATGGCTTGTTGATATACACCGTTTCGAGGCACATTCGGGGCGGTCCGTGATGAGTCATTTACAATATTGGAAGTACCTTCTCGTGAGGGTTCTGGCTCTGCGGGTTGTTCAATTATTGGTGGAGGTGACTGTGCCCCGAAAACTCCTTTTGCAGCTTCTTCAAAGAGCCAGTCAGTGAAACTAGGTTCTGTGGCAACATTAGCAAAACAAAAAAGCTAGATGGGCGTGAAACTGACTGAAATCCGATCCAATCACTAAGAAGTATTTGAGCAAGCTTACTAAATGATGGTTATCAAAAACTTACAATCCTCAAGTTCGCTCGTTATTTGTGCTGTACGCGTTTAGTCATGCTCTGTCGCCCTCCCAAGTTAAAACGGTGGCTTACCGGCAGTTTTATTGTTTATAACCATGATAGTAATATATTCGGCCATAACAGGATCTAGGAAATAACTAAGTCAAAGAAAACTTTGGATTGGACGACCAACGCACCAGCGTCAGGGCTGTACCCTCGTTTTGTAAGTTCATCCTGGATAGATTGCTACAAAAGTAACAATAAGCACATATCCACTACTTCAGAGTGCTAATAACGTACTTGTAGTGCAGCCGCGCGCTCAGTGCCAATAGTAAGGCCGAAGGGCATATTGAGTGTTCGAGAAGACTTGAGACGACGCTGACAAGGAGAAAGAGTCAACGGATTCCGAACCTTTCAAGCTCCGCCTCTAATTGTATTATATAATCGCGCATACGCACTCCGAGTCGTCAAGCGCTCGTGCCCCAGCTTGAACTTGGAACTGAGAGCTCTATTGTAACCAAGCATTGATTTGGTAGCGGTAATATTATCTATTTAAATATTTCGTCAAGGTTTCGGAGTTCAGCCTCTCTCTAGCTTCGACCCGCCGGAAGTTCGATTCTCTCCTAATACAGTGGCTTTTCGAAGGAAACATCTTATCTTTCTGGAGTATAGAGATTTATATCTGATTCGGTATCCTCAGGGAGTTGAGTGGCTCATTTTGCGCTTAGGACAGGGGAGCCTCCGGGCGCGCTCGGCCTTCGCTATCCCATTCAAGTTAGCGCTCGCCAAGCAGGATTTAGAGCTCATCTTATCCCGTGAGTCAAACTCTATGTTTTTGTTTTTACTAAATATATTCTTTGGGGTGGATATTAATTTATTCCTTAATCACCAAATTGGTGTACGTTTTCAGTCCGATCATAATGTAGCATATGTTGAGGAGCTTAGTTCCGTTTTCAGCTATTTTCTGCAAGCCTCTACACATGTACTACTTCCTTACGGTGTTATTCTCTTGCTTCTCGGTGTACAAACCTACGGATGATTCGGACAATCGATCATGGTCCAGTAAAATGACATCCAACTGCGGACACTCAAGCATATCGCTAGGTGTTTGAAAAAGCAAGAAAGGCAATCCATCTGTATGCAGTGATCAAAAATACCAGGGACAATCGATAAAGACGTGAACTTTCAAATTTCAAAATAGGGGTGTGGCTGCACATTTCGCACGATAGCCCCGACGCTTCTGTGTTCAAGTTGGGAACATCGGATTGGAGCCTGAGGGAATGCCGGTCTTTGAATACCGCATACATTTTGTCGTTCTTAGATTCCAAGTGTAATTTTCGGTGCACAGCTTAAGCTTAAGTGGTTACAGTACTAGTAAGGCAGTTAATGGTAAGTGACGCATGGCGCTGCAAATCAATGGGCCCGGCGGCCCGTTCCTCCCCTTCTGAATGATTTTTAATGATTTCTGCACGTTTTCATTCCGTCGAAGTCATCGACTTATGTACCTTAAGCTTGCTAAATCACGGTAAACTTGTGTGGCGTACGTTTCTCGCGATGAGCTGTGGTACGTCCGAGGCGAAGTTCCCGAGTCAGTGCCACAGATCTTCTTGTGATAACGACTATTTTAAGGGGTGAAAAAAGTTAGAACTGGTGTTGGACTTGGTGCTGTCATGAAAGAGAAGAATGGGGCCGGTTCCGTTATGTTCCGTTACGCCACAGTACTACCCCCCACGCGATTGAAAAATTTTCGCCGTTTATGAACAATCAAAACAACATATCAACGGATACTTATCAGCGAATATCAGCGACGGACTTTATTTATGCCACCAGCGCTTATCAATACTCTTCAATACTACACAGTCTTATGTGCGTTGCGCACGCAAGGGGGAAAAGTCCCATACATCTCATGCATTATCGTTTGGTCACAAACGAATGCGAAGAGTTTGAAGGATCACGATCCCCAATTACTAAATAAGGAGATCTACTGATTGCCGAAGTCGGCATAAAGACCGTTCCTACAACTTTACGGATTTCTTCCTTTTAGCCATGTTAAAGCCAATGATTTTAGAGAGTTAAGCATGGAATGTTGGGTACCAAAGATACAAACCTGGTGGTAAGCATCGGCTGCCAAAAACTTCAATCACGGGTTTTTTTCAGTCTCGTCGTAAACTGCAAAAATATGCTAAAAACAAACAACCCATTGTAGAACTAGTCGTCCAAAGATGTGCCTGGTGCAGATTTCACCTATCTAGTGCTTGTTATGAGTCCCAGAAAATAAATTGATTAACATTGCCATTTGACTCCCCTGCATTGTGTGCCGGGATTTGCCAGTGCTTATTACGTCTCGATCGTTCGAGGTACGCTCTGCGCTTTGTAGAATCCGGCTACCAATAAAGAACGGATCAACTTGTCCAAGGTAACAACCAGAGAGACCTTGCCAGAGCATCCAAAAAGGTTAGACGAAACTTAGAACCATACTGATTTCGTTCAGTTATACCTTCAGCACCGCCACTACTAATGATGGTGATGACAATCATGGTGACAACGGTGGTGGTTTACAGTCTGCCAGGAGTAAGTGCCTCAAAATGACTTACAAAGTAGTTTAATTGCCATCGAAGATTTCTCCTCCAATTTACCTTGAGTAGGAAGAGAAACTCTAATTGATGATCAGGTATCCACCATTTCTAATTGCTATTGATGTAAAAACATGAATCCAACACCTTATATTCTAGAAAGTTGATTTTTTGCTCAAGAAAAAGATCATATCAAAGCTTGTTCATTTTGTAACAGGCCACTAGTTTCTAATTTCTATTCGGCCTTTTGACTCGTTTTATATTCCCCTTTTGCCACTGTATTTGTTCTAACCAATATATATGGCCCTATTTACCGTATTTGGTAGCGTATATTAGCGTGCTGTTGAGCACTTCCAAAACCAGGTTTTACTACGGTATGTACTAGTAAAAATAAACCCATTTGCACCCGCCCGTAAACTTTGATAATACATATATCACAACCTATGATTCGACGGAATGTTGAATCCGAGCACACCGACTCTTCAATGTGGTAAACTATCAAGTGATCATGATAGAAATAATTCGTAATTACACTATGTAATAAGTCTTGGGTCGTATTTATATTATAAGACCAAACTTCTGTCAACGCGGTACCAGGTAACTCCGTCGAATGCCGATCTTGATACTATGATATATTCCTACCAAATGTGGTCCTGACCCTGGTCACAGGTGTAACGAAAGATCGCATCTCTCGTGGATACAGCATGGCTAAAGTAATTAATGAGAGGGGGGCATTTTGATCATTTTTATTTATTTAAAGAAAAATGTTGAGTAGAGTTCCTTGAACGTTGGAACTGAGACTAATATACCTTTTTTAAAACAAAAGATGAACGTTACATTTTTGTTTTGGCAGACAATATTGCGAAAGATGATAGATGCGTGATGGATCATCTGATCCCATAGTTGGAATGGCGCCGGTAATTCAGTTTGGCGCAAACCCCGAGCCAGTATGTATCATGAATAACGTTGGCTCCTGTGCTTCATGAATCATACTACTCCCTGCTACTCCCTGCTACTCCATATCGCCGGATAAATGAGCGGACGGTCCAGTTAGTAACAATCATGTCAACTAACCCTTAAATGGGGTTATTCTGGAATCTTTGTGAACCAAAACTTCTTTAAACTTTGAACATAATATGTATATGGCATGCATCCGCTCTAGAAGTAGCAGAACCCAAAATGATAGCAAATAGTTATCAAAAGGAATTCGAACAGCTTTCATAAGGATTATGTGAAGGCATGAGGCCTGTGGCTTGCCACTAGACCATGCATATAACGAACCTTGACATCGAACTCGGATGGTAAACAAAATAAGTCAACAACGTTTGAAAAAGAAATGATCATATGCATACTCAGAGTTTTCCATCAGAAAAATCTTATCAGATATATTTATGGTAGCTACCTTGAAGGAGGAAGGAAACCTCAGGGCGCTGAGAATGACAGATGATGAGAATTCGTTTGTATATATCAAAGTACATGCTTAAACCAGGGTCAAGATAGCATTTAGTTCAAGGGTTTTTGTCTCACGTTATCTGGACCCACGCCAAAAACCTTGGGGGCCAAGCTACAGGAGATAAGTGTGCACTGGGTGCAATGTGAAAACCTGTCAGGATTGTATACAAGATGAATGATTATAACAATTTTTTTTTTCAATTAAGACTTTTACAAGTGTGTAAATTGTATACAGTAAGCAGGGTATCATATGACGGGTAAATGTTTTTGGTCTGCCGGTAATAAGGATAAATGGTAGATGCTAATGAAACAACGATCCATGCAATGAGAGGAAATGCTGAGGATATGCAAAAAAGATATAAAGGGGTCCGTTGCCTCAGCGCATTAAGAGATATATGGGAGCAATGGTGGCGACTTCCTTTGCAAGTGTTCGAGGAGCAGATGAAGATGCTGGTGTATGTTGTGAAGATGATACAATGCAAGAAGAGACGAGAAGGTGTGAGAGAGAGATCAAAGTAAATAAAGGAGTGACAATGGCAGGGGTGATTCAGCATCACCAACCAGACGGTATCGCGAATGCGAACATTTTTGATTTCAGTGGATGGGAAGTATGGGGACCCTCTGTAACGCCGAATACTGGGGAGAGATCGACACCACGAATCTTTGCGTTTGGGTCTGGACCACCAACGGGGGTGGCAGGCGAACCTGATGAAGCGGGGGAAGTTGTATGGGAGAAACTGGGGGAGGGGGTGTCGGGAGTGTTGGGATAAACGCCTTTGGTGGGTGTACCAGGGCCGCCTGGTTTGCCGGCGGGAGCGCCCTTTTGAGTGAATCCTGGGACGGGGCTGGTTGTAGATGAGGGTTCTGGGAAGGGACTGTTCGATGTGGAGGCTTCTGCTCTGGCAGCGCGCTTGGAGACAAAAGCGGTTGGATATGTTGGATATGATTGCCTTTGTTCGCGGAAATCTTTCTTGACAGCCGCTTCAAAACTGGAGAGCATCGGGTTTGCGGCTGTAAGCTCCCATTCTAAGTAATTGCACATCTCTCTCTCCATCTGGTTTATTTCCCGAAGATTGAACATTCCTTGGGCGACAACCGACCAAGATTTGTTGGAATATGTATCATCACACATGACCTTTGAAGAAATCATGAAGGCTGATATAAATAGTCGATGTCCAGACGAGCCACGAGCCGATGGAAATCGGGCTTTCAACCGTTGAAGGAGAATAAGAGCAGCAAACATGACAGATTGATGTAGCTTGGTCCGATGGAGAGCGTATGCGATGAAGTATGGTAATTTTGCATGAGCATGTGTTGAGGATGGTGGATAATCGGGACAAGCGAAAAGGTGGGTTATGAAACGAGCAGCGATTTTTGCCAGCTGCTCTTGACCATGATAGGGATCTACTTTCGAATTAGGTGGAGCTGACTGCTAACGATGATGAGCCGATTGTATTGGATATTATGTGTGAGAGAACGTACTGGGACGATGAACGGACGTTTCGGGGCTCCAGAGCCAGGGTTTTGAGTAGCCATTGAATAGCTGAGAGGAAAATATCAGGAATGACGGGTTCAGTATAAAAAAAAAAACGAACACTGCTTATATGAGGAATACATAAATGACACGAGGTCGGGATATTCCCCATAGAGAGTGACACACACAATTGCAACAGGGAGAAAAACTTTTTCTTCTGTTCCGGGTGAATGCCCCATATGGATAGTACATCGACAACCATGGAGTTGGCTAAAATAAAAAAGAATACTCACTTTGAAAACATTTCTTTGTTGCCAAGTGGCTGTAGGTCCACTCTTTTATACTTTGACCACCCCCGCCAAGATCATGACACAGCATCTCCCGACTTGTCCGTAGCCATCGCCATCGCTCGGTTAATTCCATTACCGCAGTCAATCCCCGAACTTCAAGTCAGCCTCAAATCGTCTCGGATGACCCTCCGGAGTCTTGGCTCCTCCTTTTGAATGACATCAGAGTCGGCGCTTGCTCCCGGTCTGTGCCTATTGGTCCACTGGTTAAATCGGAATAGATCCGATGATAGCATTACTTCAATGCTATATACTCATTTGCGCCAAATTTATCGATTCATCATGGTTTGTGGTCATGAGAATCATGGTTGGCAATAGAGTTACCGCTCTACTGTCGAAACCACATCCCGCGGAAGCTCTTGTGAGTGCTTCAACCAGCTAGTGGCGTTAAAAGATCAACCCTACCTTCGGGTTAGGGGCGTTTCTTCACTCGAACAACACCCTGACTACTGGAAGACTAAAGAGTTACTTATTGACGTCAACAAACCTCGCATGTACAACGCAATGTGTGCACTTACGTCTCTATTGTCGTGCCCAACTGCAAGTCTTCATACCAATTGTTAATTTCAAAACAAAGCAATTGCAACAACAAACTTCTGTCATGAATTGTCTTCGTTGTAAGAGCGAGTCATGTTTCAGCACCTGGCACGCATCGGAAGATGACATGATCACACCAACTTATTGACATCCATCGATAATAATATCTACTATGTGTAACTAGGGTTCACAACGGAACGGGCTTACAAACAAACGGTCAATTGCAATTGCATCTTTAGTATGAAGAGCTGTGTTGAAACATCAGAGAC
Organism: Phlegmacium glaucopus; assembly: GCA_015039465.1. Taxonomy (NCBI): domain Eukaryota; kingdom Fungi; phylum Basidiomycota; class Agaricomycetes; order Agaricales; family Cortinariaceae; genus Phlegmacium; species Phlegmacium glaucopus. The sequence goes on along the minus strand of MU130381.1, from coordinate 498,093 downwards.
TTAACCGGTTCTACCCGGTGAGAGTAAAAATATGTACTGTCCTTTTTTGAATAGAGATCGCTGCCTGGAGACATTCAAGCGCTTAAACCATCTGTACTCCTACTGCGCCACATTCCAGATATAGAACTTCTTTGAATAACTAAGCCTACTCTTGTGAATGAATTTACAATACGCAGAGCGCAGCAACGTCTTGGACTTGATAACATTCAACGCTGCGATTACCACGGGCTTGTTAATGAGCTCAATGACCAATGACTCGAACACTCCAAGAAAAACGCGACGTACGCACTTCCAGTTTTAGGTCTTGCGCTGCCGATCTAGTGGTAATGACTAAGTCTCCAGAAAACTCTTGTAAAACACCCATGCATCTATGTACTCTTCACCTTTTCCATCCTTGGTTCTTAAACGTCCAGCTCGAGGTATGCGTCCGGCTTTAGTGAATCCGAGATTTTCCCACAACCTATATGAATTCAATTTGAATCAGTCAGCAGTCAGATTTGCGGAAAACGTGATATGATTGACTTGACAGAGGCCGCGTTGTTCACATAAACAAGATTGAATACACTGGCCTGATAGCCTAAGCGTGGTGCGTAATGCACGTATGACTGAGCAAGTAACTTTCCATAACCTTTGCCTCGATGTAGAGGAGGAACAACGAAGCCGGCATTACATATCTATTCAAGCATAATCTGATTTTAGAGAGAGATTGATAAGTTAATTTATACTCACATGAGATGAACGTCCTGGATAGTTAGGTTTAATCTTAATATCGTGAATCAGGTCGTCATGCTCGCAAAGTATTCGGACTTGAGGTGACCCACATAATAGTACCCCGCTACACAATCATCCCAGGTCCTACTAGCCCTCTCTTCTTCTATATCAAAGTCCTGTTGTTCTGAACCTGAGATAGCTGTCCTCGGTGAGGGACCCAGGATCCCGACAAACACGTCGGCGGAAAAAAAGTAGGCCTCAAATGTTTCCTGATTCATGTCTCCTTCTTGTGGGTATGTCATTCCATCGGCTATTTCCTTGGCAAATATCGTGCCCAAGTATTCTAAAAATCCGGGTAAAGCGCGCGCCGTAGTGAGTGTTAAGTGATGAATGGTGATGTATTCAAGAATGTCCGAAACCCGAGAATTCCAAATAGTAGATGGTAGTCGGACTGGGGAAATGATACGTTTGATGTCACCGTAGGCTGACATGCTTGGACTGAATCTTTACTTGGCGCCTGCTAATCCTAGTATCTATAAGTATAGAGGGGGGATGATCATTCAAATTAGCTTACTACCGATGATAATCAAAAGGTCACAGGATTAAAATTGTTATCAGATAAGCTGTTATCGTCAAGTTGTAGGTGCTGAGAAATGGTAATCATCAATCGTGGAAGGCTCTCGTACATCGTGATTTCCTGCTATTTCCACTAGAGCCTGAGGCGCATGCGGTAATTGTAGGACGGCAGGTTTTCGAATTCTGACAATGGCCACTGATCATCCTCTTCAAACAAAAGTTGTCTCTATTTGTGCGAATGTAGTCGTCGCAATATTTGCTTCAGGCGTTAAAACGGTAACGCGTTAACGTCCAACAGCAAGCAGTCAGCAGAAATAGCTCCAACGCTAATAACTAGGAGGTTCTGCTTGGTTTTGTTTGATGCATATTTATTTGTGTAGTAGGCTTGAAAACCTGACGTGCAAGAAAGAAAACATATTTACCGGGTGAATATAGCCTTGCAACTTTTTACTACCAAACGTATTACCGGAACCACCGGTTACAGTTTCCTGGTTGTACGAACATGGAGAACAATGGCCAAATGCTACAAGTAAGGACGATTGAGACCGTCTCACGTCACCCTTAATTAGATTTTTGGCAAGCGTTGAATCACCACCACCAATGCTAAATCTACTACATCTAGATTGGTTGGCCAGCTCGAGTCACTTCACTTAAATAATGATTCGTAGGCCATGGGATTATGGTAAATAAACAATGGGAGTCGAAGATGGACTCGGGGAATGAGGCTGTGCTGCCGCCACCATCCGCCACCCCATAAACGATCGGTTCCAACTTCTTGCTCCCCTGGCCTGCTTATTCTTTAGGAGAAAAGGTAGCCACAATAGGGGGTAGAATGATTATTGTACCTTGTCCGGTCCAGGAGTTGTACCTGCTGATACTCTTTACGAACTCGGAGTCCCGAGTCAATCATGGTATGCATTGGAGCCACATACTTCAATGGCAGGCAATTAAAGCGCCTTTCTGCCGCAAAGTCCATCCGAGGCAAACATATGACTTCCAATCTTTCCATGTCTACAGAAGATGTTTTTTTAACATTACAAGGTGAGAACATTACCGGGCTTACAACAAGTATAGAGTATGCGATGGGCCGGGAATGCGCAGCGCCAAGAACCGCCGTTCCAAACTGAAACATTTTAAACACAGCAATGAACTGGAACCAACCAAATCCGTATCGTGCAACATATGGACATGGCGAGATTGACATTTATAGAAGACTTGGAAAGCTGACCGGTCACACATGCACTAGCTGATACCGAGAAATTGAATTCGGTTAGAAAAAAAAAGTCATGATAGGAAGGTCAGAATAGGCTGCCCTTCAGTAACAAGCGAAGACTAAAGGAAGTCCGTTTGCGGAACAAGGATATCAGAAATTTTGTATGTATTAAGATTATGCAGGCGTGCTTACAACTATGATCACAATGATGGACCGCGCTCTAAGTTCAACGAAGCTGCTGCGTAGAACGCAACGTGATTTATCTCTTGGCCCAAGCAAGCTCTAGGCAAGTTTTTGCCGTAGATTTGAACACTCTGGTAATGCCACGAGTGCTTACAACTATGATCACAATGATGGATCGCGCTCTAAGTTCAACGAAGCTGCTGCGTAGAACGCAGCGTGATTTGTCTCTTGGCCCAAGCTCTAGGCAAGTTTTTGCCATAGATTTGAACACTCTGGTAATGCCATGAGCGCACTCTTGACGCAGATATGAAGTTCCTGGCGTTCCCAATGATCAAAAATACCCTAGAGATGTTGACCCATTGGAGTTGAGCTCAAGAATTATGCTTCAGCATGGCATGCGTGTAAAACGACGTTCCCCGAGTACAGAGGCTGTGCCTAGCTATCTCGCGCGACTACCGAATAGCGGCTGCCAGAGACTAAGTCAACAACATTTACTGACACCAGAGTCATTATGACGAACAGATCGAAATACACACCGTTCACAAGAATGATTAAAATCAGAAAGATGTGGCGCCGGTCACTGTCCTTGACTCGTCAAGAAACAAGGTTAACCCCTTTCCTATCCACTTCGGTCCTTCAAGCAAATGCTCCTGAGGAGTAGATGAGGAGAAAGAGTCTCCAAAGAAAATATAGCCCGGGATATACCGGTCGACAAACCTGATGGGGCGTGAGGTTTGCTCATGATTTTTGGAAGATGAGTCTAAACTGACGATTTCACCCCAGCATCTGACATACCTCTGCCACCATTACGCGCTTTCATATTGTGTTCCTGTTCTAAACGCCATTTGTACACGACATGGTATTGGGATAGCGTTTCAGACGCTGGTGGGTTTGGTTTCAACTACGATTAACTGTTAATTGGGATCGTGAACAGCTTGTGAGCTTCATTTACCTGTACAAAAACCTCAAAAAATGTCCAAAGTCGAAGGTAATCCTTGAGCTCGTGATTGATCGCTTTCAGGTCTTCCAGTTTACCCACCTCTTCCTCCCCCAGCCCCAATTTTTTCCTTTCAAATTTCCACACGCCATCCCACCGACTAAGAAGGGTGTCTTCGGAGATGGGATGGAAACCGACACACCAGCCCTCAACTATGACGACATCGAGAGCCGGGGGTTGTTCCACAACAGTGCCACTCTCGTCATCCATTGGGAGCCGATCACCCTCTCCAGAAAACAAGCTTTTATCGAACCGAGGAAGTTTGACTTTATGGTCCCCAGCTTTCAATGCAGAGAGGGTTTTCACACCAAGATCGATATCATGCGTCCCAGGCTGACCACGCCCTTTCCAGAGAATGTTTTGAGGATGGGCAGCTGCAACGGAAACCTGGGCTTCATGAGGAAGATAGAGGTCATCAATTGACAACACCACTACGTGGAGTGAATGAGGTGATGCTTGTAGATAGTTTTGGAGTTCTGCAGATAGATATGATTTTCCAGACCCCTGTGGACCTTGCACGGCGACGAAGAGCGGTCTCCTTTCTGTCAATTGTCCAAGGATGTGACTGGCAACAAGCTCGACGGCCGTCATTTCAGTGATACGAGCAATAATATAAGCAGATCTGCGTCACCGCTCGGCCCGCTACACTTTATTTTGATCTCCGCTTGAAACCCTCCCTGTCAGACACGTCGCTGTGCTTGGAAGGTTGAACACACTCGTCGTTTGGTCAAATTTGAAACCGTCTCCACCGTTAACGAAACGTAATTTACGCCCCTCATGATGTCCGACTCGGGTTCTGGAGTTGAACCATCGCCTGTTCAAAACATCACTGCACAGTATGCAAAGATTCATCGTTCATACCAGCAAATTCTGGATCGTTGGACTCCTTTCATGCTTTACCGGTGGTTGGCAACGGCGGGATTGCTTTGTGTTTTCATGTTGAGGATTGTCTTAGCCCAAGGGGTTAGTCTTCCTTCTGTTCTTATTGACCCTGATTCTCACTCTGTAGTACCCTGTTACAGTGGTACATTGGTTTGTTTTATTATTATTATTCAGAACAGAAAATCTCTAATTTGACCTGGTATCGCTATATTCAGTATGCTGTACGTCATGTGGCATCCTTTGTATAAATCTATCTATTAACTTCTTTGCAGATGCCCATGCCATCTACCTCCTCAACCTTCTCCTCGCCTTTCTCCAACCCAAGTTTGACCCTTCGCTACAGGACGACCTCATGGCTGATGAAATTGAAGAAGGTGGTGATCCAGTTTTGAGTCCTTTGCCTTCACAGCGGGACGATGAGTTTCGGCCATTCGTACGACGTCTACCAGAATGGCAGTTTTGGTGAGCATTATTCGTACTGACGAGGTTGCTGTTGCCTACTAACATATCTTCCGTTTCACAAGGCTTTCATCCACCCGCGCTACTTTAATCGCTCTGTTCTGCACCTTCTCAGAAGTTTTCGACGTTCCGGTCTACTGGCCTATCTTGGTCGTGTATTTCTTCACTCTGTTTGCGCTGACCATGCGCAGACAAATACAGTACGTTCCTATTCCTCCCAAAATACGTGTACAATTCCTTATTTACTTTATCACGCGTTAGGCATATGATCAAGTACAAATATATTCCCTTCGATATTGGCCGTAAGGCGCGTTACGGCGGCGCGAAATAGACCTTACGCACATAATATAATGCCGCACGCAGACGATCGGACCGCCTTGAGGAAGGATATATCATTATCATGACATCTTGGTTATTTTTATTCAGTACCTTAGAACTAAGACTGGGGCAGTTACCGCTGAGCTATCATATATCGATATCTGGATATTAAGTATTAACATGCGAGTTACACTGGACATATTTTCAGGTCTGCCAAACTGGAAAAATCCTGTGACCTGTCTGAAAACAAACTTCTTTCTTGATACTGGTCTAACGTTAACGCTAACTCCAGTCCACCTTGCATCCAAGCTTCATGATCCTCATCAAATAACTCGAAATACATGAAGCCTGGAAAATTTCTCCTTTTTTGCTATCGTTCAGAGCTCATCACGAGCTCATTGCAACCGATATCGGATACCGTTCCGGGGCCTTTGAGTTTTTGCCTGGGCAGGATATTCAAGCTGCAAGGATATTCAATTAGACAATGACCTATCGTACTACATGTACAAGCTTCATGCCTTTGGATTCCTCGGACTTTCGGGTTTTTTATAATTAGGTACCAGATCTGTCATACTTTGGTGAAAGTTGAAACTCGAGGAGAACCGCAACAAGTCAGTCAAATGATATATCGCATTCCGCATCGCCCCGAGATGCTATGGCTATTGCGAACTGCCAATTACTTCACTATAATTATATGATAGAACTGTTCTCCGAGTCGCTCGAGGAGCCCGTGCGGACCGAGCTACCAGTGATGCATCTCAGCCGAATCTCAGCACCATAACTTCTACCATGACGAAACTCAGGTAACACTCTATCTTGATCTAAAATCAGATTTCACTGTTCCCTCGCCTTCAGTGTTCAACTTTTTTCCACAGATTGGATAGAAGGATGTCAACTGGCTTCCTCTAACTCTCCAGTTCAAGCAATTGCTACGTACTGCTTGCCATAATAAATGCGACAGAGGCGTACACGCTATTAATTGTCACGCCATATATCAACATGCCTCTGCGCAGAAAGCTTGCACTGCTACTCTGGCATCTAGAACAAAGATTTAATATTTATCAATCCGTTATAAAAGTTGCGTCTGCGCTGTCTGATTTCCTTTCTTTGTTGCGAGAGCTATTCGCATGCCAATAGAAATCAGTACATCGTCTGGCACATTTCATCATTGAAATGATATTATTATATTGTCTTATCTCCAGACCCTGTGGTAAACATTTTTCCCATACCCAAGTTCCCGAGTCATTCAGGTATATCTTCCTGGGAAGGTATTTGTTGATTCTGAACTGTGGACGTTCAATAATAATGATAATAATAATGATAATAATAATAATACTTCTTTTCGCTTGTTCCAGTTCTTCGTTGTTCACCTTCCGAATTTCATAAAGGAGGTTCTTTCCTCTTCATTTTAATATTTATTGTGGACTAATACCCTCTTCTCTTTGGGTTGGTATTCTCTCGGCTGGAATGCCCCTAGTTAACCAATTGAAATTGTTCAATTTGGAGGTCTCGGTATTGATCAGGCCGAGGGTCGAATCTCTCACCAGCATCAGGTAAAACCACCACGATGGCGAGGACCTTTTAATGCTGCAATTTACGAGAATACTGACAAGTACACAGTAGGTATGTTTCCCACAACTATCATCCAGCTGTAACTTTACCCTGCACTGCTGGATTGTTTAAATATGATAGTCCTTTCTGTTGGCGAATAATAATAGTAGGGGCAATCGACAAAAACCTACGTCATCCGCAGGAGCTTGTGAATTAGAAGGAGCGCAGGTCGACAAAGGTGGAAAAGTTAGTCCAGGCATGATCAAAGTCGGCAGAGGATTCCCTCTTACTAAATCACAGGACCGCGCGCGTATAGTTCCCACGCAGATTGTAGACGACTGCGATTAGCCATTTGATTTCTTGGTGATTAATGCCTTGACACTTTTTAGAGAGCCCTCTCTCGCTTGGATGAGCCTTTTAGCTTTGGCAACATCCAAACCCTTATAATCTGGTTTTTTTGAATTTCGTTCGGGAATGGATGCGGAAGTAGTTAATGATTGCGTTGTCAATGTAGCAAGTTGAGCACGAAGAGTAGTTAGAAGATCATCGAGAGTGTGTAGTGTTGTGAGGCATTCTCGCAACTCTTCGGACCGTTTAAATTCACGGCAGACCTCCGATGCACATAATTCAATGTGAGTGAATCTAGCAGGTCCGAGCAGTGTTCCACCATACCTATAAGAATTACGTTGAGGGCAAGGAAACAGGTTGATGAATCCATGATGCGCACCAGCGACTGACGATGACGACAGCATCAATGATAGCTAGACTTTGCATCACCTTCAATACTTTGCCCCCAGCCCAGCTTTCTCCGTCGTCTTTGCTACCTTGCATGAGTTCAAAATCTTCGGGACCCTTTAATCCTGTCTGGCCAGGTTTCAAGACCATACATCTCCAAGCCGCAATCTCGTGTGTTGCGGGTTTGGATCTATGAACAAGGTGCTTCACGTATTCTACGCGTGCTTTCGCCTCATCTGGGGTAGTAGCAAGGTAGATATTGGCCACAAATGTGGAGCCACGATCACGTATCTCTTGAGAAGTGGCGAGGGGCTCGGGTTGTGGCCGCTTTGAAACTATGAATGTGTCGAGGCTAGCATCCATCATTTGAGTGCCAGTCTGAGTACGAAGACACATACAAATAATGTGCACGTGCTCGGCTAGTGACCTTACCTTCACCACCTCCCCCTCAATCCAGACGTCCTGGTTCCATGGCGACACCATACCACTTTACACCCCGCATTCCAGCACCCCCTAACCCAACCCCTCTCTCAGCCATCGCCTACACCCTCCCTAAGTCAAGGGCAAAGCGACCTCCAATACATAACCCTTATGACAAATTTACACAACCTGAATTTGACGCGTGGATAGGTGATATTACCGGTGCTCTGAAACGCGCCTTAGGACAAATAGAAGTAGATGAAGAGCCCAAATCGCTCGAGCGCACACGAGACGTGAGCACCGAGAACGCGACGACTGGGTTTCGTCCTATTGACCTTGACGAAAGTGATGATGAAGCTGTAAACGACTCATTTGCCGAGATCAAGGCGCGTCGCGCATTGGGTAAAGGAAAAGCGCGCGATCCCAGAGAGGGCCCCGGATTCGGTGGAGCAGATCGTTGGAAACCTATTGAGATTATCTCCTCCGATGAAGAAGAGGAACAAGAAGTTGAATTGGCTATCGGAGCGGACGATGATGATAGCGAGGAGGAAGAGGAGGAGGAAGAAGAAGAGGATTATTCAGAGCAGGAAGAAGACTATTCTTGGAAACGGGGTCAGAGCTCATCTCAACAAATTTCTTCCCCTGCGAAACGCAGAAAATATATTCGAGAAGAAGAAGGATCTGAAGAGTATTATTCTGAAGAAGGCTCTGAGGGGGACGACGACGACGAGGAGGAGGAGGAGACAATAAATGACCGACCTACAGAAGTCATTGATATTGTCTCAGACGATGATGATGGAGTGGATGATGACGGGGAAGATGGACATCGAGAGGAAGATGAAGAACGGGGGGCGGACGAACTTGAAGAAGGTTCTGAAGGCACTGGCGAGGAGTATTCCGACGAAGAACAAGTTCGTTTTGGAACATCTCACCTCTCAGCCGCTTGCATAAGTAGTTCCCGAGATTCCAGGCACTTTCATGACGCCGACGAAGAGGAGACTAAGGATGAACTTGAAATGGTCGAAGACGATGATGAGATTGAGGAAATACAACCGCCTAAAGTCAATACTGGTAATCGACACTTTACACGTCCTTTCTTTACCTGCTCCCTCATTAAATATGTATCTAGCATTCCCATCCCAAGTTCGTCGTTCTCCTGCTCGGGTCGAACATCGCATTGAAATCCCTGACCCATGGGCTGGTCTAAAAATCTATGCCGAAGACAGCTACACAGGCGGCGATGTGCGTCCCTCGCCTGGTGCTCGTTGTGATCCACATCATCTTGGGGACGATGATAGCCATGAGATCGAAGAAACTTCGCCAGATGCCACATATAACAAGGGAAATATCGATGAAATGCAAATAGCAGAACAAGACACATGTATGATGATGCTTAGTATGTTTGTTTTGCCTACTAACTTTTCTTCTTCCAGCTTTCCCGTCTCATGACGAGGAGCAGGAACGGCCGGTCGACATTCCTGATCCTTGGGTTGGTCCCCGGACATATGCTGAAGATTTCTATGCCGGCGGGGACGTAAGGACTCATCCAGGGCAGGAGATAGATCCAAGTCTTCTGGAATGTACTGTCCGAGACGATATTGGGGTTCCATCGGCTTCTAAGATCATGACTCCTTATGAACAAGGTTATGAAGAAGATCAAGAGCAGCTTGAAGATGAGCGAGAGCACGATGAGGAAGCAATCATCAAACCACCGACTCAACACACATTTGCTCCTACTTCTCGTCTTGCTCGTCGTGCTCTGCCTATACCTGCCAACGCTGAATTTATCAGCATTCTTGACTCGGATCAAGAGGCTGGTGAGGAAGTCCAGGAACCAATTAAACTAGCACCGCTAGAAGTTGTGGATGTGGACTTCCAGGAATTACAACATGAGGATGTTGATGAACAGAATATGAAACGTGAGCAATCTTTGGAGGTGGATGAAATCGTCGAGGAAGATACAGCCCATATGCATAAGCCTATTCCACCATCTGACATTTCAATGGACCAGTATGAGTCAATATATGCGAATATTGAGGCTGTTGCGGTACAAACAGAAGAGCAGGCCGGTAATTATAGTTTCCTTTTTTCATTATAACAAACAAACACTGATATCTATGTTATATCCAGAGGTGATATCCACATTGGTTGACTGGAATTATCCACCCGCATTTCCTACTGGAATCCCGACATCTGCACCTGGTCATCTCGCAACACCTTCGGAAGAGAGCAATGCAGATGTAGAAGAGTCTGCCGCCCAGGTGCTGGATATTGAAACTCCTGAACCGGTCGACAAAGAAAGTTTACTTCCTTTGGTCCATGAGGAGGCAATAACACAGGTTGAGAAGGACTTGGACCAAGTACTAGTCGAAAATACGGAAGCACTCATGGACGTGACCCCGTCGAACCCAGAGCCGGCTCCTATCGAAGATTCCGAGACGCAGTCAACGTCTCAAACCCTCACTGTCGAACCCTCTTTCTCGCACATATTCTCTAATGATTTGGTTAATGATACACAGATCACCGAGTATGACGAGGGTGTCATGGCTGAGGAAGCTGCACAAGGACGTAAGACTGATGGAGAGATTATATCGGAAGACGTTACCCAGCTGGTTGACGAGGACTCTGCAGACAAGTCGGCACCTGCTCAGAAAATTTCAAAAGACACTGTTGATGGCGAAATTGAATCAAGGGATCTAGGCCATATGGGTGGGTCTTTCACCTCCCCTGAGTTATTTCCTATGTTTATTTTACGCAGGTGTAAACGGTCTTCCAGTATCGGTGGTCATGAATTCACACATTGCAGTAGCAGCCGACGCCGAAGGCGAGATCTCCCCTTCGGCTGAAAGCATCGACGAGCAAATTGGTGCCCAAACCCAACCTTCTACTTCTACTTCATCCGTGCAAATTCCAGTTCCTGTTCATCACCCTCACCACACATACGACTACGATCAATTGCCTACTCCGCCCCCCGATCAAAGCCCTACTGTCCAATCACCGTCAGCGGCTAACAGTCACCCTTCCTCTTCCCTGACGTCCCCGCTGAAAAAACATGTAGTAGAGATAGAAGAGGTGCAGGACGAAGATGATATTCGACCCCAACCATTTTCGGCTGGCTCCGCAGAACTCCGGATTGACATCGAGTCAGCTGGTGACCCAGGATACATCGTGGTTGAAGCTGAGCCTGATGATGAGTATGCGGATGAAGATGCAGATGGGGAGATTGATTTTGATGTCGAGATTGTCTCTATGAGCAGTACATCACAGATGTGGGATGAGGCTCAGAATAAGGATGGGGATATGCAGGATTATTTTGTTGAAGAACCTTTGACAGATGGACGGTTAACTGAGGTTAGCCTTATTGATGTTGTGTTTCAATATGCATTGACTTTTTTCTACAGGAGCCCAGAGATCGTGATCAAAGTATTGGAGTCATCAGTGTTGAGCCTGAAGAGAGTGAAGCAGCTGCTATGCTGGATGTTTCCTTCTCTACTGATGAGGAGCCAGCACCTCTTGACATTGAGGCGAGCTCTCAAGTGGAAACCAACATTCCACCTCAAAGGTCAAGCAATCCTGATGTCGAGGAGTCTATCAGTGGTAGCGGACCGCCAACGCTAGCAACGCATGTAACTCCTGACTCTATACCTTCCACTGTTGAACATAATGTTCCTATGCCTGTCACTGCCAACGCCAATGTTGTGGATCCAACCAGTTGCCCAGCCACCCCCTCACATCCGAGCGTCGGCCCCATCCCTATAGTGCCAGATGTACAACTACAATCTCAACGACAGGCGCCAGGCGATGGTTTGTTCACCCCTGCAGACGAATCTACTACTGTAACTCCTGCACAGCTCCCCGAGAACATCCATGGTCAAATTTTGGATGAGTTAGCTCACGCATTCTTTGGAACACCGACTGTGTCCCCAACCCCCGTGGGGGAGCCTGCTGCGCCGAATGCAGACACCTTGACAGAAAACGCCCTTGTCACTGATCGGACTATTGAACAAATTGAGGCACCCCAACCCGTGCAGCTGCCTCCTATAGGTGCAGAAACAACGCATGTTTCTGGCACCGAGGTCTCCGGTAGTATTCGTGCTACAAAGTCGCACAACGGTCCTTTTTCCATACCAACCTCTCCTCTTCCAGACCCTCCTGTTTCGATGCACGTAACGCTTACCCGAAAACCTACAGACCCTATTCTGGTCTCGGATCCATACCCCTACAGCCTGTCCACTCCGGGCATTAGCCTTATGGATCCCGCAGAAGAGGACACCGAGCAGGACAATTCTATGTCTTCCAATTCTACTTTTGAGAAAGACCTGGAAGATAAGGACACAAATAGCATTCTTGATGATATCGAAGAACTTGAGCTTCGATATCCATCTGAACCGCACATTTTGGCAGATTTGAACGTTCCTGTCGCGGCTGAAGCTGAGGATGCATCAAAAATTGTCGATGAAGTCGTCGATCCTGATGCCGATGGAGATTTTGATCCAGAATTTGTGGTTACTCGTTTGCTTCAGCCATCTATTGAACGCCAACCAGTAGTGGATCAACCCAAACTGATCACTAGTGACAGCACTGCCACCGCAGGTCCTTCCAACGGCGTCGACAAAAAGGATGCTAGCCCCAGGGAGATTTTGCCAACGTGAATATTTACTGAGATGTTCTTTTCGATGTTGTTACTAATGTTAACCTAGTGACCCTGCAAAGGAAATTTCATCCAGTGACTTTCCTCCGGCAGAGATAGCAAATCGCGATCTACCAAAGGCATCCACAACACCACTCAACGAGATTGTAGGGAATTCTGCATCTCCACGAGCACCCAAACGAAAGCGAGATTTATTGCCTTCTGACAAGGTTGTAGCATCTACCGCTGAAAAGGCAAAAGTTTCAAAATTGGCTGGTAAAGGAAAGGCTAAGGCTACGAATCAAGAGCTAGTAGATCAAATGACGAACGAAGCAAGTATACACGTTAAACCACGACGGAAAACACAGTCCGTTGAGTCTGTCGCAAGCCGGGCTCTCTCGAAAAAAACATCTGAGGCACAGACATCAAGCGGCTCAAGCTCTGGCGCAAGCACAACTTATAAAATGCCACGCCCATCATCTCGTTCTTCTTCTGTAGCTTCCTCCGTTCTCAGTGATCAATCACTCCCAGTCGTGGTCCTACCTTCACCAACTGTCCACAAAGCAAATGTACCCCCTGCTCAACCGTTACAACCCATTTCCCTTTTCCATGCCCATGGCCAAAAACGTAACAACCAAAATAACCAACCCCAATCAAGCCAAGCGCGCACCCATACAACCCAGCCTTCAAGGCCTTCCATTCAGCGAGTAATTTCCTTGCCACGCATTAAGGATTCCGGCTCTACTACTGCCATCTCCCCTATCATCTCCCCTACTACTGCGACCCCTCCCACTGTTGCCACCCCTCCCACTCTCGCCATTTCGCCTGCAAATCTGAAGGCCGTCCCCTCACCAGTTGTTCGTCATGCCCCTACAATATCATCAAGTTCCCCCATTACCAGGTCTCATTGTCGATATCACCGGATCAGTTTGCCCAAGGAAGAAGGTGGCCCACGTGTTTGTTTCCTCGTCCCAGGGTGTTCTCTCAATGATAGGGAGCTCATGGATGAGGAAGAAATAGAAGACCATGGGGATGCGACCCATGAAGACAGTCTAAGAATGATTAAAGACATTCAGTCATTGGACTTTGACTCCTATCTCATTGGCATTCTCAGGCAACTTGTTGGCCTTGACATACTTCGCGAGCAGGAGGTCTTTTACTTGCCACAGCCTGGAGAAGAAGTTGTTCGAAAAACCTCTCCTCGCAAGGATCGCTCTGGCGTGTTTAGACGAGCAGATTCGTCTAGTTACGCAGGCTCTCCTGGATATGCCGGCTCTATTCGCTCGCCTGCCTCCATGAAGGCACCAGCTTCTGTGGCAGATTCGACGTCTACATCTCTTTCTGTATTTCAAAGACGCCTGGACTCTGAGAAAGGCTCCGTATCTACTTTTTCAGACACGGAATTTGAGACTAGTGACGGAGAACTTCCTGATGCGAAACGGGCCAGACCATCTCCTCCCGACGAACAAGGTGGCGTAGGCCCTATGGGCCCCCCGCTGAAAGCTCAAGGGAAAAGACAACTTAGAAGCAGACGTAGTAAGCAAATCGATGCGCCATATCAACCCGAAGAGGCAGATGAAGGTGATTCAGACGATACACAATCCATTAACCGCCGAAAGAAGCCTTCAAAACAAGGTGTCAAAAGGAGGCGGGGTAGCGAGATGATGGCGAAAGATGACGGCGAGGAGCGCATATTAAAGAAGGTCAAAATACGCAAGAGCGCGTCCATGTCTCAACCATTGACAGCAGGGAACTCGACAGCAACAAAATCAAAATGACCTTGTATATTTTAATTTTGCATAATTTAGTTATTATGATTGTTTTCAATTCACTACTCAAAGCTGAACTTATAATGATAGATGATAGTCGGTGAATAAAGAGAACAGCGTGTTAAGCTAAGTTACTCTCTTCTTTTTTGGCCTTGCCTCTTCTTCATCGTCGTCGGAGCGCTTGGTCTTGGCCTTTGAAGTTTTTGATGATTTTGCTTTCTCCTTCTCGGCCTTAACGTCCTTCTGAATCGAACCGTCTTCTTTATCATCATCGTCGTTATCCGAAGCAAAAGGGTCATCAGCGACTTTCTTAAGTTTTGGCTTTGATTTCCCCTTGGTCGATGTCGTTGCAGCCTTTGGAACGGTAGAGCTGCTTTCAGCGGGATTCTCAATTGTCACTAGTTTGTTTTGTCCCAATTCCGCATAGAAAGCATCTTTTAATTCCTGGATGTACTTCAGTGTGTTGAATTGATGGAATAGTTGTGAAACTGTACTTTTGCTTCTTTCTCAGGTAAAATTGCAGCATTTTTCCAGACCTGAGATAAGGCGTTGGCATACGAAACACAAAGCCTAAAGGGAGGTTTTCACGTACTGTAGAAGGGATCCCACTTGGGTGTTTGCTATCAATTCCTGGAGGTAGAAGATAACGAACATGAGTATATAAACCCTCCGATACAAGAAACTGACCAATTACGGTATATAGGTCAGATTTTACCCCGCTAAGGTTGAGACCATGGTTCCGCAGCAATACTCTCATGACCTGTTGGAATATACATCAGACTATTCCACGTAAAGCGCGAATAATGAGGGTACCTCAGTAACGCTAGCTTTATCATAGACGTCAGGAAGGTATACACAAATTAGATGTTGAACATTGGCGGTTTCTTGCGCTGGGGAGGTCGACACCTTTGCTAGATAGGCAGACGTCGAACAGAGTGGTCCTGATACAAGCGATGCTGTCAATGGGCTTTACCGTCAAATTCAGTCTGAACGAATATCAAGAAGACACAAACAAGCAATGCTAGACCAAATCATATCGACTTTGTCTGGCGGGGAAAATAACAACCTACAACACAGAATTTAGATGAGTCTCAAAGGCTGAAAAGAGCATTCGTCCATACCATTTCCCTCCTACATAGCCGTGTCTGATTGCAATTTCTTTAAGCTTCTCGGTTGCCTCTGTTTGTACCTTTATCCGTCTTGTCACGAATGGAATCATAATCAAACGACAATAGGACTGACTTGCTCTCGTACTTCCTTTTTGCTTTTGGCGCCCGTCTTCTTATTCGAACGAAGAGGAATCGAGTCGTCATTCTATTCGTTTCATTTAATATGTGCGATTCCATAGGACCACTGTAGAAATTTGAATTTTACCTTGATATTCTCGACCTTTTCGGTTACTTCCTTTACTACAGATAAAATCACTATAATAGAATGATTTAAGATGATAAAGACACGACTTACACAACTTTGCCGCTTCCTCCCTTGCCAGTGCTTCGTCGGTTACTTCCTTTACTACAGATAAAATCACTATAATAGAATGATTTAAGATGATAAAGACACGACTTACACAACTTTGCCGCTTCCTCCCTTGCCAGTGCTTCGCCGGTCCCACTGTCCTCTTTCAACGGCCCGGACCCACGAACCCAAATCCACTTAGTTCTGGTTAGAACTTAGGAATTAGGCATTCATAGTAGTAAGCTGCTCACAGGTTTAGTTCCATCATTCTGGACCATAGATGGTTTGAACTAATTAAAAATATTAACGAATTTGTGTCGCAAGGCAAATGTTCCAGCTTACCTTGGTCAGAAAATCCTGCAATGCACCAGAGTTGTCAGGCCATGAATATTTATAAGAAGTAGGAAATGCATCTTCGTTTGACATGGTTGGTGGTTGGTGTCTGTAAGTTCTCAAACTGGAAAACGCGATGGGACGCGTTATTTTGACTTATTATTTCCCCTTTGGGTGATTCTCCGTCTTTCAGTTCTCTTTCATTTTATTTTGTTTTTATTATCTTGTATCTGACTTAGTTTAACATTCCGAAATCTAGTTCCTGATATCCAGAGGACCGACAATGATCGCGTACTAGCTTGGCGGCAGGCTATTATTAGTCGTCATTTTCGTATCGAAGTTAAAGGTACTATTCATCGCGGTCAGCGCGTTTTGGCAAATTTTTTCGATCTCTGGTCAGTGGTCGAGGTCCGTTCAAACTTCAGGATTAATGAACGAGGTCTACGCCGCTGCCTATTCACAATCAGTCAACGACTGCAATATTACAAAAGCGATTACTCTTGTTTTTGAGACCTTTCCAGGTCGAATGATAGTCCGAGATTGGATAGTCCTCGCATATCCCCATAGGAGCCATTGTGGCTATTTATCGCAATCTATCCCCCACTTGATGCGCAATTGCAAGAGTGTTTTCGGCGGCGGACAGACTCGGAACTTGACCGAGGTAACTTATGTATTCTGGCGATTCGACCCCGGAGCTCCCCACTCCCCACCTACCACATTGTATCGTGCCTATCTATCTCATTGGTGGAGTAGGGGCCCGGACCATGATCCGTCATGACGGATGGCGTACGGGGCGTACTACACCGTAGGTAAGTGGTGGAATACCCCACATCCATCGTCTGTGGAGCCAGGGGGGCACTTGGTGTTGCGGATTTAAATCTTGCAAGTTGACCGAATTAGGATCCTTGTACAATTCTGCGAGGATTAGAATGTTGTGGACCCATGCGCTTCGGCGTTTGCAGGACATCTGTCTGTCGGTTGGAGTACTTGTGGAGGTGTGATGGGGGCTGCTGCCTGCATTAGATGTCATCCCATCGCCAACTAAACCTCCAGTCGTGCCGCCACCAACAGTTTCGTTCTGAAATAAATCGTAAGTCAGGGACAGAAATTCCACAAATAAACGGATGTTAACTGCACCTGCTCGAGCCAAATTGACCCAAGTCTCAGTCCTGCTTCGAAATGAAATTTTCTGCACATCTCTTCCTTCATATTTACCCTGGTACACTCTAACAGAAATCAAGTAATAAATTTTCTCCAGTTGGTTTAGATCTCCACCGAGTTCGATTTTGACCGGACTGTTGCTTAGGTCCCACACGGACATCTTGTTCTCAACTCCCTTGCCGTCAGCGCTGACGAAGTCCAGAAAATGAAGGGTGTGTGAGCTGGTGTGTGATGCGGCCAGTGATAAGACCGGTATCGTTGTAGCGACTGGTTGTCTTTCCGATTGTGGCGTCTGCATGCCAGATCACAACTGTCCTCAAACTCGATACAGCCAGAGCAAGCGATGACATGCCGCATTGCGACGCTCAGCCCATATGGTATGGTATCTTTTCAAGCTCCCCCCTTTGTTCTATGAATTCAATACCGCAAAATAGGGTCCGGTTTCTCGGTTATGCAGGTGTATCAGTCCCGTCTCTATACCGTGTTCCCTGGCTCTATGCCGTGCTTTCTCATCGCGGATTTTACTGCCTGGAAGCTGATTAACACACAACGACTCTCAACGAAGTCACCGCCGCTACGGGAACGTATCGAGTATGTGCTCACTCCCTGTCTTACAGGAGCAACCTAATAAATATGGAGAACCACCATATCCATACCGAACCGTCTCCCGCTACCTCCCTAGGGCCATCAGTATCAAAATTACAAGCACGTAACCGGACAACAATAAATAAGTCCGACATGTCGCAAAGGTTCGAATTCTATCTTGCGTCTGAGGAACCTCTAACCTTGCAGGTCTGGATCGCTTCTTCAGATTCTCCCACTGCGAGGGGGATCTGAATGAACCAGGCACACCGACTTCATTTACATTCCCGAGATTTGCATCCTGTCTCCGTCTTCACGGCTGCTATCTCTCGCCACCCGAGTGAACTGACAGCATCACCGCTGAGGTCGCTAGGCGATCGTTTCAGTAAAGGCAGGTCAAGAGTCCTTCACGCTTGAAACTCGCGAGGGAAGAAGCTCGACGAGATCCAAATTCCACGAGATTAGATCAAAACGGTAGGTAATGTCCCTCCAATTTTTTTTGACTTGAGACTGATCCTTATTATGTACAGGACAGCCTCCTAAGCCTTTGTTTAATTCACCGACGCCGGCCTTCTGGTGACTGGTTCTCTCCCAAATGTTAGGAATTGACCGATTTTCTGTGTGAGTTCTTGTACCTGTGTGCAGGGCCTCTTTGGTGTCGAAATACTACTAGTAGTAGCACTATCTACTACTGTCATCATTGTGGCACACATCGATAAACCTTCGCTTTTCGGTGCATTAATGCTAGCAGCCTGGAGACCTTCTGTTATTAATGCCAAGTTTATGCTGTTATTCTCTCTCATTCGCATCTTTGCAGGACATAAGCCTGCCATTCGTAGCCGTTTGATGTTCTGGCATGAACTTGGCCCGTGCATCGCGACCTCATAATTATTAATACTAAGTTGTTATTAGCATCCCTTATGGTTAGACGTAGTCTTCTCTTGCATCCTGCAATAGACCAAAGGATTCCAAACGTTATCACAGACCGTAAGCCCTCAGACTCGAAGCCGGCGGGACGCGCTGATGACGTTATTTACGGTGTGCCTTTTTCGTGAAATCGGCTACAAATTTCAAAATCCACATGTTTTACATTAATGTGTAAGATATTTTTATGTGCAGCCCTGTCCAAATGTACTTGAAGGTCCAAGCCTTACATGACCGTACCAAACCTTACTACCATGAAAGCATTGGTGAGGCCTCGTACCTCATACCTCTGATTACTACATATGATTTAGCAACACCGTGTTCATAAACCAACGGTGTGGCATGTACGGTCGGAACTTACAGCATTATAATAGTTCTTGTGTACATGTGATATGTATCCCTTTAGGTTGTTGTGGGTTCCGGTAGGGATCCTGGGGTTTCGCAAGTATATTGAGGATTGAGATGCCACACTAAGATATGCATTTCCAATGGAACTATCCCCTGTGAAGGTGCCACGATGATTTTATCACGAGCAGACCTGGCCATTGGAACAATGATACGCCGAAGGCTGTCTTCTACTGACTCAATCCATCAGACGCGCTAATATTACGATGACAATCGGCGGTGGTAGGCAGAAGTAGATGTATCATTATTAACCTGGGCACATCGTGAGCATATTCGACATCAACCTTTGCGTTAACGCTCACCATTATAAATCAAAAGCGTTGGCGTTATAAATCAAAAATGCCTTATGATACAAAGATTACCTGTACAGACCAAATAAGATTGATAATGATCTTTTATTAACTCGGAGCGCCTTGATCTGGCAGGCGTTCGATGGCATATCGTCTCTTTACAATATACATCAATGGCACACCGGGTATTGGACGGATCCGACGGCGCAGTTCTCTATCGCAGGTAGCGACAATGAAACATTTATGTGCTGTGACTCGCTGAACTAGACAATCGTCGGCATAGGTACCTGTATGTGAACATTGTAAACGTTCGAATCGCGGGTCTCGCGCCACTCTATGACGAGAGAAAATTAACATATTTTCTTGCAGGCATTGTATCATGCCATTATCTCCTAACTCACCGAAGAGCCACACGGTACCGATGACCTAACTTTTCCAACTCGGCCATCACGCAATCGGTGACACAAGGAATACCTGAAAGTGAGATCAACGAGAAATTCAACAAGACAATTTGACTGTGCAACATTTGCCTACATTTTGCATATAGACAATCCATCATGCCACTGATCAACTCTAACTTGTTTTGGAGACTGAAGTTTATGAAGTTGGTATCGATAAGCACACGGTATGGTGGAACAAGTGCCGTATTGTGCGCCAAAAACAAGGAAGAAGCGACTTGGGGACTTGGAAGAAAGTTAATGTTTACTATGGGGAGCAAAGGTTGAGACTGACACTCTGCGAACGGCCTTGGCTTTCTCCTCTTCCTCCTTCTTCTTTTGTTTCAACTGGTTCTCCTTCCTAACGAAAACATCTGAGGTCACCTACCCGAACGTCGATGGTGATTCATGCTTACAGCCGAATGTCATTTGGATTCAACATCCGCTTGACGGTGGCGAACTTTCGTGTTTTCTTGACTTTTCCCTATAAAAACTCATCACTTCAAGACTCATTTCCAAGCTGTTGAAAAAGCGGTCTGTACCATTTGAATCAGTGCAATTCTAGAGTGTCAAGAAAAAGAGTGAACAAATTTAGCGACACTGCCACAGACAAGTCTCGTCTGACGTAAACCTGCGTAACTACAGGAACCCAAAATACTGCTGTGCTCCTTAGGCTCTCCGCTTTGTAAAGTTTGAGGTAGACTTGTCTGTTTTACAAATTTCAGAGGCTGTGAAAAAACTTGCCTAACGCCAAGAAGATATTTTTGTTATAGGAAACCAAGGATTCATTAAACACTTCTCGCGATCGCTTACTATCCAGCCGAGGATCGCTCAGGTTTTGAATTAACTTCAACCTCGTCACAGGCCTTCGGTAAATTAAAAGGATTTCCATCACTGCCTGACTCAGTGACTCCGTGAAAAGAAAACGCAGAGTAGTTGGTTGAGTCAAAAGTCGCATGAAGAAATATGCCGGTTCAAACTTTGTGCCCGGACTTTGACGAGACTCGGAGGTGAGACGTAATTTTGAAACTTCTTCAGGTTCATAGACCTTTGTGCTTTGATGAGATGATGACGGGTCCGAGTTAGTCGTCGGCTAGAGGGCACTAGATCATCGTTGTATTGTATATGTACTATGTAACGAGCTGGAAACGGAGATGATGCCCCACGGCGATGTGAGTGATCAAGCTGTACACCTCAAGTATCATATGTGGACCAACAAGCCTCGAGTTAGTTCTTTAAATCCTGGGATTGCTATGATTCTGAATCCTAGCTGAAACTGATGTGAGATTCCTAGTAACATGCGACCCCTTGCCTTTGTCTCTTTCGGATCTAACCTACCCATATTTTTATTTTATCAGACAGTTCAATTGGCCTATATAAACAGCAGCCAAGACTCACTATGATTCACTACACACACCCCATCGCAAATATCTTATCTCCTGTCATATTTGATCATGACTATTATCTCTACAGAAACTAGAGCAAAAGCTCAGAGAAAGACGTCCTCCGCCTCAGGAATAGTTAGACCCAAAGTCAAACACTCGACTCGACTCGGATCTGTCCTACTCAATCCTGAATTAGGAATTGTCGCATCGCAGCCAGAGTCTACAACCCTCGTCCAAGACTTTATTCTCTCTTTCAACGAGCTCGAAAATTACAAGTGAGTTCACATTTACAACAGATCAAGTTTACTTTGAGGCTGATACTCGACCAAGGAATGGAAAGCCAGTCGTCGTAGACGGTCAGAGCCTTTCTATCGCGGCTGTGACGGCAGCGTCGAGATATCATGCATCCGTTTCCCTTGACGAATCTCCTGCGCTCAAGGCTAAGATAGCCCAAAGTCGCAAGGTTATGGCCGACAAGGTCGATGCAGGCCTCAGTGTCTATGGAGTATCAACAGGATTTGGTGGTAGCGCAGACACTCGAACAGATCAACCTATCCTTCTGGGCAACGCTCTTCTTCAACACCAACACAGCGGTGTTCTTCCTTCATCGGTGAAACCCCTTGATGTCCTCCCTCTCCAAGACCCACTCAGCGCAACAAGTATGCCAGAGTCGTGGGTCCGAGGAGCCATACTCATACGCATGAATTCTCTCATCAGAGGCCACTCAGGCGTTCGATGGGAATTGATCGAGAAAATGAGCCAACTCCTTCGCGCTAATATTACGCCCCTAGTGCCTTTACGCGGAACTATCTCTGCTTCTGGAGGTAATGTTATTCATTTTAAATTATAATTCTTGTTCTTAATCGATTTTCAATTGCAAGATCTCGCCCCATTATCCTATATTGCTGGAACTCTCATCGGCAATCCTTCTATTAGGGTGTTCGACGGCCCCGCGGCCTTTGGCGGCCGCAAGATAGTTTCTTCATGTAAAGCACTTGACGCGCATGGCATCGCACCCATCCCTCTTGCTTCTAAGGAACATCTTGGAATCCTCAATGGGACAGCTTTCTCCGCTTCAGTTGCAGCTCTGGCCTTAAACGACGCCGTTCATCTAATGCTGCTCTCTCAGGTCTGTACCGCGATGGGCACTGAAGCACTCGCGGGAACTCGCGCTTCCTTTGACCCTTTCATTAACGCTGTCGCTCGACCTCATCCCGGCCAGGTATGAGCGTTATTCTTGGTGATACTTTTAATTCTGATTACTGTTCCAGATTGAGACGGCCAAAAATATATGGGATCTCTTGGAAGGGAGTAAATTCGCGGTTACGCACGAAGAAGAGTGTACGATTGAAGAGGATGAAGGCACTCTCCGTCAAGATCGCTATCCGCTGAGAACTGCACCACAGTTTATCGGTCCCCAAGTTGAAGACCTACTACAATCGCTTAAGACCATCACCATCGAATGTAATTCAAGTAAGTTCCATATTCTTCTTTCGATACAATTGATTGAATATTCGTAGCAACCGACAATCCTCTGGTCGACGGTGAAGCGGGCATAATTCACCACGGTGGCAACTTCCAGGCAATGGCCGTCACAAACGCTATGGAGAAGACACGTCTCAGCCTTCACCATCTAGGCAAAATCCTCTTCGCACAATGCGCAGAGCTTATCGACCCTGCCATGAATCGCGGTCTACCACCTTCTTTGGCTGCCACTGATCCGTCACTCGACTACCACGGCAAAGGCATCGATATTGCATCTGCAGCGTATGTAGCTGAGCTGGGATACCTAGCAAATCCTGTTTCGACGCACATTCAATCTGCTGAGATGCACAATCAGGCTGTGAAGTATGTATTTCATTTTTGAATTTCAAGGTGTTTTCATTACTGATATATCTTTAGTTCCCTTGCTTTGATATCTGCGCGCGCGACTATCAACTCCTTAGAAGTTCTATCAATATTAATTTCATCATATCTCTATGCCCTCTGCCAAGGTTTGACCCTTTGCCTTTCTGCTTTTATTTTTTTCCCTTACAGCCTCCTTACTTTAGCTTTGGACCTTCGATCTCTTCAGCACGAATTCCATGAAGGGCTAATCAAGATCGCATCCGAAGAGTTTTCTACGGCTTTCGGTTCTATCTTGTCAGAAAATGACGCGATACCTATCAAAGCCAAAGTAGCATCTGCACTTCATGATACATTTGATGCTACGAGCACCATGGATGCCGCAGAGCGTATGCAGAAAGTTGCGGCTTCGACTACCATCCCTCTTCTTGACTTCTTCACTGGTTCCTCATTCTGCAACCCCTCTCTCGTTGGTTCTGCTCTGACCTGCATCCCCACATTCCGCGCCCGGGTGGCATCGCGAGCCTTCTCCCTACTTGACGGACTTCGCAAGGATTATCTGTCTGGCGCGCGGGGAGCAGCCCCAGCCAGCCCTAGCCTCAATCGAACGCGGCCCGTGTACGAATTCGTCCGCTTAACTCTAGGAATCAGGATGCATGGATCCGAAAACTATCATCGGTTTGTCAATGGCCTTGGTGTGGACGATGTTACTGTCGGCCAGAATGTATCACTGATCCATGAGGTACGATTGTGCAGTTTCCATTAAGCTTCGGATTGCAATGCTTATCTTGTTCTGCAGGCTATCCGCGATGGAAAACTTCAACCCATCATCGTGAACCTTTTTTCCTCAATGCACTCGCAGTGAATAAGTTGAATAACTTTGCTATCTGGAACGAATATATATAGAATCACATTATAATGACTTAAATAACCCCATCTACTAGAGTAACTTGCAATCAATATGGGACGGTGTATCTATCAAGTCAGTGTTGACCAGGATACTGTAAATCTTTGCTGCAGTGTAAGTATTATTGTATCAATTTGTAGCAACTTGTTCAAAATTTTTACACTGGACGCCCGGCAGTCTCGGTGTTCCTCGAAAAACATCAAAACGGTTGATTCAGAGGAATCCAAGAGGAATCAGATCAACTCCTCCATGTCATGCAGGTTTCAAGAGAGTTGAAAGCTATCACACAGTATCGCCGGTGTGGAAACCGCATCGCAAAGGAGATAGAGGTTATCGGATAAATGCCCAATAGTGTGGATACTCCCGAAAGCTAGGTAAGTAAGGGTAAGTATGGCTAGGGCACAGACTGCAACCGCGCAAGTTCCACTCTGTTCCACTACATCCGGATATGGGACTTCAATCACTGGCATGTCTATGAAGTTGATATGCGGAGTGTTACTCCGCGAAGAACTTGGCGTCTTCTCATGTGTTGCGGCCGCCGCTCATATGCGCAGCGCACCTGTGGAACAACTTTGACGATAGGACGTATCTGCCGCGGAAGTCGTGAAGGTGCGGTAATATCTCCTTGTGGTATCTCGACGGCCAAAGGAGATCCTTCCTGGACAATCCGTAACATCAAAGGTGATTTAATGATTCTCCCGAGCTCATTGATCACCAACAGTCTTAGACAATGATGAATCTAGTATCTGTCATCCTTTCACCTTCGACATCGTTTGATAGCTCTTGTGACTCTGATTATTTCCCTGGTTATTTTATCAATGCCTTCGTTATAACCTGATGATCGGGTTACCTTACTACTATTCCAGGACTTTATTAATGTTCTGGTATATTAATAAAAGTTCCTTGTAGTTTTAGGGATCCATCAACTTTGAACCCAAATCATTTTGGAGCTGGTGTATCCTGGGATGTTGTGAATCAAGATGCTCTGTCACAGCATTAACGCAGTATTGATTAGAACGACATCAGGTACATACTTTGTCTTGCAGACAATTTTAATTGTAAATAAATGACACTGTTTTTAGTTTCCCTCTCCCATGAAATTTGTATTTTTAGGAGATGTGCATGAGGTTTGTTAACGTTAGCCTAAAAATAGAAAGAGGGTACCGTTTAAAAATCGGCATATGAATACTTACAGCGCTTACCCTCCACCTGGTAAAGCCAGCAAGAATTACTAAGGTCCTCAACCTCGGGTTCGGGTTGATGATCTCCTTTTTTTTCCATTCCACGCGCTTATCACCCTGTAGGTCGCTCAGGCTATGCCTATCCTGAAGAATGAAAAAATCGTCGTGGTTGGGGCCGGGTGCTTTGGGGTGTCCACAGCGTATCATCTGTTGCAACGCGGTTATATGGATGTCACTATCCTTGACCGATCCACCACCCTACCTGCTCCAGATGCGGCCAGTAATGATATCAATCGAGGTCGATACGTCTCTTGCTAGCCTGTTTTCAGGTTCTTCAAGTTTCACCGCGTGGTACTGACTTGTAATTGGCATCTTGGTAATACCAGTTGTTCGAAGCTCCTACTCTGACAGGATGTATGCCGAGCTTGCTCGTGAGGCAATTCTTTCGTGGAAGGACCAGAAAAAATGGGGTGATACTTATCATGAGTAAGTACGATAAGATCCGAAGAGGCATCATATGGATGATGATTTCTCGATTCAAAAATACAAGATCAGGTGTACTCGTTTTAGCTTCCTCCGACTCAGGAGAAAAATATGTAAGCGAATCGTACAGAAACGATGTCGCTTTGGGGGCCGTTTTAGAGCGACTGCAGGACGGCGGTCAAGTTCGCTCTGTGTTTCCTCCCGATATCCGTACGGGGACGTTTAGCGATCGTGGAGGATACCTCAATCGTGACGGCGGCTGGGCCAATGCAGGCCAAGGCTTGTCTATACTGTTAAGTGAAGTTATAGCCCTGAAAGGCAAGGTCCTTCCGGGTAAGGGTGTCCACCGGATTCTTCGCCAAAATGGCAAGACAATTGGAGTTCAGTGTACCGATGGCTCCATATTTGATGCTGGATTGGTTATTATTGCCACTGGTTCCTGGACTCCGTCTGCTTTTCCAGAGCTTGATCTGGCCCACATGTGTCTTGCGACAGGGTGAGCCACCATTTTGAAATCATTCTTCATATCAGGAATTTATGCGAATAATAAAATAGCCAATGTATCGCTATGCTTCAGCTTTCTGAGCAAGAGGCCGAGGCTTACAGGGATTGCCCGGTCATCTTAGACCTGAGTTCTGAGTTCTATATTTTTCCTGTCAGTACTTGACCTCGGGTCACAGAATCTATACTAATATTAAAATCCAAATTAGCCAAACGAAGGGAATGTCGTAAAATTCGCCACTCACTCTGCTGGATATACTCATACTGATGAAGCAAATGGAACGATTTCGACGCCTCACACAGTGACATCCGATCCCGTTCGAGGTTTATTGATCCCACAATCTGTTGTTCGGGATCTTCGTATGCATTTGAAAAATGTGTATCCGGATCTTGCTGAGAAACCCTTTTGTGCGACTAGGCTTTGTTGGTGAGAATGAATTGATACTTGGGACGGAAACCCCTTTGCTCAAGAGAAATCCTTATGATAACCAAGGTATAACGATTCACCTGATGGGGATTGGGTGATCGGAACGCATCCCTCGGACGATTCAATCATTCTTGCCACGGGTGGGAGTGGACATGCCTACAAGGTTTTTCCATCCTTGCTTTGACTTGCCTATAGTGAAATAACATATATCCAGTTCCTTCCTGTCATTGGCCGACTTGTCGCGGACCTTGTAGAAGAAAAGTTAGACCCCGCACTTCGTGCAAAATTCGCAGTCGAACGAAAGGCGTTAGGACCAGATCCTTCTCGTTCGGGTGCTGTATTGAAATTAGACTTGGACCAACTCTGTACCCCTGTAGACCTGGATCCAAGAGTTTCTTAAATCCGGGAATATTTTACCCCATACCTACCGTCAACCCACAGCAAACGCCGTTAACTTTGACAGTACTTATGAAGGACTCAGAGTGATGCATCCAGTTCGGCTCAGATTTCAAAAGTGGAATCGTAGGAAATTAAAAGTACATTTACCCGAGGACGAAGCTACGCAATGCAAGACAGGACAACACTGGGCAAGGGCCGTCCAATGAGGCGGAAAAAAACTATTATCTCCCACCCTACAGTTAAACATACACTGAGTTTAGATCCCTTGGTTGATATCCTGATTAGATTTTTTTTTTGGAGGGAGTAGGGAGGTGGGTTTTTAGGCACGTTTGCCCACAAATTCCCGCCAGGAGCGAACTTCGGAAGGAATGTGACCCTCTCTGTAACCTTGTAAGCCACCTAGAGGAATCTTTTTTGCCAGACTTTCAACGAAGAGCTGCGCGGTTTTGGCATTATTCAATAAAGGTAACCCAAAATCGACGGCATTCCTAAAAGAAAAACAGGTAATAAGAACTTAGTGTCATGAGAGACTTGGCCAGGATAACCTACCGACGAGCCACATAGTCTTCATCGGTGAAGTTAGTTCCTCGAAACTTGGCCAAGTTGATAACAGTCTGGATCTCGTATTCGTCAAATACCATACGAAGCTTTCGTTTGTCTGTCTTGGGGAAGAAGATACGCTTTGCAGTAAGGTGAGGGATGTTATTCAAGAATTCCTCCACAATAGGAGAGGAGCAGTAGAGCTTGAATCCTAGTGTATTCAACTGTTTGGCAATGGAAGCCATCTCGGGTTTCGTGATATCGCCACCTAGGAGAACACCGGAGCCTGCGCGAGGGATCTTGAAACCAGTAGTGCTCAGCAGAGATGCCCAGTATGCTTCGTGAATGTCTTTGCCGAAACTAGCTACCTCTCCAGTGCTTGCCATTTCTGTGGTAACAAAATTAATTTTTGTCCATCAAAACCGATAGAAACAAAAAAGAGCTTACCAACACCCAAGAAAGGATCGGCGCCTCCTAGTCGTGTCCAAGAGAACTGGGCGACCTTAATCGAGGTGTAATCCCGAGGTTGCTTCATGATGTCAACAGGTTCTGGCACATCCTGGTCCACGATTGCGGTTGTGGCAGCATCGATGAAATTATATCCAAGAACCTTCGAGACAAAGGGGAAAGAACGAGAAGCTCGCAAGTTGCACTCGATAACTTTCAATTCGGCCTCCTCTTCGGGGTTCTTCCTAGGTTTCCTAATAATCTGCATGTTGTATGGACCAGAAATCTGGAAAGCCTCTGCGACCTTTTCGGCGATGGTCTTTAAGCGATCCATATCGTAAAGAGGCAAAGAGTATGGAGGCAGGACCAGAGTCGCATCACCAGAGTGTACGCCAGCATTTTCAACGTGTTCGGAGACAGCATGTACTAGAAGCTTGCCCTTGTGTGCAACAGCATCAATATCAATTTCTTGTGCACCATCAATGAATTTCGTGATAACAACTGGGTGCAATGGAGAAACGGATGCCGCAGCAGACAGGTTGTACTCGAGAGCAGACTCCTCATAGACGACGTTCATGGCAGCACCCGAGAGGACATAAGACGGCCTGATTAGAACGGGGTAACTAGAACCAGGATTAATTCGACATTGGCAAGGGGTTCAGAATGAATGAAAGTTCAACTTACGTAACTTTGTTAGCAAAGGCCTTGGCGGCTTCAAGAGAGGTAGCTTCCGTCCATTCTGGTTGATCTACGCCAATCCTGTCCAGTACAGAGGAGAACTTGTGTCGATCCTCAGCGGTATCGATCTGCTGAGGATCCGTGCCCAACACATTAACGCCACTGTGCTTCAGACGAAGGGCAATGTTCTGAGGTAATTGACCTTGGAAAACCCAATTTGAGGACGCGAATACCTAAAGTTGAAACTATGCCCTTACCGCCGACGCTGACAATGACACCCTGCGCCTGTTCCAATTCGTAGATATCCATAACCCGTTCATAGCCGAGTTCTTCAAAGTATAATCTGTCGGCCTCATCAAAATCGGTAGAAACAGTTTCGGGGTTATAGTTAATCATGATTGTCCTCTTCCCCATATCTCTAAGCTTGCGAGCACAGGTAACAGCACACCAATCGAACTCGACGCTGCTTCCAATACGGTACACGCCGCTTCCGAGGACCATGGTTCCGTGTTCTTCAAACTCAACATCATGCTCAGAGGCATTATATGTTGTGTAAAGGTAGTTAGTGTGTGCAGGATATTCAGCCGCGAGAGTATCTATACGCTTGACGAAAGGTGTAATGCCGAGTGATTTACGGTGTGCGCGGACGATGTCTTCGGTCGAAGTTACAAGATCGGCAATTTGGGCATCGGCAAAGCCCATGCATTTGGCCCGTTTCATGAGTTCATGGTCAACTTTTTCGATGGAACCAACAGCCTTCAATGCATGGTGAGTCTGAACGATATTATCGATCTTGTACAGGTACCACTGATAGATAGCATTAGATCTTAATGGCTTATAAACGAGAACTATAACCAGCTAACCTTGTCTATCTTGGTCAAGTCATGGATGCGGTCGACGGTATAGTTTTTCTTGTACATGGCATAGGCAATAGCGAACAACCTCATATCTGTGGGACGAGCCAAAGCCTTGTCCAAGTCCTCAGGCTCGATGACAACTTCGAATCCTTTCCACCGAGGATCTACTTGACGAATGGCCTTCTGCAAACTTTCTTCGAATGTACGTCCGATAGCCATGACTTCGCCAACGGATTTCATTGAAGAGCCAACTTCTCTGTTGACCTGCGAGGAGAATTTCGCTAGGTCCCATTTGGGTATTTTGGTCACAATATAGTCAAGTGAAGGCTCAAAGCAAGCCGTCGTTGTCTTTGTGACAGCGTTAGGCAATTCGGGAAGAGTGTGTCCTAAAGCGATCTTGGCAGCCGTATAAGCAAGAGGATACCCAGTGGCCTTTGAAGCGAGAGCACTATATGAGGAATTTAGAAAGGATGGAACTAAAAAAAGCGTTTATGCGATTCGAACCTTGATCGACTCAAACTGGAAAAAATATCTTATAAGGTCGATAAACCTAAAGATGATGATATTGGCTTACCGAGCGTTCACTTCAATGACGCAATATTCTTTGGAAGTAGGATTGAGCGCGTATTGGATATTGCATTCACCAACAACACCCAAATGCCTGATAACCTTGAGAGCAGCGCTTCGAAGCATGTGATATTCATCATCAGGCAATGTCTGCGAGGGTGCAACGACAATGGAATCGCCAGTATGTGTTCCGAGAGGGTCGAAATTCTCCATGTTGCAACAAATGATGGTGTTCTGCGAAGATATGGTATAAATATAGCATATATGCGTATTTCCGCACAAAACAAAATACCTACATCTGCGGCATCGCGAACAACTTCATATTCTAACTCTTTCCAACCTTTCATGCTACGTTCGATAAGAACCTGAGGACTCAGACTTAAACCTTTTGCAGACAAATCCCGTAGTTCATCTGGATTATTGGCAAAGCCAGAACCAAGACCACCGAGCGTGAACGCAGCTCGCAAAATGACAGGATAACCGATTTGTTCAGCCGCATCCAAAGCAGCATTAACAGTAGAGACAGCAGTAGATTGTGCAACAGGTATATCAATTTCTAAAAAGAAGAAGCCATTAGAATAGGCCATCGGGGTGGAATGAAGACGAGCATTCACCCTTCAAAGCCTGAACAAAAAGGTCACGATCCTCAGAAACCTCAAGAGTTCTGATAGGCGTCCCTAGAACCTTGACACCCAGCCGTTCAAGCACACCCATTCGATCGAGTTCAATTCCAACATTGAGAGCACTTTGACCGCCAAAAGTAAGCAGGATACCGTCTGGACGTTCCTTCTCGAGAACGTATGCGACATAATCAGGTGTAATTGGCAAGAAGTAAACTTCGGAAGCCAACTGATGGGAAGTCTGCCACGTTGCAATATTGGGATTTATGAGTATGGCTTCGACACCTTCCTCACTGAGGGCTTTCAATGCTTGAGAACCTGAGTAGTCAAATTCTCCAGCCTGTCCAATGCTCAAACCGCCACTACCAACAACGACGACTCGTTGCACATTTGGACGAGGAATTTTTGGAAGAACTTTTGCGGATATTTTTCTAGCAAGTTCTGAAGGTGAATTGAGAGTATGTTCGCCTTCCTTGGGTGCATAAGAACCGACTGCTGGGGCTGCAACGGCAGATCGAGGTTTTGTTTGTGAAAAAGCGAAAGAAGCTACCCTAGTTGTATGAAATGAGCGAGCATATGGCCGAACGAAACTCCTCGTCCCTATGGACTGGAGTCGAAAGAGGCTCATTGAGAACAACGATTGCAAGTGACTCCAACCTTTTTTTTTTTCTTCTATCTTACACCTTCATAACCCCAATAGGGATCTCCTATACACCGTGCACGTGATTCTCTTACTTAAATTGGAAATTCTTATATTGACTCCGAGCCCTAACTCGTGGTAGCATCGGTTTATGCCCGCCCTTTGCTTCGCCAGATATTATTAAAGTAACGTACCGGCCCCTCGTGGTGTTTGGTCTTAAGGCGATGATCGTTCATGCTGTCAGTATCAAGCATTCCAGCATTACTTGCGTGCTGTTAGTCGGAGGTACATTGGTATTCTTAGCCCTTGGTTGCGAAATGGCAGTTGAAGGTATACTTTTCATCTTACAACGGTGGCAGCTGTCGGAGGCATGGCCAAGGTATCAATTCCGATCAACTCCCCTGCGTCAACAGGATCTCAATAGTTTGGTGAAAGATCCATCACGCTGACTTCTCGATGGAACTGAAGATGTCCAGCAGAGTTTCTGAAACCCCGGGCGATATTCATATATGATATGGTCGACACCACAATCCGAGGCAATGCAAACCGACAATCGGATTGTCGACCTCCTGGCATACGGTCACTCGTCTTTCTTGCAGGCCTTGAATTTCTCCGCAGCCATTCTGATTATAGTGCAACCTTGGCTTAGAGAATGTACCTACTTAGTGGGTGAGAGAATGAAACGGCTCCCACGCACCGGCGTCTTTTTTAAAGAAATTCTTGCTGTGTACAATGGTCAGACTCGAAGATCCTGACGGGCTATTTCAACGGAGCACTTGGCCCTACCATTCCACCATGGCTATTCTCTCCAGGACCAACAGATCTTGCTACTTCGTGACGAAATGTCCAGTCTCAGCAGATAACAGAAGGGACTTGTCCCATTGGGGGTGCTGAAACATCACATTCATAGATGTTTAACCCTCGTCGCCTCAAGACAAGCCTCACGAGTACCGGATCCCAAAGACTTCAACATTATGAAATCCTTATCTCCTGCTGATGATGCTTTTCACCAACCTCTTCACTCAAGCATTGTGTTGCGCTGCATCTATTCATGCGAAATGGGAATGTTCGCCATCACCTTGGTTGAACGGATTCGCCCATCCCCCCTTCGTCCATCCACTCCAGGGAATTTTCTGATTTACCTTTTCCGATCCGAGATAACACACTTCACTGAAACTAGCAGCCGGGAAGGTACAAACACGCTCATTCATAACGCCTATTTATCAGTAGGTTGAGCCCTGACTTTATTCTATCGTTATCCTGGCAATGTCTCTACCATCACCCTTGGACGATGTGGAGGGTGGTATCGTTTCACAGGAACGATTTTCTGTCTCTATTCATCTACCCATATTATATTCAACACCTTCAACTCGTGCGACAGATTTTGCGTCGTCAGTACCAATTTTGAATATACAGCATGTACCACAATTGGAGAAGCCTCTTCCTCCGCTACCACCTCCGAGTCGTCCTGTGTCGAAGTTACTTATCAATGTTGAGCTTCCACCTCCACGAAAGCGTTTGGAACATAGACCAAGTCGGTGGATCCGATTTTGGCTTTGGTTTAATACCTACCGGTAGCCGTAAAAAATGTTTAGCCATCCTATTTCACTGAACGCTTTTTTCTCTCGCAGAAAGTTCTTCACCTTCGTCATGATTTTCAATCTCATAGGACTGTTTTTAACGATTTCTGGTACCTGGACGTATCCACGCAGATATACTAGTGCACTGGTCTTGGGTAATTTCTTGATGGCCATCTTGGTGCGAAATGAACTTTTCGGACGGTTTCTATACCTGTTTGTGAATATATTTTTTGCAAAGGTAGGCCCTTAATTTTCTTTCTCTTTTGAGCTTGATTTTAAAGATGACCTCAAGTGGCCTCCATTGAAGTTCCGTCTGGCATGCACATCTGTGTTACAACATCTCGGTGGAATACATTCGGGATGTGCGACTTCCGGATTCCTCTGGTTACTCTTCAAAGTGATCGTCATCCTGAAGGAACACAGGATGAATTTAATTTCCACTTTAGTCATGGGAGTTCTGACCAACATCGTTGTTGGCGTGTCTATAATATCTGCATTTCCTTGGATTCGGAACGCACATCATAAGTCGGTTTTTCTCCGTCTGGCCGCAAGCTATGACTGATCTCCTTTGTTTGCTAGCGTGTTTGAGAGATGCCACCGATTTATGGGATGGTGCGTGAAACCGCCCAAAGTTCTTATTAACGGCATTAATTTGCTATTGTACAAGGCTAGGGCTTGTATTCAGTGAGCTGACGTGCTTTAAATGAAAAGACAGTTAAAAAACTCAAAAAATTTCAGCATGGATTTTTGTTGTACTTGGGCATGGCTATGATCTGGAAACCCATTCATGGATCCGCGACCGTTCACATATCGTCAGACAGCAAGATTTTTGGTTTGCTTTCGGCATGACCATATTGTGAGTTATTAGTTTGATTTTAATGAATAACACGATTCATTCTATTCAAGTGTTATACTTCCATGGTTTACTGTTCGAGAAGTGAAAGTTGATATTGAAATAGTGCGCTTCTCTTCTTTTAATTTATTCATGCACAAATTAAACACTACGAGAAATAGCCATCACCGAAAGTGGCCATCATCCGTTTTGAACGCGGCATGCAGCAAGGCCTCCTGGCGAGAATTGGCCGAAGTTCTATCATGGAATACCACGCATTCGGGATCATATCGTATGCTTCCATCCTTGTTAAATACGGTTTCATTTCATCAGTTTCTGTTAGAGAAGGAGAAGACGCCAAAGAACATTACCTCATCTGCGGTGTCCAAGGAGATTTTACTAAGTCGCTAGTGAAAGATCCACCAACCCATCTCTGGACAAGGGAGGTGAAGGTCAGTTTTTCCACTACATGACGCCATAATGACGGCGTTCTTCAATTAACTGTACTACCCCAGTTTGCCGGAGTCTCTAATTCGTCCACCCTCTACAAGCGGGGCATCCGAGTTTGTACCGGCACAGGCCTTGGAGCATCTTTATCAACATGTCTACAGGAAAGTTTCTCATATAGGGTTCAGACCAACTATATATACTCAACAGTCAACGATTTATAGAATCCTGACTGGTGATTGTTAGTTTCCGTTGATTTTGACAACTCATGTACCAAGTAAAACGTATAGGTATCTTATCTGGATAGGCTCAGATCAAGAAAAAACTTTTGGGCCGACGATATCATCCCTCATCAGGCGAAACCTGGGGCCAGAGCGCATGACACTATGGGATTCCAAGAAACGAGGTATGATCAATTATTGACTTTGATGGGGATCATCACATATTTTGTTGTAGGCGGTCGTCCAGATGTTATGAAACTCATCAAAGAGGCGTATCATTCGTGGGGTGCTGAGGTAGTTTTCATTACCTCAAACCTGCAGGGGAATCGGGAGATGATGGAGGGTTGTAAACGGGACGGGATCCCAGCGTTTGTGCGTTTCTTTTTAGTGTTCGACTGGGATTCTTTCTGAATCCTATACAGGGAACACTTTGGGACTTCTAACTTAGCTGATAATATTTATTATTGATGGACTGAACTCGGTTAATATTCGGAGGCTTTTTGCATTTATCTATCATGTAGTAGGGGAGGGAACGGCGATCACTCAACAACGAAAAAGATCGGGTACTGAATTGAATGTCAGTTGTAGAAAATTGAGCTCTGCTTTGGAGAGGCTCATGTGTGACCAGACGATTGCGCATAATAAGTCGGTGAGTGGATAGGCCGTCTCAACATCGTGGATGGTGGAACGAAGATATTTTGTCGGTACCATTGCAACTCTGACAGGAGTTAGAAGAGAGATGAAGGCTGGGATTAAGCGTGTCAAAATAATAGATTACCTTGAATTGATCCCACTATATCATCCAATGCACTGGTAGTAATAAAATCGAAGGAATTCTAAGGCTAGAAGGGATGCAACCTACCGATGTTTATTTTCGGCAGGAATTGGAGGAATTCCTGAGTGTGCATACCAGCGACGTGATAATTCCTATTCATAACAACTTTTAAGGCGGTTTCAGGTCAGTGATTCGATATCAAACATACCTTGATCGAAGAGACATCTGATCTTCATGAGGTCAAAGCTTCGTGTTCAAATTGCACGCAACTCACCGACAATGCTAACAGTCAGGATATGTTAGTAATAGAATTTCAATGATGTAGGAGTTGATGAACCGATAATGAAGCCAGTCAATAACGGCTGGCATTTCCGCCGCGAGGAAAATTCGGTCAACATGAACAGAGTTGCCAGCAAGTACACCAGTCCTCTGCCTAGGAATCCATTTCTTGATATATTCCAGCACTTCATCAGCTACAAACTGCATTGTGTGCGGAGAATCAAGGCAGGCTTGGGTTAGACCTGACTGGACGAAGTTAAAAAGGTATGTAGGAGCATGCCACAGCCAAACGAACTTGGCCATGGTGCTCTGTGCACCAACTGTCCATTCTATTCTCTCTCTGGATTCAGTGATAGGAATGAAATATATTGTTGACACTAACCCGTCCAGAACTTCCTTGTCGACCCGTATCACATACTCGATTCCGGGATCAACTATTTCGAGGTTACCATTCGTGATCAACACCTTGTAATGTCGTCGAAACATAAAATGCATATCATTTGTTCACTAGAACGCGCACCGCTATCTCTATTATTTTGTCTTTACCGGGATTGAGGCCGGTCATCTCACAGTCAACCCACACCAAAGGCCCGTCGGTAAAATATAAAGGTTTCGAGGGCATTATTAAATGGTGTCTCCGTGTTAAACGATAGCGTGGGGTGTGTGCTGATCAGGCTCTTTTCGAAGCAAGAGATAATACCAACAAGAACAAATAACCTTTACCAGCCTGAGTCCTTGCAATCATATAACATTGGAATGCCTAGCTCTTTAACACCCAGAGAACTTGTTTTGAAAGTATCTGAGCTATTTCAAGGGCCACTGTACGTGTCCGACAATATTTGGCACTTTATCCACCCGGAGTCAACCCACATCCTAGGACATCTTTCGAAATACTTCCAGGGGATCTCTCTGATTGGGAATCAATCGAGCTACCATCTGGCGCTGTGAAACCACATCCAGAGTTTCCGTTTATTCTCGTTGAGGGAAATTTAGGCATACCCAAGAAGATATTGGTTGGTCTCTACTTAACCGCGATTGGGATATCTCTACACACTACAAATATTCTTGAAACCACGGCGGTGTCCTGTGTTATCATTCTTCTAAATCCAGCTCATCAAACAGCGCTTAATACCCGCAAACGTCTCATGCAAAATGGGCACATAGATCCCAACAAAGAGCTCGTTTTCACGGAGCTCTTAGCGCGTGGCTCTCTTGATGTCGGAAAACAGTCCATTATCTGGGATCATCGGAGATGGTGCCTTAGAAACATACACGGTGTAATGGGACCTAATGTCTTATTGCCTGATCTGCAGTATTGGGCGAACTCTGAAGAGGCGGAAAGGTTTCCTAAGCTGACTCCATCTACCATCCGGCACGAATTAAGCATCATTCAACGGGCCTGCGAGGCTTATCCACGAAATTATCACGCATGGACCCAGTGGAACTTCATGATTAATATCTGCTATGCTTCGATATACTCTTCGAATGACAAGTTCCCGGATTTTTTGGCAGTTATTGTGCAGGAAGTCGCACGTTTGCGTACCTGGGTAGATCAACACGTCTCTGATTATTCGGCTATGCACCAGCTATGCCAAACTCAGAAACTCGTTGATTATTTGGCGCTCTCTGAACAATTTAGGGACGTCTTTGACGGCACACAAAATTCGTTAACACTTGCCCATCACTCGATTTCCCTTGTTACCGTTTTCCCATCCCACGAATCGCTATGGATGTACCTGCGGGTTTCGCTAGCGAACTCGGACCCTACGGAGCGCATGAGGATCCTCCAATCGATAGAGGCATCAGTCCCATCTACATCCAATTATTTTAGACAACAGCTGGTCGCTTGGCACGCGTAGATATATGCGGCGGCTTCGTCCTCTTAACACTGCTATGTGCTTGGCAGGTGATCCTTATGAAAATAAAATGAAATACTGCTTTGAAGAGAATCTCACAAGCATTCCCCATCACGATCTGCGCCTTTTCATTACCACAGAAACTACAGTTGGCATAACTTCGACCAAATGTCTTGACCCTATCATGCTAGCATGCACGGCTGGCTTGCGCGTTTCGGTTGCGGCCGGCAGTCAGATTTTAGCTCGGTCAAAAGATTATAACGGAGTCCAACGTCTAGTCGAGGATCAAACTTTCTGACCCCTAGCTGTCTAGAGACAGGAGTCAAAGGACAATGGCAGTGTTTGACCTTTATATGAATGCCAACCATTGCCAACAGAATACAGAGGAAATGAATGTGAAATTGAAATGGTTACAATGACGAGAAATCAACTAGCGCGATAACAAAAGACAAAGTGGAGCCAGATATGCAGAATTTCGAACGTTAGTGGATAGAATAAAGATGTACATAGGTCACTTTGTAGTGTGCCACAAACAATGAAATTTAACTATTGGCTTCGTGTAAATGCCTGGAATAATCATTCAATATGATGATATTTAAAGTGGGTATGGATGGCTTACTGTCCCAGAACTTTGTTCATTTTGAACATGTCGATCTTGTCAACCCCGAAGACTGCCCGAAGTCCGGCGTCACACAGGATCTCCCGTCTATTTTCGGGGTTTTGTAACTCGTTTCCTTTGATGTAGACCCAGAGTTGTTTAACCACTTGAGGTCGCGAAAGTTGGTCAATTTGGAGAACGGCCGCTAGTGGTTGGCTAATAGAAGCAATG
This sequence comes from Phlegmacium glaucopus, assembly GCA_015039465.1. NCBI lineage: Eukaryota > Fungi > Basidiomycota > Agaricomycetes > Agaricales > Cortinariaceae > Phlegmacium > Phlegmacium glaucopus. The sequence goes on along the minus strand of MU130381.1, from coordinate 459,763 downwards.
TGAATACTTGATAAGAAAAAACCAAGATCTGCGGTGCGTAACTTACCTCAGAGCAAATTCTTTTGCAAATCCGCCTTTTGCCGTACCACCAGATTTCTTTCTTTTTCCGATCCCGTCGCTATCGTCGTCGGAGTCTACGATGGCGGCACTCTTTTTTGTCCGTGAACCCTTCTTCCCTGCAGCGGAAGCACCACGACCTTTGCCTCCGGTCCTTGTGGAGCGACTGTTAATCTCGCTGGAGAGTTTACGAGCCAGTTCTGCATCGCTGAGACCTCGTCCATTCTTGCCTGCTTTTTTTATTTTCTTTGGTGGAGGTGGTCCCTCCTCTGCAGCATCCTCGTCAGGGAAATCACTTTCCTGCTCCGTTCGTTGTGATTTCTCCTCTGCGGCATATGCCGCCCCGGGGTTATCCCCTGTTCCCTGGGCACCGCTCACCTTCTCGAATACGCTCGCAATGACGGCATCCACTTCTTCCCTATTCTCTTTCATAAAGTCTGTTGTTAATGAAAGGTCCAGCTCGACCAATTGTCGTCTAACGCGCTTCGCGCTGATTGTCGACAAATCCGTTCCTGGTGCGGAAAGAATTTGATGGATGTGAGGTTCCAATGAACCAAAATCAAAGGGCATAGTTGCAAGACGGGTTGAGGTATATGTACAGAATAAGTTAAGCTTGAGCAAGAGAGGGTAGTGGTTTGAATTAAGCAGTCTAGCACTTCCAACCAAAGTGACCGATAAATTCCAGTTTTCAGTTTGAATATTTATTCATTTCCACGAGACATGATGTCTACAACAAATATGTACAAATACCTCGGCTAAATTATTATCGCAGGATGGCCCAGTCTTGACGAGCTGGATCGCCTGCCGGAGGAAAAACGCCTCCCCTGTTTCCATTTGGTGCTTGCTGGTCATCCCCCTGACCTTGATTACGCTGTTCTCTCCGCATTCTCTCAACAATCCGTGTCCGGATGTAGAGAAGAATCGAGATCACAAGGCACAGCACTACCAGCAACATCGTCTCTCCAAAGTCATCAATTTGCACATCTTCACGATTACCTCCTCGCATAGCACCTTCAAAGTAATCTTCAGGGCCAAAATCACTCTCTCGTTCAGCCTCACGTCTCTCTCTAGCCCACTGAAAAAAGTTCAAGATAAGTTCAAAAATTGCTTTAAAATACACAAACCTGGATAGGATCTTCTTCTTCTCCTCTTCGAACATTGCCACCTTGCGTTCGGCGTTTGTAAAATTCCTCTTTAGCTTTTCCAAAGTACCAAGGGCCGTCCTCCTCTTCGTGGTGTTCCACTGGAGCACCTTCATCAACACTTTCAGGCTTTTGTCCGTTCTCTAGTAGCCTTCCTATTTTTTGGGTGCCTGAGTCAGCTTGGCCTAAAGTTCAAACATCAATAAAGCTATCTGTGTCGTTGACCAACGAACATACCCGTTTCATCCTCCTCCGAGGTCCAGATGTTGAGTCCACCTTTCCCTCCCATTAAAGTATGCCATATGCTACGTGCATAGAGCTTTGCAAGTGATAAAACTACAGGTAGATACGCTTCCGAATTCGTTTCCAGGGCTAGATCGTAATGTCTTTTTGCAAGATGGAAATCCTGACAGTAAAGCTATCTTCAGCCCACCGTAAAATCTGAAATGGCAGAGAAAGAATACCTGAGCCACTCCAATTCCATTCTCGTACATCCAGCCAAGATTCCACATTGCTAGAGCGCTCATCTGCGTGTCTGACGCCGATTGATAATACCTAGCTGCCTTTTCAAGTCGGGATTTTTCCGGTTCGTCTGAAACCCCCAGTCCATGATAGTAGTAGTCTCCTACTTTGACGAGGGCATCAACGTTGCGCTGAGTGGCGGCACGAGTCCACTGAGTGAGAGCTAACCGAGCAAGGTCATTGTCTGGCGTCATCGGCGAAAATCGTGTCAGCCGTAGTATACTTTTATCTGTTAAAGTATTGAATTTTGAGTAGGTAGATACAGATCTTCAAATCAACATACCTTGGTCTAGAACATATGCAAGGTTGTTCTGGGCAATTTCATATCCTCGTTCTGCGGCGATCCACCATTTCAACATAGCGATCTCTTTTTCTTGGTCGGTTCCTGCCATCCATGCAATTTCGGCATCTCGCAAAAGGTCATCATCCCAAACACCTCGTTCGGCCACGATTTTGTAGAAGGAGACAGCCATCGAACAAGCACTAGAGACGAAATGCGGCGGCATGGCGGGGTTAGAAGCCTGGGCTGAATGGATTTCCCCTAAGTAATAGTATGCTTCGAAAGGTGAACCATGGCGAACGGCAGTCTCGAAATACGTCGTTGCAAGCCCAAGCTCTCCACGATCTGAAAAAGAATAATTTATAGTTTATGGAGATGTAAAATAAAAGGATTATAGTCACTCACCGAAATGATATTTCCCAATGTTGACCTGAGCTTCCGCAAGTTCTTGTCCAGCTGCAGCGTTAAAATTAGTCATTGCCGACTTCAGATCTGGCTTGACACCAGGGATCAATCCATCCCTGTATATTATGCCCAGACCATTCAAGCATTCGCGATCTCCATGTTCAGCTCCTCGTTCAAACCAAGCTTTTGCCATTACAGGATCAGCTTTTACGCCCTCGCCTCGAAGGAACATTCGCCCCAGATATGCGGCACTTGCCGCTGCATGCCCCACTGGCTTTTGTTCGTCTTTTACCTGCATAACGTTTGGAGGGTCGTGCGGCCATACTTGTCGTGCGATAAGGGTGAAATATTTACGTGCTAGCTTGTAGTTCCGGGGAATAGCGCCGACACCTTCGCTTCCAGATGCTATACCGCCAGCAGCGGCATATATACTGCCTTGATAAAAGATTTTCCCGAGACGATAGGCAAAATCGATTTCACCGCGGTCAGCATTGAACTGCTCCGAAAGTAGTGAGCCCTTGACAGAAAAGTTCTTGTGGGGACATTGATAAAAACATACAAGGTAATATTCAAGGACATCTTCCCAGGTTTCTCCTGCAGCACGAGCAATACCAGCTTTGATGGACGCTCTCTGTAAATTTAGTCCGGTTGAAGCCACACTTGCGCCTGGGCCATAGATACCACCGGCAAGATCTGAAAGCCGGGTTGGAGTTTGAGGTAAGGTACGCCCGCCTGGTGGGCCAGAAAGAAACTTCGCCACGGCTCAATTGAAATGGAGTCAACTAATCAGAGACGAGCATCAATTAGCAAGCTTACCTTGCTCAGCAGCAGATCCGTACCATGATAAGGCACGTTCGCAATTTTCCGAGGTACCGATCCCACTCCAGTAACGATAGCCTAGCGCCATTTGCGCCCCTTTGTCGCCGCCATTTGAAGCAAATGTAGAATATAGTTGGGCCTTTCCCTGATCAACTGGTACAATTCCTTTATAACCCGTAGCATGAAAGAATGCTAAATAAGCTTGGGATGTTGCATTTCCGGTCTGTGAGGCGTGGGTTGAAAGTGATTGGTATGCCAGTTGGGGATCCATCGTGAAGTGTTGGGTAGGAGGAAACTGTCCGGAAGTTGATTATTATATTATTCAAATGACAACTGTAAACTCTCACCAAGGAGACCTGAGCAAGGGTGTATAGTGCGTCCATGTTACCTAGCTCAGCCGAATGCTGGAGCAAATCTACCACTTTAATTGCCTTTCCTCTGAGTTCTTCATCCTTTTTTTTAGACCCCAATCCAAGTCCATCTTTGCTGAAAGTATTTCCGACACGGTTGAAGGTATATTGGTGTATTTTGAGAATTATTCGGAATGCGCTTCCTATTGGCCCTTGCCCTTGCAGGTTTGGTAGAAAAGACGAAAATATTGATTTCGAGTTTCCGTTACTGGTGGCAAGAGCTGCATCAAATGTGTGCTGAGACGGATGCGCTCGTAGAGCTGTCAAAGTTGAGATGGCTTGCTTGTATGCCCTAGTGGCTGAAGCAGGAGTTCGGGCGTCAGAAATTGACTGCATAAGGAGTTCGCTAACAATACCTTCAGCTGCTTGGTCTAGCTCTTGCTGTGACAGAGGTGTTTCCTATCCCAAATCATGAGTACGTGGGTACCTGAAACTTGTGATTTAATTGACTAACAGATGGCGACTTTGAAATTACTATTGCGTTCTCAGACACTGTTGGTACAGAACTGGAACTGGTCGCGTCTGGAATGGTCTGTAGTGAATGAGAAATTTCTGGTCAGTCACGATCGTCCAACATCAGACCACTATATTTACTTACAAATGAGGATGAAGAGATAGAATCATGGGATTCTGAAATGTGGGCCGAGGAGATTGCTGCAAGGGCAATGAGGCCGAAGGCTAGCCAGGTGGCCTTCCGTGCGCAGAGCTTGTTTGTGGGTTCCATTTTCTGAAATGGTCAGCGGTTCAGTGTAGACGCATGAGTCAAATTTAAGCTGGACGTTGAAAGAAAAGCGTAGTAGCTGGTCAAATTGCACCTTATAGCCTGGCGGACAATCACTACGCGACATCCACGTCAGGCTTATCACGTGATATGTATAACTTTACTACTGGACCGTTATAGCCTTACACCTGTTACGGTTGCGATACTGGAAGCCCTCCACTATCAAATTTTTCATTCTCCGAAAGGTTGCCGGTGGACGGCTTTACATGTGAGCTACGCATCAAGCGATCAACAAACATTTGGAATTGATAATTTTAAATCTTACATGCTCGCGCTTGCTCTTCTTCTGTGCGAGAATGCTGGAGTCATTGGTACTATGAATGGGATGGGATAGCAAGGCTGAAAAGCGGGTGTATGTATGTCATTATACCCAACTTCTAGGGGGTTTTGGGTTGGTGTTTCTGGTGTTTCTGGTATAGCTGTTGTGTTAACAGATATCTCTGACTCTTCCTGAGTATGTTCTTCCATTGCTGGGATATAATGAATAAATCATATATTATTCTTCACTATATTAGAGGCAAAGGGGAGTCACATGCGACGAGAAATGGCAGCTCAGGGACCGGCATTGTTTCGGAGTCCGAATTTTTTGATAGTGGAGGGCTTCCAGTATGGTAACCGTAACAGGTACCAGGCGTTATATCGGTGAACGTCGTTCTTCACTGATCATGTGACGACTGGCTGGCGAGGCTAGGACCGTTAGCAAATCAAGCTTAGAGGTTGGACAATTCATCACTGTCCCAGCCTTGATCGTCAAAGCTGCAGCGTCAGGAGCCTGGCACCGTAAGCATATATAGTACAACTATCAACAGTACATGAGGGGATATCAATCCCTACAACATAACAAAAGCATAGTATCGTTTGAATGGTGCGGATATTGAGATCATAGGTTTATCATTAATGTACGCGAGGACTGGTGTGTGTATACTTCCATCATCGCAAACTTACGAATCGCATACGTTTCCTCTGAAAGTTTTGGTGGTAGTGGTTTTTTCTTGACTTTGGCCCCCCGGATACAAGAGCGAGGAATTCTTTCAACATGTCTCTTGAAGGCATCCTTCCTTGACAAATATACCCCACAGCACGTGCAAGTGAGAGCATTAATCGCTTCCTGCGTTTGAGGTGAATGAATGCTTTTCATATGTCGTATCATATCGAAATGTCGGGTAAAAGGTTGCGAACACTGTTGACATTCGAATGATCCAGAACTTTTCTTCGCCCTACTCCTAATCCCTGGACTTCTGGCGGGCAAAGGTTCAGGCAAAGGTTCAGGCAAATAGGCATCGTCACCCATTTTTTGAGCGGAATCTATGACATCATCTTCAGTGTCAGACTGTGCCAGGCAGAGTGGTTGTAGCAAAAGTGGCTGGGTAGTAGATGTATCCAGCTTCTGCATGCCACGCCTGAGTTCTGAATTTTGAAACGAACGTCGTAACCTTGGAGGGGCTTCAGAACGTGGCGTAGAGGCTTCTGATGAACACTGAAGGACCGACGCAATTGTGTTATCCTTTTCAGAGGATTCACTAATTGGATCGATTTCCATAGAGTGACAGGGCAAGGCTGAGGCAGCTTCGGAGCATTTGTCACTTTCAAAGGAAGGCTGTGCAACCCCACTGACCAGCTTTGGTGAAAGCGACAGGTCTTTAGTGAAGTTGGTAGAAGGACTAATGCTGGGAGAATCATGGGAATGAGAGTCATCGGATGTTAGAGAGGGTGTATTAGGTCGAGACTCGGATGGCTCTCGTGGCTGACACAAACGACCTAGGTCCAGAAAAGCCTCGCTCTAAGACAAAACATAGAGTATTTAATTTTTTTTTATAAGAAGCAACAAATTTCAATACATCTGACTCACATAGTTTCGCCCAAAAAGATTTGCCAAAGTTTTATGACCGTCAGGAAGATCTACAGGCCTATCGCTTGCCAACCAGTATTTTGTGATAAAATGAGGCCGTCGATCTTCGCAGTTGTATTGACAGGGCCCAGTAGGTGGCCTCCTGCTAAATGTAGGAGACGGAGAAACCCATTGTCCTGGCGTCTCCCTACCCGACAATCAGTCAACATCACTTGCGATTGCGCCGGTGAGCTTAGGCGCCGTACCGTTCTGAAGATTCTGGAACTTGAATTCCATATTTCGCTGAATCGCTGTACGTTATATCATCATCGTCAAAGGGCGAGTGGTACACCATAGGGAGATTTGGAGAAAGTAAAAGCAGCAGGTCTGGACGTCGAACGTAAGCGCTGAGCGCTGAAGTTTGAACATAGCCTTTTGCAATTTCCAATGTGGATACTCGGATCACTTCGGACGAGAGACCCTTGTCCCAAGATAAAAGAATTATTTACAAGACCACGCAAAGTGACATTTCGAAGTACGCTTTGGTGCTTGCGGGTGTACTCGCGCTGCGAGCCTTGACACTACCCTAAACGTCGGGCCTTTAAGTAGCTGTAGGTTGTAAACAAGGACTTTCGTCGGGCCTCAAACAAACAAACAGCCATCCATAAATGGTGTCAGCGCCGAAGTTCGATATCCTTTCAATCAGCCTTATGTATAAACTGCTGGATCCGGTATTGAATATCTCCGCAGTCCTGCAGGATTGCACACAGAAGAACGTTTGCTTTTTGTTCTTTTAGTCACTGCTGGCATAATTACCAGCTTCTGCCGGTCTGGCGGCGCTGTCATATCCCCAGTTCTGGCTCTCGTTAATGCAGCATGCTCTCAGGACATAAGCTCACGGGTATACCGGACCTTATGTGAATGTCGTCGGGCTACTGGGAACAATATGAATGAATGCCACCGGGCAGTCCATAAACTTTAAAGTGGATAACAAGAATTACCTCTTTCTTGTACTATTACCCGATCATTGTTGTCAGTTTTTCTTTGATGTTGCTCCCACTGCTCAATAACTAAATGCTTATTTTCAAAGGGATATTTCCACGCACGTCTGTGGCCCCCATTGTCCTCCCTTTTTACTCTCATTGGTAAACCTTCTTTGACGGTTTGCATTTCGGCCAGGGCAACAAGTCTATGCCTATTATCTGTATTACCCTACCACAGGAGGCAGCGTTGTGGCTTGAAGAACCCTTGTAATCTATATAAAAGAACACGATCAGGTTCTTTGGCCATCATCTTTCTTGTCCATCATCTTTCTTTCCCATCATGTACTTTCCTTTGTCACGACTTCCTCTCGAGCTGGCTCTTGAAATCATTCGACTTGCAGCTTTCCCCAAACCATATCACCATCATCAACAGATTTACAAGACAGCATGCTCTCTCACGTTAGTCTCGCATGCCATACGTCGAGTTGTGATGCCACATCTTCTACATACCGTCGTCCTCAGCACGCAGGCACATGTTTGCTTATTTATTCGAACAGTTCAACAACAGAAACAATTTGCAGACATCGGTTCCTCTCTCTCGCTCAATTATCCCCATCTTATCCATCGCCTGTGGAGTACACAATGTTGGGAACCACTCGTCCATCAATCGACTCATCGTACAGATTACAACATTCTTTATCCCATCTACGCTGGCGCAGAATCGATTGGATTCCACTTCAACTCTCTACATCTACTCTACGAGGTCTTGGGTGGCCCGTACTCAAGTTCGCTACCGCGCTGGGGCTGCCAACGAGTCACTTTTGCGGGCACATCTCCAAGGTGGAATCCCATATCGTCTACGATGGCAGGTTTGTCTTTTTTAAGGCAACTCACCCATCTAACTCTTTGGATTCCCAATGATGACACCGATGGATCTCCCTCCAGCCCGAGTCCTCGTCTTATTCCTGATTGGGTTGACAAAGTTCCTCTGGAACTCATGCCTAACCTCATCCATTTCGCCTTCCCACTCGTCTACGCTCCAGGATCGCTGGTGGCGACGATGCTGACATACACCCTTCCCACAGCAGCCTCTCCAGACCAAAACGCCTCCCTCTTTCGATCGTGGACGACGAGCGCCGAACCCCTCTCCCACGGGGTTGTAACCAATGTGAGCATGGCAGGAATATCCGCCCCACACGCCTGGGAAATGGCTTACTTTCGAGGAGAAGGGGACGGGATCTAGATATTAGTTCAAGGAGGCTGCTAGTTGATATTTATTCTTTTGATAAGCATTTTGTATAAATTTAAATATATATTTTGGATGGTGAACGTCATTGCGCTAATCTGGTAAAATTCCATGATGACATCGATGGATGGAATTAGGGGGCGTAAATTGCGTAGGTATGAAACATGCATCGACATCAAAGTACCTATACCAAGCAGACATAAATGGAAGGGAAAAAGGGAAGAAGTATTAATCAGTTCAAACTCTGGAGCTTCATCCATTCCTTGTCGTTTGCATTGAAATCGACACCTTTTTTTTGCCACCACCTCCTTGCCTCATCTCCAGGGATGTTTGATTCTTCCAGAGCCTCTTCAATATCGCACATCCTATATTGAATCGGTAGACCAGACTTGTCCCACCATTCTAATACTTCGGGCCGGTTATGCCTTGTCGCACCGGTAAGGGCTTCTTGATCAAATATCAGAGGGAGCCCGCTTCCTAACCACCACTGCAAAACTTCGACCTTCCCATGACAACTCGCATGTTGCAAAGCGTGTCGATCATACTTGGGATCAAGCTGTGATCCCGCCCACCATTCCAATATATCTACATGGCCAGCAGCGCTTGCCATGTCCATTGCTCGCCCGATCTTGAGGGGAAGACCATGGAGTTTGTGTTGCTGTTTCCACCATTCGAGAACCGGGATCTGATTTTTTGCGCTGGCATATTCCAAAGCAGCTTCTGTGTATTCAAACGGTTGACCCCAGTTTAACCACCAATTCAATGAAGCGACATGTCCATTTCGCGAAGCTCGATCCACGGCTTCTGCTATGGAACTGTGTTTCGGAGGAGGCACGAGATCAGGATGTTGTTCGAATGCATGTTTCCACCAGGAGAGAATATTCAATCGGCCATGTCGTGATGCTTTGATGGGGATAAGGTCGTTATCGAAAGCTTCGAGAAACATTTTGTGGTGTTGTGTAAGAAAGTATTCGAGGACGTTTACATAGCCAAATCGAATTGCAATTATTGCACCAATCTTGGTCAAAGGATTTTCGGCCCCAGGATTTGTTTTTCGTATCAGAGGCAAATAACCTGGGAGAACGGCACGATCTGTACGAGAAGCACGAGACCACTCTGAGGGTTGGGGCAGTAATGTATGCACACCTACCGCTCTAGCAAGCTCCCAATCGCCTACATGGTGCAAAACATCAGCGAGGATTTCGATTGGTAGATCAAGAGTAGTATGTCGATGATGCTTCTGGTGTTTCGTTGTTAATGTTAGTGATGAAGGGGAAGAATGATCAAGGCTGGTGTTTGAAAAATGATATGTGTGAAAGTCGTGATTTGAGAGTCGTGATGCTAATTCTGGGTCAGTGCCCGAAGTTGGTAGATTGCGTATTTTGAGAAAGAGAACAAGTTCGGCGTGTGTGAGTCGTTGATAGGCTTTGTGAACCTGTGTCAAAGGGGAAATGTCGTTCTATAAAAAATATGATGAAAGGTTAATGAAAAGAAGGGAACATTCCCAAAGGCTTACTGCCATCCTGTAAGATTGGTATATGGAAAATGAAGAGATGCTGATGAAAGACTCCAAGCACCACTCTTGTGTCGCTCAGACTAAAACCACGTGCCTTCTGGATTTGACCGTTCTTTGTCTTTCATCGAACCCTTTTGAGCGGTTGCGTTGACTTCATACTACTTGTACTATGATAATCCATTTCAAATTGCGGCCCGTTCAAAGTCAGCAACCCAAGTACGCGATTTGTCATGTCAAATGTCTACTTGTCTCTACGGGCGGCTTCTGCTTTGCATTAACATCCCGCCATCCATCCCAACTTGTCGGAAATTTAAGTTCTAAAATAAGATACCTATCTCAGTCTTCTTTGCTCTGAACCACCACCTCCACTCGCGTTCCTAGATGGAGAGATTTGGTCAGTTGTAATCTTGATAACATATTCAAAATTGGTTCACCGATGTGCGCCAAAAACTGTTTTAGATTCATGTCTAGCTCCTCAGCTTCAACAAGCCCGCAGTCTTTATTGAGCGTCTTCGCCGATTCAACTGATTCACAATAAATCATCTATTTGCAGGAAGAGAGGAAACTATTGATCCTTACGGTCATAGGCAAACAATGATCTCAAGTTTGAAGGATAAAGATTGCTCTTTTTTCCTTCGGAATTCAGTATGGGTGCGAGAGGCATATCCCAGTCCCCACTCTGAATATATGAATTGGTAATCCGCGCTTCGCTAATTTGGAGCTTGATGTCAACCACTACACTGGCAATTAATTATCATGAATTACTGGACGTACGAGTTAGCGAGCGATGTTTTTATATCCCGCAATTGTTCTTTTGTCTCTTCTGCCTGCTGTTGCAGACTTACAGGAATGTGTTCAACAATTTGAGCATTGACTTGCTCCTCCACTTGTTTCAGAACCTCGCTTCGTATTATATTGTCCAAGTCGTTCCTGTAATTCCAATTCGGATGGTTTTGCTCCATTGACGACCTGAGTGCATACCTTATTTCTGTGTCGACTTGTTTCTCAATCTCGTCGGCAAAACCTAGTCGGATCTTGTCTAAGAGGCTTTGCTGGTCTTTCTCATGACGACGCATTTCTTCGAGGTAGGATCTAATCGTCTCATCTATCTTTTGCTACTGAACGTGAGTATAGACTCAACCTGCTACAATTTTGCAGAGCCTCACTGGCGGTGGATTATCGGCTCCAAAGCGTTCGAAAGCGGTATTCCTACTTGCAGCGTTAAACCATGCGCACGGTTCATTGTTGCTTTAACCCACAGGTCGCTCAGACTATTCGAAAAGTTATCAAATAGTGCGGACATCCCGATTGCTTCTGCTGGTTGCAGCACCTGGCTATTTTCTGGCTGGGAGGACATCTTGATAAAGACTTGAAGTTCTTTGGCAGCCTTATAAGCTTTAGGGCCTTGAGGCTACCTCGTGCTTATTCTTTATGAAGCCGCTTATAAGTTATCGGAATATATATGTCTTAAATCTACAGCTCTCTGGCGCCGCTGGGTATTTATTCATAAATATTTGCACCAAATTACTTGAGAAAGTGAGAGGGACAAGCATCAGTCCCAGTCGATTTAACTACATTTTCTGCTTCACCTTGGCTACTCCACTGCTCTTAAATTCAACCACTAAATCCTTTCCCATTCCTGTGGTCACAAAATCCTTTAAATTTGTCAACGCACGTACTTCCATCTTACGCTGCGTATCCTGAGTTTCGGTACCCATATGAGGTAGGAGGGTGACTTGTGGAAATTCAAGGAGGCGCGGGTTGACTTTGGGTTCATTTGGAAAGACATCCAAACCAACGGCAGCGAGCTGAAATTATTTAGTCAATTTACTTAGACAGTAAATTCCTTTAATACACTCACATGACCGTCTTCCAAGGCTCTGATCATGGCGTCCTCGTCGATCACCTTTCCGCGGGCAGTGTTGATTATAATCGCACCGCGTTTCAAAATTCTGATCCACTTTTCACCAACAAGCCCAACCGTGTCTTTACGAAGGGGTACATGCACACTCAGAATATCGGCCTGAGCGAGCATCTCTTCCACATTCTTGAAGTACTCGCAGAAGTCCGGTGCATTGGGATTCTTATGCCGAGAGTGGTAAACAACACGCATCGGAAAAGCATGAACAAGGACAGCTAAACGCGTCCCAATTCCGCCGAGTCCAAGGATGGCTAATGTTTTGCCAGTCAAATCATGCGATATCTTACTCAGTCCCTCTGGTTTCCACTTCAGAGCTCGAAGGGACCGTTCTGCAATTGAGAATTGGCGGATGGTAGAGATAAGTAGGTACAGCGCGGTTGTCGCCGAGGCGTCATCCACGGCCCCCGGAGTATTCGAAAGGTAGATTCCTGTTTCAAGGTTGAATGAGGTGATATGGAATTTGTGGGAGACGGAGGTTGCCTACCTTTGGCCTTGCAGGCGTGGACGTCAACTGGGTCATAACCTGCTCCATTGTGTGCTATCCATCGCACGCTAGACGGCAGTCCATCGATAAGCGCTTTGTCAAATATCCCAATTTTAGCCGCCGACTCGTTTTCACGATAGATTCCAACTGTGTTCTCATACTTTCCTCCTGGACCGAAATCGGCTAGGAATGACTTTCGATCTGGAGAATCAACATACTGATATGATCAGCCTTGAGGTTGAATGACATGCAAAAGGTAGGCTATACTTACGATCACCTCTGCGATATTACCAAGCAACTTCTTAACATCCTCATGCGCCCAAACCAATGTACCTGCTCTCAGGCTTTAAAATTTTGAAACATAAAATCGATACGGAGTGTTCACTTACTGCAGATTATAATGCGTGGCAGTGGCATATCAACAGGTGGAGGTATGGATTACACCAGCTTCGACTCGGAGTTCAAGTTCCTTTAGATGGCCAATCATTTCGTAGCTCGATAAGCCGGCCTCGTGACTAATAAATGATAACACCGTCGACTTGCAAGACGGAGTCCGAAGTCGGTGAGCGTAGTTAAAACTATCTTTCAACGGCGTTACAACGATTTACGTAAAATATTAGTACAAGTAACGGAATCCACGTTGCTTCTCCATAGCCTCTGCAATCGTGATTCCCTCCAGTTTGGCAGCCTGTTCTATGCGTTCTCGTTTAGCTTCGTCCATAGATAATTGATATTCTTGATCCATTTGTTTGTTTTCTCGAATCAACATTGTACGGACAGCTTTAAAGTCTCACTGTGAATTGTCTACTACGTGAAATATATGACCCACTTACCAAAAGCAAAAATCATTGCAACCAGTAAGCCACATATTCCGATTATCATAGACGGTCGAAACTGGGGACTCCATTCTACTTTCCAAACGAAGGAAGTGACTCTAGAGCATGAGTCAATGTTGAGGTTATGAATATATTCAGTCCGGCATTCGACTTACAGGTTCCCTAAATTGGCAAATCCATTGACGAGGGCAAGGCTAGCTGCGCGCTTGCTAGGTGGTCTAGGAATACTGTTACTGACCCACACCAAAGTCATCGAAGAGCCGACGTAACCGGACGCCATTAAAAACATAGATACATAACGACCACTAATAGACATGGTGGACTGCGCGATGATGAAACCAAAGACGACGGCCCACAACCACGATGTTATGTGCCAATATCGTTCGCCACTCATATCTGATCAGAAAGGGGTCAGCTAACAAATTGAAACACTACATTGTTGGTTTACCGGCATGGCGAGCATTGATGATACATAGAACTGTAGCAAGGATCCACGGCGGTCTAGGTGATATATAGTCAAGTAAATGTCGAAGAGCATATATGTGAGTTAGGTAACGTACGCCGCAAGTAAGAGTGTAATGGTGGTTGTGAAACCCAGTGTTGCAGCCAGACTTTAAACGGCGCAAAAAAATGTCAGAAACCCCAGAAAAGAAGTAGCGTTGCCGTCACTGACGTCGGGAAAAAATTGATGAAACCAAGTCCCAGAATTTCACAGAAACCGAACATTGCAAACATGTACACCTTAGGGTCTTTGAGAGCAAGTTTCAATCCACGCCAAGGTCTGTACCATTTATGTCATTTTCGAGATGCTCGGTGAAGGGCTTGGCATACGTATCGTTCACACCATCCTCATCTGCCTCGCCTGTGTCTTCCGCCAGCCGCACACGGGCGAGATGTTGTTCCGCTGGCGACAACCACCATGTGTTATGAGGCTAGTAAGTATAAGTCGGATCAGAGTAGAGGCAATATAACAATTGGATTCATACATGATCAGGTAAAAGCCAACTATTTGCATTAACAGAAGTCGATCATGTTTCTGAATTTCGTCGAGAGGGATACTCACACTGCCTGAAGCCCGACGAAGATAGTTATAGCTCCCTTGAAGACAATTGAATCATCGAAATGATGGCCAAATAAAACTGACATACTTCAACGTAGAACAGCCTGCGTAATCGAAAGGAGTTCAAAGTTTGAAAAACGTATTGAAAAATATTGAGAACACCCACCATCGCCACCCTCTAGTACCCAACTTACCCTCCATGCCATTTAATATGCCGGCAGCCATGAGCTAGGTGCATAATTGAAATATTATCTTGAACCTGAATTCGAAAAACGCACGGCTCCAAAAGCATTCGAAATAATAAAACCAGCATACAGGATGCAGGACCGAAGTGCTAGCTCCTGCGAGCATTGGTTTGTCGATTATATAAATGTTGGGTCACAAATACAGACCTTTCTGGTGTACCAGCTTGAAGGAAGTCAAGACACTATTAATATTTGGATCGTAGACACTGGCACTGACCGCGAAAGAAGATACATAGAGCCCGGATAAAAAGCAGCCTGCATATTGCAGATAATTCATCTAGCACACGAAAATGACTCGAAGCGAAATATTACCTCAGGAAATCCTATGAATATACGACATGCAACGAGACCTGCGAAGTTTCGGACCACCTATATCAGAAATTAGCGTTGAAATTGCCAAACACTGTTTTTTACGTACTCCAGCCAACAAACTGGTCAAACCCCACAAAATAACACATGTCCCAATATATACCGAGGGCCTGGGAAGAGATATGATGAGGCCATTGTGGATTCACGAAGACAATTCCCGGCGAACCTGGTGATATTGTTCACAATCTGAAAATTGTTCTTCAGGAAAAGTGAACGGAGAAAGATTTATAGTGGGAGTATCACCATGTTCGAGGGAATCTGAGCAGGACAGTATGCAGCAAATATGATCGCCAGCACGACGGAATACTGTATTGCTGCCAGGAGGTGAAAAATATGTTCTTTGTAAATAATAGTGGATAACTTGGCCCTCACGCGTCAAATGTAAATCTTGTTCAAGTCCACTAAGTCGGGCAGACGTCACAGCTGATCGCTATATCGAGGTCCATGAGCAGGTAGACTGTCGAACCCAGTGGTTGACGCACATCTATGTAGTTCGTGATGTAAATCACCACAATTGTTGGCAACAGGCGATAATCCAGTTTTTTCAAGAGTCGCCTTTCTGCAGACGCCCTTAGGTCATTTTCGAGTAAGACACCATCGTCATGAGGGTCGCCCGAGTGTGTTTCCTTGTGGCTTTCGATGTAAACATGAGCAGGGGATTCCTTTTCCATGTCTCAACAGGGGAATTGAGTACCGTGCTGAGATGCCACAGATAAGCTGGCTTTATGTAGCTTGCAGACATCAGTGGCGTTCAAGCTGAGATACCATAAGCTTTCAGCCTGAAATAGACTGGAGTTTTCGGACGCTTCATAGTTCAAGACAATGGAAGATGACGGGACATTCTGTGCTGGGGGGGGTTCTTCAGCGAGGATCGGATAATTCTATTTGATAACTCCCTTGGCAAATCGTCATACTCTCGGAGCATCGGCGTATACACTGGTCACAGCTCTTTGTACATGATTATGTTGAATGCAGGTGCAAACCGTGAATTTTCACCCATGTTATTCTACTTGAGGTTGAAAAGCTTGTTGAATATTCGCGAGGACGCAGGCCGTTCTAGAAGATCATTTCAAAAGAGACCATTCTAAAAGCGGAGCCTTGATTACGCTGAAGGCAGACGCTAAGCGTAAGGCCCTCGGATTTTTGCAAAATAAGATTGATAGGACCGCTCTAATATCAGAAATCGCTGGATATAAGACGGGAAACGTCCGAAATAGGGTATCGCTGCAAGTGTGAGATTGTGGCAACCTTACTATCGTCCATCGCGGAAGTACTATAAAGAGAGTGAGTTAAATTTCGAAAGACGCACAACTAAATACATACCTGCGCAGCCATTCGTGTTACAGCCTTGATTTTTTTGCATTCTGTCAATGCATTTTCAGCCGAGGTAGAGTTGAGAATCCCACGATTATGGTATACAGTCAGATATCTAAAAGGCCTATGTGTGAGGAGATGGGGAAAAGCTGATATCATAAAGCGCACCGCAGGCAAGCTTCTTCTTTGAAGTCGGAGTAAATTTTACGATTGTATTTGCGCTGTAAGAGGGACGGATCCGAAGATAGTGACATGGAAATAATCGGAACTCAAATGAACATCCACTGACCTCGCTTTTACGTGCGGATTCCTCGTAGAGGTGATTTTGATGAATTATAAAGTGATCGGCTAATACATAGAACGAGACGCCAGCCAAGTACATCTCGAATAGGCAGGCAGCTTTGTTACCGCCATAACCTACAAACCTTTCATCACACCTTGATGCAATATAGATGAAATTAGCATTTAGAAGTAACTGACGACGTTGAACTTCATACCAAGGTGGGCCGTCTTTTCTGAAGATGATGTATGGCTCGTAAGCTGATTGATATCGCGTTACTTTGTAGACGTCCCCAGCAGAGGCAGCATAGAAACGTTTGTAGTCAGTGCTATTATGCCCTGGGCCCCAAGATGCATGAAATATGCGAATGCGACGGCGATTTACAAGAGAAAGCAACCCCTAAATCTTGATCAATGGTCTGCGGCAGTTTTGGTGAAAAGACACACCGCTTTTTTGCTCGGAAACGTCGCATAATTTGTTCCTTCATGATAATCCACATATTCAAACGCTGGAACCACAAGAGCCGCACGTCCCTCGCGTAACTGGCTTGAGATTGCGAAGCTTTGCCTTATGACGGACCGAAAATCTGTACAGAGGTAAAAATCAATGTCAAGCATCATCACAAAGTCTGTTCGTGCAAATAGCCGTGCAATGTTTCGCCAGGTGTTAAATTGACGATCGAATGCATCAACAATGAGGTGGACATCAACAAAAGTCTGCATAGCTTCTGAAGAGGTATACATTTCGTGCAGAGTCTCCAAGACTTCTTGAACATGCTCTAGGACATCTTTGATATGAACGGTCACAGAAATGGGGCCTATCAAAGAGAAATCATAAGCTAGGATACAAAGAAGCAGTATGCACCAACCTTGGTATTTCTCAACTAAGCGGGGGAAAACTTCGAAACGGTTGCTTGTGATGACGGTGGTGATTGTGACATCGTCACTCTCAAAATGTCCTTTTGCACGATAGAAATATGGTTTAATGTTGCTGGGACGCATGGAATTCATGAAAGCCTTCGAAAGAAAAATACGTCGGTCAATAGATACAGGCGCCGCGAGTCCGAGTCCATGGTTCAACGTAACATCAGATGAGGTCCATGAGAAGAGAGGCTCTTCTGTTGTTTTTTTCTCGGACAGTCTGTAGTAGGCAGGTTTCGGTATATTGGTGACTGAGCGGTGCCTATAGGACGCATTTGTCGCCGAGAACATCCAAGAAGACGGACGCAAGACAAGATAATCAAAAAGACCGGAGATTAAAGCAGATACCGGGGAGACAAAGAGCAAGTTCGTGGTAAAGAGAACTGACACCGATACAAAGGTAACAACGGCGCAAAATTGCACCGTTCTCAAGAAAAGACGCGTTAAGGGGCCAAGTCCATACATCGCCAACGTAGAGGTTTTGTGGTCAACTGTATTGATACAACTTGAAAGTTGGAGTGGCGGATCGTGCTAACTATAGGAGCCGGCCACAACAAATCACAATAAATTTATCTAAGTTTATCGTTTCCAGAACGAATGTAAGCCTGGATGCCAGTCTTACTCGTCTGTTGAGGTTTCCTTATCTTATCTTTTATTCATGTCACGCGATCAGACAGTATATAGGGAGATTCTCATTTCCTATTTCAATATTCTTACCGTTACGCTCGTACTCGTATCTGTCTCGTTCTCGACAATACAACGTGGTCCTATCAAGCTGTGTGACCGCTCAGTGAGGCTTCTCCGACAGGCAGCCTTTCACTTTTTTTTTGATACCGGCCATTTCTTTTCGACAACATTCCTTTTCGCCCCGAGACGACAACAAACCCCTTCCGTTCTAATCGCCCCGCTGCACGCTCCTTAACAACATTTCACAGCTCTACTCGCCACCACAAACCATCTATCCGCGCCGACTTCCACCCACCCTCGTCGTCGCTGTTGCCTCGCGTCACCCACGTTTTCACCTCGCCTCGACCTCGTGTTTTGACGTCGACGAAGATTTCGTCTCACCGTCAGTAACCGAGACCGTTGCCACTGCCACGGCTTGTTTCCATACAACGGTGTACCCCGATCACCTGCGCTCATCGTGTTGAAGCCCCGAGGACTGCTTCCACACCCTACCAAGGCACGCTCGCGATCCCACCCACTCCACACGACGACCGCTCTCACTGCTGCCTGTCTTGGCGCACCAACGACGTCGGAACGTTACTCGGATGATGATTATATATTACCGACCTTTAATTGTTTTTTGTTCAGTGCCGTATCAATTTCCGTCACCGCTGTAGTTTGTCTGGTACCGACCGACACAAATTCGTCACCTGAGCTTTCCATCATGGTCAAATCTGGTTACGGTTGGATTTGGGGTAGTGGAAATGCCTTAAAGGAGGGGAGGAGTTAGGCCAGGGCACCAGCCAGATTACACGGACCTTTTGAAGTATTTTTCTTTTCCCTGGATAAATTGCCTCGACTGTCATGGGTTTTCTGGCACCGACTCTACACGAATTTGTCACCCGAGTTTTTCATCATTGTCAGGTCTGGTTACGGTTGGATTTGGGGTGGTGGAAATGTTTTAAGGTGGGGAGGAGTGTAAGCCTGGATGCCAGTCTTACTCGTCTGTTGAGGTTTCCTTATCTTATCTTTTATTCATGTCACGCGATCAGACAGTATATAGGGAGATTCTCATTTCCTATTTCAATATTCTTACCGTTACGCTCGTACTCGTATCTGTCTCGTTCTCGACAATACAACGTGGTCCTATCAAGCTGTGTGACCGCTCAGTGAGGCTTCTCCGACAGGCAGCCTTTCAACGAATAATCTATGAATTCAAGTTCCTGCGTGGCTACTAGGGAATAGACGAGTAGGTGGCTGCAAGGCCAGTGGCACCGACAGCAGCTGCGTTGTCGATGAAATTTATATATCGGAAGACGTGTCCTCGTTGCCTAAGATCGTCCAGAATCAAGTTTCTGTACCCTTCTATTCCAACAAGAGAACCACCAAATGATATGACACTTTCACTGGCTTTAACGCTGCGAGGGCTCGATTCCAGACCTTCTCCCAGCAGGATCCCAATTTGAGAAGAGAGGTGCCGAGCGGACGTTTTGAGTATGTTCATTGCCAGAGGATCGTTGTGTTCAAAGGCAGCTTCAAAGATGAAAGGAGGAAGTGATGAGATGCGTTTCTCACGAGGAAAAGTGTGTAAGGTGGTCTGGTCTGTAGGAGAGGTTGCATCGGGGGGTGGATCTGGGCGATAGACTCCTGTAAGGATTTCCATAACATTTGTTACTCCAAATCGTTCCAAAATGCGATCCCTCAGCTCGCTGTGCACAGGGCGGATGCCTGTAACTGAGGCTCTATCCTCTTCCATAAAGATTTGGCGGAGGGCTTCTCGGCCAACATCAAATCCTCCGCCTTCATCTCCGAGTATCCACCCCCAACCTCCCACTCGTCCTAGTTCTTCAATCTTTCCCTCTACCTCTCTAAAACTAACGGCAATAGAGCCTGTACCTGCAATGACTGCAACTGCATTCGTTACATCTGGGTGCATTCGGACAGGAGCCGCAAGTAGATGAGTGTCGTTGGCGATGGTGAGATTAAGGCCAACTGGAATGCCCAGCAGGGTTGAAAGAGGTGCAGTAACCTTTTTAATGGCCGCTGGAGAGTCTGCACCAGATATCCCAAACCAGGCGGCGGCAAAAGGGGACTTTCCAACGTATGGGAGTGTTATCTGGACATCGGAAGGTGGCGGACAAGCCGACTTGAGAGCAGCTCCAACAGCATCTTTGACGGCATTTATAAAGGCATCTAAGGTGAGATAGGTGATGTTGGAAGGACCGCCCGAACCGTGTCCAACGATAGTGCCAGATGCGTCACATATAGCAGCAGAAGTCTTTGTCCCACCACAATCAACACATAGGTAAAGAGGCATTATCCAACGAGATTGCAGGATGTGAGCTGGGGCGTATTTATATCACATACGAATCCAAGGCATTTGAGCAGAGTCGCAACTCCATATCTGCCAATTCTCGTGACCATCTATGCCTGCCCTAAATTTTCCCACGACTGCAATATATAAACCTTTCTCCGTCTCTGATCTTTTTTTTCTTTGTGCGGCAGCACGGCCATGTCATTTCCCCATGTTGCTCATGACTTGCTCTTTCCATTTCATTGGTTTGTCCATGCGGTCGTTTGAGTGTCAGGCCGTGTTCCGAACAATTGGACGTCTTAGTACCCGCATCCTGTCTTTATGACTTTCTTCAGAGGGAGGATGGGTCGGTGGTTCCGTACATTCACTATTCACTAATGTTCTTCATTTGTATCTACTCAATACAATGCATTGTTATCTTCAAATTATTATTATAAAAGCATCTCCTGTCTATTCCAAATTTGCGAGCATATTATGCAAAATGGATCATTTTCAGTAAAACATGTAGATATAAGTCTATAGCACAACAACAAAACACCAAAGTGTCTACTCGCTTTCTGCTATTAGAGCAACAATCATGCTGAAGTGAAGTCAGTTGAGTTGCGTTGTTTGCAAAAGGTGAGCAACGTACCGATACAAATAGTAGAAGAATGAGAGAAGATAGAACCCAAGCTTGACAAATGTTTCTTGCTTATGACCTGATAATGACCGAAATATCTCTGTCGCATCATACATATGGCTCTTGTTCCGAATTCTGCAAAAATGTCAAATTGCATTCTTCAGCATGAAAAACAAAACATTACTTGTTTGCATTGAATAAAACAAGCGGCAGATTGAGCAGGAAAGCGATCCATTGACCAGATAGAAGGAACAACAAGGTGATGAACGCGTGGGCTATGTTTTCTGGCAGTACAAACTAGATGGTTGCAAATTGTGTCAGTGCCATAGGGACGAAACTGAGCACAAGGCAGGTTAACTAACTTGGTTTAGTTTATTGCAGAGATCTATAGGATTGATGTAGTCGCATTCCAAGTCGGAGAACATTATAATCTATCGGGACGTATAAAGGTCAGCCGCTAGAAGTAAAGCATGGTAGGGGCCATTGGAATGTAGACTTCTCCAACGTGGGGCCAAACGTGGGGCCAAAAGGAGAAAAAACTGAAGGCGCAGGCTTGGAAACTAAAGCATGACTCACGAAAAACACCATGCAGAACAGTAGACCGGCAGCCATGAGGACCGCGAACAAAAATAGCCATCCTATTTTTCACGTATACGTCGCGTAAGGAGTCAATGATTTGAACACCATAGTCAAGAGGGAAATGTGAGGTTTCCACGTGTTTGAATTATTGGAAAGGCCATATTGACAGACGTCCCAGGATTTAGTTGAATGGTAATTAATATGCATGAAGAGAAAAGGAGAGAATTTAGCAAGAGCGACACTCGCTTGAGTTTGCAAAATAGACGCACCAGCTCCACCCATGTTTTATACCGTAAGATAGTCTTGAATATGTTCGTTTCGCCGGGTCAAAAGCCAAAAAGTAGGCACTAGTATGTGCAGCAGGAAAGCGAAGGTTCAAGTTACAATTCAAGGGAGTCTTCGGCTCCTCAAAAGCTACGTTGTCGTTGCACGTGTTTGTGTCACGCATGTTCCAAATAGGAGACGTTAGCGTGTGTCCATTGATGCAAGTACTGTACTGTATAGAAGATACAAGCTCTTATCGTACCCCAACGATAGTCTTTCCATCGGCATCATGTTACACAGTCGCAGCCCATTCATCGCACACTTCGCTCCCTAGTATTATACCGTAGGGTACTTGTATCATAATCGTTTGGTAGGCAAGAGTATCATAGTTCGCTCTCGTTAACGAAGGCAACAATCATTCTGAGTGTCCAAGAAGTATCAGTCCATGGATAAGTGTGCTTTGGGGCAGAGATACACACCGATATAGATAATAGAAGAAGGAAAGCAAATAGAACCCTATCTTGAAATATGCTTCCTTTTGGTGTCCAGGTAGGGAACGGAAAATTTCAGTGGCATCATACATATGAGCCTTGTTCATGGTCCTATAACGTGGTATATGGATATTGGTACGAGGGCCGCGCAGACGTATCAGCTAACTCACTTGTTCGCGTTCCATGCCAGCAGAGGTAAATTCCAAAGCAGGGCCATCCATTGTCCTGTCACTAGGAAAAGGAAGGCGAGGAATGCGTGCGCAGCGTATTCAGGGATGACAAACTGCAAGTAAGATATGATTTAGCAGATAGATGGAAGAAGAAGGGGAGAGAATGTGACTTGGTTGAGTTTGTTGCAGAAGTCGATCGGGTTAATGTAATCACTTTCAAGGTCGGAAAACATTATAATCTAGAGGTGTTATCAGAAGCGTAGGCTGAAGGGTCCATGGAGGTGACTGACGACAAAGACCATGCCGAAAAGCAAGCCGGCTGCATATAGCACAGAAAAGAGGAAAAGCCAGCCTATAATGACCTTGGTGAGGTCGTTTTGCAGAACGCTCCAAGATTATAAGCACATACCAATCATTGTAAACTATGTTCTCGAACACTGAAAAGGTGTCACAGTAAGGAAACGAAAGGTGTTGACAGCAGCCTGGCAGATGAGGAGCAAGTTGTGGACTGTGAAAAAATACTCACACACCAACCAACGACAACAGAATACAGTAATTTATGTAACCTTTTTACGATTCAGAGAACTACAAAGGAATATTCCTGGCGAACATATAGCGCTGAGTACGTACAAGAACGTAAGTATTTTAAGTAGGCAAAATTAGTGACCGATACCAAAATCGTGGAGGAAAATGAATACATAGGACTCGAAAAGACAATGAGCTGGGAATATCAAATAAGAATGTGCCATGAAAGACGAAAATGGGGGCAAAAGTCAAGCTAATCAACATCCATCTGACCATTCCCATTGCTGCCGCCGCGTCTCCCGCGTCTCCCACCTCGTCCTCGACCGAAACCTCCTCGACGACCTCGACCCCCACCTCGAGATTCTGGAGTTGGCGGAAGATAATCAGCTGGATTTGTCCCTGGTGGCGCTATCAACACTTGTGCACGAGGATCCGCGTGTATCAAGGAGTCGGAGCGCATTTTTCTATCATTAATCTTTGTCAACCAAAGCCACAATAAGTAGTGGGGCATGCTCACGAGCCGCTATCTTTGTCTGCCTCCATGAGCACATCAACACTTCCTTCTTCTCTCACTAAACCTAGTCCGTCTGTGCCACCCAATCGACCGCCGAGAGATATCCCTGTAGAGGAAGTACCCACAATTTTGACCGACAAGATTTTCCCGTCAGCAGGTTGATCGTGAAATTTCTGTACAGCAGCTACTGCAGATGCTGGTGTTTTGAAGGTGATGCGAATTCTGACGTCCTCGGCCCTCGTTGACGTTGCTTTCTGATCAGTAATTTGGCCACAGCGCTTGAAGATAGCAGCCACGTCCTCTGGTGTTGTCCCGCTAACTAACCCTGACACTTCAACCACATTGCCTTGAGACCCTGCACCTTTAATTGACAAATTTGAATCCGAACGTGTGGTACCCGTTGCATCTTTGATAGCCTTTTGAGCGATGTTGTTGAAATTTGCCTTAGGCGCGCTTGGGTGATTAGACAAACGCGCTGAAAGTGAGTTGTGGGATTCATAAAGGTCATGAGACCAAGGCGAGTCAACGTCGCCTTTTGGCGTTCGGTTGGCGCGATTCTGAAGAGTTGACCGTTGATACAATGGCCCAATATGGATAGGAAGGAGAGCGCACGCACGTATGGAGCCGCTGTTCCTCGATTTGACTGAGATTCCGAGCGAATAGGGCCAGATAGGGAATTTGTGGGAAGATTCATTCGTTCAAGCAAAGAGGCCATGATTGTAAGGTGAGAATATCTTGTTGGAGGCAAAGGTGGAATAAGAACAGAGAACTTGGAAAATATTAATCACTGTTGAAAAGAATAAATGAAAATGTGGCTGTGTCCATATCATTTGTGAAATGCACGTGATTTAATTGATTATGTAATAACAATTATTAAAATAAACTTTTACATAGACTCGTGACCATCGTGTGTGGGAACAAAAGGTACATCCCCACATGTATTTCGCGACAAAATTATTCCCTCACAAATTTGCCTCCTTCGTTGTTGCATTGAAATACACTAAAGATGCTGCTTCATAATGCTACCAAGTCGGAATTGCCCAATTTCATGTGTGTGGAATGCATAACTGAAATCTCTATCTAATGTGTCAAGATGTGTATGTAGCTCAGGTGGAACGAAAACCGCGCGCATCCAATTCAGTGGTCACGCGCACGTTCTAGAGAATGTACCTGACAGACTTAAATTTGGTTGAACGCAAACATATGCTGTGTTGTTCCAGTCCTTTGAGAATATCTCGACAATGGCACCCAGAATCTACACTTCTCCACTTCCTTCTGTACCATTATTTGCCCATTCTTTATTCACTCATCTCTTCTCTTCCCCGGGTCCCAATGACATTGGCGGCTTCCATGCCTCACTCCCGGCTTTCATCGACACTATAACAGGTACCACTATCACTCGTGCTCAGCTCAGGCATTTGGCCCTTTCATTTGGTTATGGTCTCCAGAACCACCCGGTTCTTTCCGCCAAACGGGGTGACACTGTCATGATTTATTCCCACAACTCATTGGCTTGGCCAGTTGTATTGTTTGGCTCAGGCAAGTGCTTCCATGTATTGTGTACTCCGAACTTTAATTACATGCTTCTTTAGTTGCGGCTGGGTTAAGGTGCACGCTTGCCAACAGCGCTTATAACGCCCGCGAACTTGCTTTCCAATATACCGACAGCAGAGCGAGACTCATCTTCACAAGCGAGGATGGATGTTCTACTGTTCAGGAAACCCTTAAGAGTCTCGGATTCAGTCAGAAAGAAGCGAACGAAAGAATCATTGTCATGACGAATGGACTCGAATGGGCCGGGGGGCCTGCTGTTTCGATTAAGCCAGATCTTGCTCACTCACTTAAAATGACCGATCTGCTGGAATTAGGCACCCTGAAAGGGGAGGAAAGGTTTGATGGAGAGAAATCAAACGAGACTGTGTACCTGTGTTATAGCTCAGGTAGGCAGCCAAGTCACTACTTGCTCGAGAACTGACCATGCCGATTTGTATTTCAGGTACAACTGGAAAGCCCAAGGGTGTTGAGGTGCGTTCTTTATCTTTGTTTTCACGGCCCACTAATTAATCATTTGCAGACCACTCATAGAAATATATCATCAGTCTTGGACATGGCTTCACCTCTTTGGACAAGGACGGGTCCTGACGACACCTACCTTGGCATTTTACCCTTTTACCATATTTATGGTGAGATAGACTCAAGTATAGCGCTACACGCACGCTTATCTGACCTGGGGACAGGCGCTGTTAATCTCCTTCTATTCCCTTTCAAAATTGGCTTATCGGTCGCAATTATGCAACGTTTCGATCCGGTCCAATTTTGCGCTAATATCGAGCGGTATAAAATAACTTGTTCGCTCGTTGTACCACCAGTTTTAGTCGTGCTCGCTCGCCATCCTGGTATGTGAAATACGCTGGCATCTGATTTCATTGTTTTTACCGCCATGATAGCTGTCGACCAATACGATATGTCCTCTCTACGAATATTATTTTCGGGTGCAGCACCTTTGAGCGCAACTTTAGCACAGCAGGTGGGTCTCTGCCACGTCATTCCTCGATTCGTTGACTCAAGGAGGACATCAGGTGATTACCAGGTTTTCGACCAAGCGCAAGGGTAAAGACCCTATGATTATCGCTCAAGGTAGCGCTTACCCTTGACATTCTTGTTTATTTCCTTGAATGATGTTATAGGTTATGGCCTTACTGAAACGTCCCCGAATTCCCATATGCTCTCTGGGATCCATTCTGTACGCAAAGTTGGAAGTATAGGAGTCCTTTTGCCAAATCTTGAAGCCCGTCTCTTGCTTGATGGCGATGGCGATGGCAATCTCGAAGCAGGTGAAGGAGAAGCTGGAGAACTGTGGATGCGAGGTCCAACCATCATGAAGGTGTGTTTCTCTTTCCTTTAAAGTCCCAGTTGTATCCTTGAAAACGCCCAGGGTTATCTTAACAACGCAAAGGCGACCCAAGATGCCATAACTCCAGACGGTTGGTTCAAAACAGGTGACATTGCAATTCGGGATCCTGAGGGCTTTTATTATATCGTTGATCGACGCAAGGAGTTGATTAAATATAAGGTATAGAGCTGAAATTATTTATCTTGATATTTACCCGTCTGATATGGTGCAGGGCTTTCAAGGTACAAGCCTAGCAAATCCCGTTGAAGTTAACCAATGCCTGACTTACACAATCTCGATCAGTACCGCCAGCTGAACTGGAGGGCGTACTGCTTACCCATCCTGATATAGCAGATGCCGCCGTTATTGGCGTCCATAGTGCGAAAGAGGCAACCGAACTTCCTAGGTGCGGGTGAACCATCTGATTTGATTACTTCTCCGCTGCTCATTGATCTTCAGGGCATATGTCGTTCCTGCGCGACCTGATGGAGTGAAAGCGGAGGCAGACATTGTCAAGTTTGCCGAGAATATCAAAGCATGGATCCAGACAAAAGTGGCACGACATAAGTTCCTCCGAGGGGGTGAGTCGCTTTCGGTGTTCTCCAAACCATGCGTTAAGCATCACTGACATTCAACTCTCTCAGGCATTGTGGTGACTGATGTCATTCCCAAGAGGTAAGAAGCGAGTGTTTGTGAAGACTAGCAACATTCACGACGACCTTGATAATTGTTTAGTGCTGCTGGTAAGATTCTTCGCCGGGAGCTTCGCGATCGAGCCAAGGAGGAACTCGCAGGCAAAGATCCCCATGATGACCACATCAGTGCCAAACTTTGAGCTCTCAGTTTGTAAGCTTTATGCAATCTTTCCTTCCTTGCCTTTTTCCATTGAACTGATAACTTTTCTTCAGCCAAGCTCCCGTTGCAAGAAAGGTGGCTAGAGCACATGCAAAGGCGACCCATTTATAAAATATACACCGTCATTTAAACCTGTACATATGTACGTATCTTTGACAGAGTTGGATATCTTGCATAAAGCAATGTCCCAAGTATGTTACGGGAAAATGGAACATTTCTAAGTGACCTAAAAACATAAGGGATGAGCTAACATATTTCAAGAAGTAAATGTAGAAGTATCAGAGTTGTCAAATTCTGGAGCCCACCCCCAGCAACCGAGAGTTATTGGGGTATACACCATGAAGAAATTCAAAATAAAAGAACCAGCCATCATAGGAAAAAAATAGCAGAAAATGCTCACCAGAATTAATCAATTCGCCCCTACGACAACACACAGGAACGACAAGGTTCCAAAGGTGGAAAAAATATTAAAGGTCATGTACTGCTTGAGAGTGAGCCCCATTGAGTTGATGACCCATAAAGGTTCAACAATCGTATAACTATGTCTATGAGCAACGAAGAGTCTATCCTTGGATGAAACCGCCGAGCAACGGACATGCTCATATCTTCGCACATCCGCGCCTTAAATCGAAGGCCCACCGTCAGAAAAAACAACAGAGTGAACGAGATGGAACCAGGAGCCAAACAGAGGCTTTCTGGCAAATCATTCTCGCCATCCTCGACCAGTACCGTCGTGCTTAGAGCCGGTTGCTTTCCATTAGATAGTCGAGGGCATGCTCTGTATCTCCGGGGACTTTCCCCACAGCTGAATCTGGAAAGCGGGAAGCTATCCTGTGTGTGAGCTGCGACAACGATTCTTCGAGCAGTACGAATTGTAAAGAAATTATGAGAGAAGAAAGAAAATTTATTGCGCGGTAGTTGAAGCGGCGCCCTAATATGCTCACGTGCCGATTTCGGATGCAAGCCACCTCCCGCGCTCCACCAAACGCCATCATCCATGTCGTCCTCAGAAACACCAGCTTCATCTCAGCAACAACAACAGCAACCCAGAGTTAGAAAGCCACCTTTTGCTGACTGGCCGACAATAAAGATCCTAACGCCACCCCAGGGTGAGTCTTCCTGGTGACTGCTTGAAGTAAATGTATCACTAATTAGATTTATAAACCAAAGGTCGATTCTCACCGAAGTCGGATGAATGGTGTCTGACCTATTGCTCACAGTCTGTCAGCGGTCGCATTCACAGTAAAGAACCCAACTGTAGATCTATCTGCCTCCGCAAGATCTTTCCCCATGAAGTACGAAACATTTTGTCTTTCAAGAGACATGAGAATGTTGGTTCCGATGGCAAGGCTAAGTATCCCTTGCCGGCAGAGGGGCAATCCGTCAACCTTCCTCGTCTGCTGGGAGGCACCTCGAACGACGACTCCGATGATCGTCCCAAGTCTTCTACGAAGTACTGGGATGAGGGTTGGTATCTTTGGACCGGCCAAAGTCGATGGGCTGTTCTCCAAAAGACAGACATGATGATGCTAGACTTGCAGAAGCAAAAGCAGGCTGACTTGAAGCGTGAGCGCAGGAAAGAACTATGGCATGACTATCAAGAACACCTGAAGCATGGCGTCGACGGGGTGGCAGGCCAGCCGTCACAATCAGGGCAATGGTGGGGTGCCATCGTTCCTCCAAAGCCGATGCCTGACACAAGGTACGTAAAAACTTACAGCCAAATGGACTACATCTGATGGTGTTTCGATCTTCCAGTTCTCTCTCGGTATTAGTTCCTTTGCCACCTGATTTTCCATCAATTTTCGAGAAAATCGACAAATTCCTTCAGCCAACTTATCAGGTCCTGAGCATCTTGCATGAGAGCCTAGCGTCGGGGGAACAGAAGCAGTTTGCTCTACGGGTATGGGAGAAAGCCAAGACGGACGAACCCTTTATTCTCGCCCAACGGACAATTGCACACGCTTATGAACAGTGGAAGAAATGGGATGTACCTAAGGATGATGGCAAAAAGGGCTCGACATAGACATATTCACTAGCATTTGCATATTGATTTTCTTTTCACAAGCATAGAAGCGTCATCTGGGACATTGACATAATTTATTTGTTCTACATACCTTACAAGAAAATATTAACCTGTGCTCTGTCCAACCATGCTGTCAGTCTCAAATGTAGTCGCCTCTGTCAACTCTCAAAACAAAACCAAAAGACAAGCTATGACAACGGAGGGGTTCGAACCCTCGCCCTTTCGGACTGGATATAAGGATACCTAATTCCAGCGCCTTAGACCACTCGGCCACGTTGCCCACTATTTTGTCAGTAGAATTTAGAGATTTCCGGCCATCTAGGTAGTCCCGGACCGCGCCGGTAGACATTGTGACTACAGATGATTCGATACTTGCGATCATCCAATCTCTTTGAACATCTTTCTTGGTTGTATACATGGAGGTATGGGCGTATACGGTCTTGCAACTTATCTACGCGAAAAGCAACGTTTTCTTTCCACTACAATCGTTTTGTCCTCCCAATCAAGTCCCAAGCAGTCAATCCCAATCGTCGTAGATGGTTGGTCGTGAGTTACTCTACTCATCTGAGCACTGAGTCACACTTACCGGAGATTACTAGCTTCATTTATGATCTGTATAATAATTCCAATATCCCCTGGGTTTACGGCGGGGAATACTCTGAATTTACGAACCTTGTAAAAACTGTCGTTCAGGCTTGGATCAAGGCTGGGGTACAAGTGTACTTCGTCTTCGATGGTATGTGGAACCTGAGGCCATATTTCTGCTTCTAGCACCTCACTGGGATACAGGTGCATGCCCGGACCTTAAATTCCCAACTGTCATATCGCGCCTCAGCCAGTCTCATATCCAGCCAGCTCAACTCTTCTTTCGCACATCTACCGCCTCAAGATCTACAGGCCGCTTCCTAAGTGAAACACGGATATTACCACCTCTTGCATATTCAGCATGTATCCATGCTCTGGAAACACTCAGATCTGTAACTAACAATCTCGAGCTTCATTTTGCTGATGAAGAAGGGGATCCTTACGCTGTAGAATTGGCCGGTAGAATTGGAGGTTATGTCGTTGGAAACGATTCCGATTTCGTTATTCTCAACGCGGATGGATACTTAGGATATATCCCTTTAAGCGAGATGGTATGGCAGATACCAGACTCCTTCCAAGATGTAGAGTCTATGAACGGAGATGATGGCGAGTTTCAAACGGTAAGAAAGCCTAAGGCCAAACGGAAAGTCCTGAACGATGCAAGATTCTCAGGAGGCCTTGCGCCTCCCGATAACATGCCAGAACTGTCGTTGGCCGTCGTTGCCTATAGCCCGGAGACTCTAGCCAAACATCTGAACATCCCTGTCAGCCTTCTCCCTCTCCTAGGTGCGCTTGTTGGCAATGACTTCTCCAAGGACTCAGAATCGAATTCCCGCAAGATACAGGCGCTATTCTTCGATAGACAACTTACCTTAATCCAAAGGATAGAGAAAGTTGCAAATACCATCCATTCTGTGATATCACCGGGGGCACAACGGCGCAAGGCCAAACACCAGGTTGGAAGCGTCATGGATCTCATTGACAGGACTGTTAATGCTCTTCTCGGTCGCCTCACCACAACCATGGGAACTGGAGAGATCGAAGACATTGTCGATAAAATCGTGAACGCTACACTACAGTACGCTATTCCAAAATATGGAGGAGATGTTGGGGGTCGGGAAGGTCTCTGGTCAACTAGTTTCTGCGCATTACATGATCCCGAAACCTGTTCTTTGCTTCCAATGATTTCTCGTAAAGTGATGCGCCAAGCGGAAGATTCAACCCAAAAGGCACCCGATTTACTGGAAGCGCGGGAGAAATACTTGGATGTGTATCGAAGTGGTCTTCTTCCTCCGAAACTCATGGACGCCCTTAACACAGGATCGTATTGGCCTCGGTTGTTCCTTGAGAACCCAGACCTAGAAACTGTAGGTCGAAGTATCGGAAAGCCAATTCGCGAATGGACTGTTGCCATTTTGGAGGACACTGTCGGTCTCCCGGCCGCAGGCCACGAAGATGATGAAGGGTCAGTGGGAAAAGAAGAAGAAGAAGCAGACGACGACGAACTCGTTGATGTTGTTGAGTCGGATGGCGAAGGTAGCACCACCGATTTTCTAGCCCCTCTGAAAGGAGAATTGCATCGTCTTCACTCTTTAGAGGACGAAATAGCAACAGAACCGCCTGCCTCTGTATCTTCACATCGACATCGTCCTTCAGGACCTCCGGTCATCACAGAGTATCTACGAAAAGGAACAAGGATCGCTTCAGAAAATATTGTGGTGACTCCGATTTCTGACCTCCTCATCTCTATCTCACTCTCTGAATACGTAACGGACGGTTCACCGCCTCTTGTTCTGATATCAGTGGAGGATCGACTTGTCGTCTTTCTCAGAGCTTTGGCATCCGACTCGCCCTCTGTCCGACGACTGTCACCAGATAACCTTCTTCCAGTACTCGCAGTTCGCTGGATTGTGCACACTCTTCATCATCGCTGGCAGGAATCTGGAAGCAAAGAGAGAGAAAAGGAACGATGGACCAAGAATGAAGCACGCTGTTGGCTTTCTTCAATCTTGTGGACTTCCGATGATCAAAGTCAGTCTGAATCAACTGGTATCAAACCAGACCTTCCTCCCATCGAAGATCGCAACATACAACTTATGGCCCAGATTTTGATGGCACTGGATAGTATTGAACAACTGTCTCAAGCTCTTCTTCTCACAGAACGAGTGCCTTTCGATGCCTCTAGGCTTTCAGGACGAAGATTCCATGCCATGCTGACGGGAACTACAGCTATCACACAACCTCTCCCAAGTGGTATCTGGGATTCCACTGAGGATGGGCTGTCAGACGCCTTCCAGGAAGAACGTGTAAAAAAAGTCAAACGATCAAAAGCGGAGAAGCAGGCTGTTGCATCTGTGTCAAATGGAAAAGCTTCGGCCCAAGCTGTACCGAAGAAAGGGTTCAAATTTGCGTTATTGGGCGATATGGAGGCCTGAAGATTAACATGACCATCAGGCGCAAAGTGGCTGCCTTCCATATTCAGAGCTGGGTTACTTGCAGCAGCGTTGCACTTCGATGCGCAAGATCCATTGAAATAAAAGTTTGCTTATGTAGAGAATTATATATGATACCGCTTTCTTTTCAACACATTATAGTGTTAGGCTGAAGGTTCCGAAAATTAGGATGTATTTGAAATGATTGGTCTGGATCAAAGTTCCATTAATCAGGCCAAGTAGTCTGGGTTTCGGAGGATTTTTTTTCTTTCTTGGAAGTAAGAGTTGCGAGGAACCGCTCTCTGAAGTCGCTATCTTTTGTCAATTGTTATCGTTTGCTATCGTTAGTTGCCTTGTATATAATTGAGGTAAATTTCTTCATATGTATATGTAGTTATAGCTGGGCATGCGTAATCTACTACTATATCTATCTACATCAATCAAGTTGACCCCAAATACCTAGTCAAAGTGTGAAGGGATGGCCAGTGAAGATATAAAGATGCAAGGTTGATAAAGAAGCGCTCACACCTAACCTAGCCTATAAGTATCTTCTCCTCGTGAGATAAAGCCCTCATCCTGCCGCCATCGTCTAGTCATGGCTAATCGCAAGTCTAAGTCCGGTGGACAATCGCAAGGACCCAAGCAAGCCGCAGGAGGAGGGGCATCTCGGTCCCCTAACCCTCAAGCTACCAATAAGCCTCGATCTGTAGCTACAGCCCATCGTGATTGCAGTAACTCTTCCATCGTCTTCCATTATGCTAACTTCCTCTCAGCCCAGATGATGGGAAACGCTTCCTCAAAGCCTCCAGCATCATCAGGTCAATATTTAACCCAAGCTCCCCACTCCCCAAATATAAGAGACTGATTGCGTGTTGTCAGGTACAGCTGCTGCACCTAGACCCCCACAACCACAAGCCACCGCACACCGTCCATCAAATGGGACTAAACGTAAGCCTCTAGCTTCAAACCTGACAAATACTCATATTCTTTGCCTCAGATCAAAATGCTGGTAACGGGGCTCCCAAATCTCAAGGCGCCAACGGTTCGAACTTTGTCAGAGGTAAGCATCAGGGATTTGGAGCTTGCGTACATGAACTTTGTAGGCCTACACTGGTCTACACGGCTCGTGTAAGCAAGTCCCTAAGTCCTGATGAGCACCTTCGACATCTGCTTATCAATAGTGTCTCTATCATCAGCCGAAGCAATGTCTGGACACAGGGCATCCCAAGATCGATCTGTAAACCAGGGTACGCGTAAGTTCTTCAGAGCATATCGTTCTTTTCCGGTACTAACGGAATCTTTCGTCAGCTAAACGTAATGGAAGCGGGCTGAACAACGGCCCTCAGAAAGTCCAAGGGCATTCACCTCAACGTGAGACTTATCCTTGTGTTCATCCGCGTGATCTGAGGTTCCTGTCATACAGCCAACATTTCTTCGAAAAACGAGGCACCGAAGCCGAAGCATTCTCAGGCCTTCTTTGGAGGTAAGCTTATCATCTTCATCCGTCCTTACGCCATCCAATTAAACGGCTCTAATAGGTCACTCTTCGGCCTCCAACTCAGCGCTGTAAGTATTAACCTGTTATTCATCTGTAACTGGGGCTGAAGGTATTGGCACTAGGCCTTCACCACCCCGTCCCGGAAACGTCCAACATTTGCATGTGCCCAAAGGTGATCCCATTAGACCTATTCAGATGTCGTCGTGTAACCTAAAAATCGCCGTAAACTAGCACATGGAGCAACCATATCCGGGAACAAGGTGTTCCCAGACCCATCGCCGACGTGTAAGACCCCCTACTGTCCCTCACCTTACCAGTGATTGAATCAGTGTTGCAGCAAAACAGAATGGCCATACCCAACGTCATGCTCAAAAAGCACAGAACCATGCTCCGACCCCCCCAAAGGGTGAGCTCTAGCCAATTTTTAAACTTATGGTCGCTCATGTTTATTCCATAGAACCTACTTTCTTTTCAGCATCGCCAGCCCATCAACAGCAATCAGGAAAAAGTGAGCCGTCCTACACCCATCGCTGTCTCATTTTTATTGAAGGAGTGTAGATACTGCCAGCAACACTTTCCCGAAGGTCCAGGTGGCAACAACGCACGCTCAACACCCTTCGCGTGGTGGTAAGCTTGTATCATTTCCCCCTGTGTGCACACCATCTAAACTCGAAGCGCTAGGTCAATCGTCTGCACCACCAGCTCAAGGTTCTGAGAAGCCGTCGCATAAGTCTCAGCAACAACACAAGGGTAAGCCTCGGTAGTGTATCTGTCCATATGGATAATCAATTTTTGTCTTGTTGGCAGCGCCCCCGCACTCGCGTCTCATGCAAGAGACATCCAGTAAAGGCGAGTGTTTCAACCTTGTAACTGCAATGTTCACGTTGGCTGATGACCATGGAAGGCCACAAGGACACCCCTCCAAAGCCCTCGACGAACAAGGGAAAGCCGCCTACGGAAAGTGTGCTGTCGACCGTATTTTCATTTTTTTCGACTGGATGTGAGGTTACCCATTTTCATGGTCTATTACTTATTTAACCGACTGTGCATCCCCCAGCGGAAGCTCCGGGGAATCCGTCCCATAAGTCTCAGCATGCGCAACAAGGCAGAGGTTAGCCTCGGTAGCATATCTATCCATAGAGATAATTGATTTTTGTCTTACTGCCAGCACCTCCGCACTCGCGTCCCGCACAGGAAACGTCCAATAAAGGCGAGTGTTTCGGTGTTGTAATTGCAATGTTTGAGTCGGCTGATGTAAATGTAAGGCCACAAGAACACCCCGACCAAGACCCCGATGAACGACCGGGGCCAGGGACAACCGCCTACTGAAAGCATGTTGCCAAAAGTCTTGTCATCGTTTTTCTCTACTGAATGTGAGCTTGCTGATCTTCATGGTCTGTTACTTATCTAATCCAATATGTATCCTCCAGCAGAAGCTCCGGGGAACCCGTC
The DNA here is from genome assembly GCA_015039465.1 of Phlegmacium glaucopus. Lineage (NCBI taxonomy): Eukaryota > Fungi > Basidiomycota > Agaricomycetes > Agaricales > Cortinariaceae > Phlegmacium > Phlegmacium glaucopus. Next base: position 424,462 of record MU130381.1, on the reverse strand, counting down.
GCATAAGTCTCAGCATGCGCAGCAACACAGAGGTAAGCCTCGGTAGTGTATCTATCCATACAGATAATTGATTTGTATTACTGGCAGCGCCCCCACACTCGCGCCCCGTGCAGGAGATACCCAATAAAGGCAAAAATTTCGATGTTATAATTGCGTGTTCAAGTTGGCTGATGTAAATATAAGGCCACAAAGACACCCCTGCGAAGTCCCTGAAGAACAACGAGCGCCAGGGACAGCCACCTGCTGAAAGCGTGCTGCCAAAAGTATTGTCATCGTTTTTCTCTACTGAATGTGAGCTTGCCCATCTTCATGGTCCGCTCCTTATCTAATCGAATATGTATCCTCCAGCGAAAGGTTCTGGGAATCCGTCGCATAAGTCCCAGCATGCGCAGCAACACAGAGGTAAGCCTCGGTAGTGTATCTATCCATACATATACTTGATTTTTGTCTTACTGGCAGCGCCCCCGCACTCGCGCCTCGTGCAGGAGATAGCCAATAAAGGCAAGTGTTTCGATGTTGTAATTGCAATGTTCAAGTCAGTTGATGTAAATGTAAGACCACAAGAACACCCCTCCGAGGCCCCCAATGAATGACCGGCCACAGGGGCAGTTCCCTACCGAGAGCGTGCTGCCGACACCGAAAGTATCGCCATCAAATCATTTTGCTGGATGTAAGTTACCCATCTTTATGGTCCGTTACTTATTTAACCGAATGTGTATCCCCCAGCAAACGGTACTGGGAACCGATCGGTTAACTCCGTGATTCCTCATGGATGTATGTTCTTCCACTGTTCCATGAAGACATGGCTAAATTTACTTCTCTCAGCGACACACAACTCTGCAACTGTTGGTAGTGGGTCTCTCCACTCTCGAGCTGCGAAGAAGCAAGGGCCAAATGTTGCTAAAGGTAATGATCGCTGAGGTTATCGACATTACATGGACTCACACTTGGTTCAACTCCAGGCAGCGCGAATGTGCCCCAGGCAGCAGCGGTCGAACCCCAGACCTGGGGGCAGATGATTTCATCTTGGTTCTTTCCATCAGCGCCCCCTGTTGACGTTCAGGCTGCAAATAAATCAACCTCAAGTTCGATGAAAGGTAATGACACTCCTTCCTCTCTCGTTTCGCATGTTTAACACGGTCCATCAGCAAAAGACCCCGGCCCTAAGCCGCAGGCTCCGAACTCTACCAAAGGTAAAACATCCCCAATCAAGCCACATTAACATCGACTGAAATGACTTCATTATTGTAAGCCAATGATGGCCGGTCGAAATCTCACCCTGCACCGGACTTGTCCTTTATTCCACGTGAACACTTGAGGAAGGAACCCATCTTATCAACGAAAGGCGCGAAGAATGGACTACAGGACCTGCCAAATCGATCAAACAACTCAGACACATGTAAGATCTTATTGCGATCGCTTTTGCTCGTTATTTTTTATAGCCTATTCCCATACTTTTTCCAGCATCCTCAGCGACTTCGCCGAAGAAGGAGCAGGCGCCGACTCATCATAATATGCTAGCGCGAAGTGATGGCGGCCCACAATATTCCTCAAGTGTGTCGGAAAAGCCTGAAACGGCCACAAAATTGACATGTAATTAAGCCCTGTGCTCTTTACCCATCGCATGGACTAACTTAAATATCTAGCCGCATTGAGTCATGCCGTGGATCGCTCTCGAATGTCGAGCCATCTAAAACAATTTAAAGTTCGATCGAGCTCTAGCAAAGGTATACCTTCAACGTCACCGTGATCCTAGCAATGACTGACATTTTCTATCGTGGCGCAAGTATTATCTCAGCATGATCCTAAAAAGAAAGCTGCTGTTCGCAAAGGCTTACTACGTCAACGTACCCCCACTCTGAGGTGGCGAGAATCCGATACTCCTAGGACCAGCTCAGCATACTCCACCTTAACCGCTGCGCCACTCCCATCGCCTCCCAGGAACGAGCTCCAGAACAAAGTTGCTCGTAAAACAATTGCCCAGAATCCTGATCTCTTCAAGGTCGTCTCACCGATCAAGGTCGACGTCTTCAAAGAGTATGTCAAGGACCACCCCAACCAATCATTCGTCCAATCTGTTGCCCGTGCGCTCAAGAAAGGATTTTGGCCATGGGCAGACACCAGTGATCCAAGTTTTCCTACTACGTATGACGGTTCGCGTCAGGGTTCTCGCATTACCAGCGAGGATAAAGCCAAGTTTATTCGACAGCAGTGCGAAGACGAAATGGAGCTCGAGCGCTGGTCGAAACCTTTTGGCGGTAAATTGCTGCCTGGGATGCATTCCGCCCCAATCAATGCTGTTCCGAAAAGCACTCCGGGAAAGTTCAGGCTCATTGTCGACCAGAGCAGGGGGCCACACGCCCTAAACTCGACGATTCCAAAGTCTCAAGTCAAGGTCCAGCTCGACAATATACACGATCTCGGCAATGAACTCTTAGCCGCTCGGAAGAAATATCCTAACCGCAAACTTTGCTTGTTCAAATCAGATGTCAAAAGCGCGTACCGACAGTTGCCGATGCATCCATTATGGCAGATTAAACAGGCCATCCCCATCGACGGTCAGTACCACATAGACCGGTGCAACACGTTTGGAAATCGAGGCGGTGGATGGAACTGGGACTCATTTATTTCCTCCGTCAATTGGATTGCCACCGAGAAAAAAGGTGTACGAGGTCTCCTTGGATATGTTGACGACAACTTTAGCTGGGAATTCGAGGGAAACAAAAAGTTCTACAAGCCGTACAATAAATATTTCCCTACCAAGCAAACCCGACTCCTTGAACTCTGGGACGACCTCGGTATTCCGCATGACGAAGAAAAACAACTCTTCGGCCCTTCCCTTGATATCCTAGGCTATCACGTCGATGCGAATGCAATGACAGTCAAAGTCCCCGACGAGAAGAAGGCCAAGGTAGTTGAATCACTTCGAAGTAAAACGCTCATGCAGGGAAACCTTACACCCTCAACGAGCTGCAGTCTGTTGCCGGGTCTGTTGGCAGCGCCCTTAGTCTTTATCCGTGCCTCCGTCCGGGTCTCAGCGTGCTCTTTGATGAGATGGCAGCGCAGGAGGGGGGTACTACCAAGCTTAGGGTAACGAAGCCTGTTGCTCGCAGCTTGTCGTCATTGGCGGACTTCCTTGAGCATGCCCCGCCTGTGCCGATTCGACACCAGAAGGAAAAGGTGCGCGGTATTGGGGCTAGGACGAAATAAACAGTATATACAGTATGTTGATCGAAGTCAACTCAGCTATGTGGGTTAATTTTGAAGTCACAGGACAAAGACAGTGGGCGAGAATGGGCGCAGATATTGAATTCATGTATAACAGAACGGACTGGGGACAACCCACATTACGATTACTAGGACTACATAGTACGATGATTTGATAAAAATAAGTGAACAGAAAAGAATTTAGCCTGCCTTCGCATCCTGCCTGCGTAAGTGAGTTGCATGGTAATTTAGACGGGATTTCTTTCTCGCGCGATTTTATCGTATTCAAGACTTCCCAATCTGTAATGAGCCTAACAAAAAAGTCCTTTCTCGTTAAGTAAAAAAATATTGAGAAAGCCCTTCTGCGACGGAAAGTGTCACACTGGCTTCACGCAGATTAAGATAGCTGTGGAACTGGTCGTTGCTGCGCTACTGGATTCAAGGTTTTTTGCTACCAAGAATGAAGTTGAATAAATCTGCACTAGAGTTGTAGTGTCGACGTAAAGAGTGCCTATCTGAATGTGCCTCTTAAGGAAACCGTATATATGAAACCGGGACAGGAAGGAAAGGTGTTGAGGTTGCTAAAGGGGTTATATGGTCTTAAGCAGGCAGGGAGAGGATGGTACATTGAGATGAGCAGAGTTTTTATCGACGACCTGGGATTTAAGCGCTCGGCAGTTGATCATTCGGTATTCTACTGACGTTCTGGTGAAGAACACACAATTGTAGCCGTAGCAACCGACGACATGGCTGTGACATCGAAACGAAAGGCCAATGCTGAAAATTTCAAGGCACAGATTAAGAAGCATTGGGATATTACTACGGATGCCAAAGTTCAGTTTGGTTCAGTTCGGGACCCATTTTCTCAGAACCAGAACCAGAACCACTTAGGAAAACCAGAACCAGAACCAGAACCAGTTTGAACCATAAGAACCAGTTAAAAATAGATTTTTGTTAGGATATCACCAATTAGACAAGAAATTCTCATTTTAAATTTGATTTTCTAAAATTACATCTTATTTCTTAGAAATAAATATATCTTGAAATTTGAGGCCAGAAGTTTGTAGTATTGGTGTTATAACTATGACATCACTAAAAGTAAACATGAAAAGAAAAAAATACTACAAAATCATTTTGCCAACTAGTGACAACCTTGAATTGGATTCTTGCAATAGGAGTATATTAAGTAATAAAATAATTCGCAGCTAGAACAAATGAATAGTTGTCTCAACTTTAGGATAAAGTTGTATATTAAATATGGAATGTATGTTACCTAGAACAAATGAATAGTTCTAGGTAATGATCAGCTATTGTAATGTAGAAATAAAATGATAGTGCTCACATCTCAACTTTAGGATAAAGTTGAGACTTGTAATAAGTAAAATCCGTGACAAAATGACTGTGATTATGTAATGCAAAAAGATAACGCGAATAAAGAATAAAAGAGATGATAAGATAAAAGATACCTAAACAAATAATCAACGACTGAAACTCGTATAGTTCAACATAGGAGTATATCAATATTAATAAAACCTGAAGTTACAAAGTAAATGAGACATATTATTGATTATGTACTATGCCAGACCAAAAAATGATGCACTTCTGATTGGAAATATATTGTGTTGGTGACTTGAATAAATATTTTCATTACAGATACGGTACACTGTGCCATCCAATGATGACAGTTAGAATCGAGTCCTAGATCCGAAATGAACTGACGGCCGGTGTCGCGCACCAATACTGATTGGTAGCGTGAGAAGAAAGCTTAAAAGTCGCCATCATGAAAATAAGCGGACTTTGAATTTGCTTACCTATTTTGGAAGCAGCCCTGAATCGCGTTCCTGGTCAACAAAACCATTCGTTCAACGATAACATCCTCATCGCTCATCATATCCTCAATGTCCTCCACTATGTTGTCTATCATTTACACTATCGACATGCTCCTTAACATCTACCATCCGTTTGTCCCTTGGCTAGTGATACAACAAAGCGATCAATCTACTATTCGCATCGGTCATCGGCTCGCGTTTGATCGTATCTATGGCCCATCATTTCAAGAACGGCCCGTTTATGGATGCATCAGCTACATCTCCCATTATGTCAAAGGCTTTGTCATTGTTGTTGTGGCTATGGACCCACAAGTCTTCGCCTCAGCTATCTATCTTGCCATACCTCGCTCCTGGATCTCACTCAGTCCCCTATCCTCACTCATCTACCTCTTAGCTTATCTTATCACACTGCCAAAACCATCATTCACGCGGTACCTGAAGCCTTCCCACCCTCTTTATGACAATTTAGGAAGTCCAGGAGGATCACGACTAAGCAGGAATTGCAGATGAATCAGCAGCAGAGGATTATTCTCGCAGAGTGTCAAGTGTTATCAAGGCTGCGCGACATGGGACCATGGGCAAGTAGTGTTTTCTCGGGAACAAGGCTGCGCCTTTCAAGTGTTGACTCAGGACCTTTCACATTTTTGACATGACCACACGCCTATGGAGTCGATATATTTTTGCTATTGGACTATGTACACTGCCTTCTCTTCTTTTCTCTCGCACTTTGACACTTTACAGATTTTTTTATTGTTCCTTCTTCTTTTCCATTGTTCTTTTCTTCTCGCAGCTGTCCTCTCTTTATCTTTCTTCCTTTGACAGCGCGTACTTTGTTTCTTTTTATTGTTTTACATAGCCTCATCCTTAGGGTATAAATACTGCTCTTTTGTACCAGGATAGGTAGTTCAGTTCAATTCATTCTTACCCCCCACTTTCATCATCTCAGTGGAATTCCAGTGAATTCCTCCCTTAAGTTCGCTTTTCTTGCCCCTTACTGTCAATCTATCCCCTATCCCTCAACCGCTATAGTCTTACTGAAGACTCTCTCTTGCTCATCCTCATCCTCGTCTTATACCTCATTCATCTTCCAAGACCTTCATCCTCCTCCTTCTCTTCTCTATTCTTTCCCCTTACCTCTGTGTGTTAAAAGTCAAGGTTATACCTTCCCTAAATGAACAACAGGGAGTCTCTTGACCTAAGGTCTGGTCCACTGCTCTCTGGTTGGTGTTTATATACAACACAAACAACAATTTATACCGGGCGTGTAGTGATGCCAAAGTTTGGTTCTTCAACCATTTTTGGAGAACCGAGAACTGAACCGGAACCGGAACCGAAAGAACCGGTTCTGTCGGTTCTGTTCAGTTCTAGAACCGGTTTGAACCATTGAACCGATGAAAAAAAAACCCCATATAATTTATTATGATATTATTACAATTATTACTATCGAATAACATGAAAGGTGGGTCCAAACAGATGGTTGGTGGTGGTTGGTTGTCTAAACAGGTGGTGGCTGGGTCCAAATGGCAGTTGTCATCTTTCATTGTTCATCTGTCATAGCTTTAGTACGTTAGAGATTAAAATTAAAATTAAATACCCCAAAGGGGTTGCTGTCTCCAGTTGCTCGACGAGATACCAAGCTAGCGGGTCAGCTGCATCTAGGGAGGAAGACGCAGCATTGTTTGTTTGTCGACTTTGTTTGTTTGTCGACGTCATTCGTTCGTTGTTCACTGGGACTGCGTCATTTTTTCATCTGTCACGGTTGTCTGTCCATTCATCATCATTCATCCATTTTTTTGTTTGTCTTTCATTCATTTGTTTGTTATCGTTCATCGTCATCTCTTGTTGTCGCAGTTGACATTGATTTGTTGATGACATTGATTCATTGTCGATATTTGTTTGTTATTGTTGTTTCTTCGTTGTCATTTGTTGCCATTTGTTGATTGTGACATCGTGTGCCTGTCGTAGTTTACATTAGAATTGAATTAAAATCATAAAAAAGGACCCTCCCAAGGGGTAGTGACCATGCCCATCATTGTTATGCTTGAAGATAAGGAATCATATGAGACATGGCTGGCATACCTTCATCCATAATACCCTTAAGTTGTTGTTTGCCGTTTGCTGTTGTCATCGTTTGTTTCTTTGTCGTTGTTGGCACATTTATTTGTCGTTCTTGTTTGTTTGTTATCATTCATCCATTGTTGTCATTCATTTGTTGTTGTCATTTGTTTGTTGTTGTTCATTTGTTGTTCGTTTATTGTCATTCGTCTGTAGTAGTTCACATTAGAATTAAAATTAAGTTGAAAATTAAAATCATATCGGGTGCAGCGCCCATCATCGTCATGCTCGTCATGGTGAGGTGGTATGGCTCGTTGCTGCTGTCGTTGTAAACTGTAGCAATAATATAATATGTGTAAAGTCACTGTAATGCATTACTAAAATAAAAAACTTACCAAAAAGAACTCCCCAATTGGGGAGTCGTCGCCATCGTTGGTGTTGTTTCTTGTGTTGTTGGTGTTGTTGGTGTTGTTGTCGCTTGTATTTGTTGACATGGCTAGTGGTGGTGGAGTTGCAAACATAAGTAAATGATGAAAGCATTCAAACTCTGACTCTGAAAATGTCGGGTCCAGCGCCAATCCAGCGCCTAACAGTATTTCGTAGATTGTGAAGTCAATTCTTCACGGAAAAATTAGAATAAAATATTCACAGAAAGTTCAGTTTGAACCCGGTTCTCAAATTTTTATAAATACGAGAACCGAGAACCGGACCGACAGCCCAAAATCTTTGGACCGAACTGAACTGAACCTGAACTGACGGTTTGGTTCTTTCGGTTCTCGGTTCTTGCGTCGGTTTGGAACCGAACTTTGGCATCACTACAGGCGTGGGAGACGCAGGCAAGGGATAGCATCAAAACTGGTTTTGGCGGCTCAGGCCAGCCAAAACAGTCTAATATAGCATTTTTCTTGAGCTAGGTACGACTATGTAGAGAAATATATGAAATGATAAGTAAGAGGTAGTGGGAGGGAGGGGAACCAAAAAATGGTCTCGTACTCGTGGTGCCCAACTCTGCGTGATACAGTGAGCAAAGAGATAACGAGACACGACGGGAATATAAAGCTACAGAATCTTACCTGGGAGAGACAGTGAGGGAAGAGATACTCAATGAATCCACACGGGATTGTATAAGTACTCTCCACTGTGTCTCTCCCTTAGTCATGATAGATGTCTCAAGAGATTGATGTCTCGTTTTCTCTGTCATTGTTTGTGTCCATGTGACAGGTCAGGTGCGTACCAGAGGCCCGTTGTTGTCGTTCATTGGACTTGCGTAAAGAATCATCTTTAAGCCCGATTAACCTGTAAAATAATGCAAATAAGTAAATATATTACTTAAATGTTTGCCTTGGGATATAGTGGTTCAGAATGGTTTGAACTGGTTCAGAACTGGTTCTCAGATTTCTGGCCAATCAAGAACCAGAACCAGAACCAGATGGCTGAGGCCAAACCAGAACCAGAACTGAATCAATACTTGGTTCGGTTCGGTTGGTTCTGGTTCTCTGGACTGTTTCAGAACTGAACTTTGGCATCCCTACTTTTGGCAGGTCTTTGTCCAAAAATTTGGGTATTTGAGGGCAGATTTTTGCCAAGTCAGAACAAATTAAGTAGAACTGCAGGTCATCATTTAATCACTAAGTCCAACTGCTACATGAGGCTATAATGGAAGTTGCAACGGTGACAGTTTGCTTTCCTTGTTAGAAGAGTCAAGGAGCGCAAAATACAAAGTCTGCAGGCAAAAAAGAAATTGCCTTTTTAGGATGTCACAAAAATTTGTGCATTTGAGGGCGATTTTGGGTGATTTTGCGGCCTCTGCAGCTAGGATGATGCAGAGTGAGGTTATTAGGCGAATGCGAGGCCGCTAAAGCTTTAGTGGCCTCCCTGAATATATTTTTGGCCAAAGTGGGAGCTATGCCTATACAAATACACATAAGGAAAAAGGAGACGATAGAGAGACGATATGATACAGAAAGGGGAAAAGAAGTACAGGAATAAAAATAGAGAATAAGGGAGAGGTGGGTGGGTGAAGGAAAAAGTGACTGAATACGAATTAAGAACGATGCTTGGAAATGAGTTGATAAATAAGGTAACAAAACTACTCTGTGCTGTGAGGTCAGAAAGGGTGCTGAGAGTATGAGCAACGATATGCTCACCTGCACTGTGACCGTAGAGAGGTGAGACAGCAGCACATGGTTCACTGACTCTTGACCCTCATGTCTCAGCACAGCATCCGCCAAACAATGGCACCATGCCGAAACGGTCTCAAGCCAATCAATGATGCACAGAGGGCAGCGGAGGGCATCACACGCCGTATGAAGGCTCTAGCTGACGCACAGAGGGCTGTCAGTGTGAGGAATGGGGCATGTGATGGTGCAGAGGCCTCCAAAAAGCCTCCTTACCTTCGGAACCCACCTTTACGTCGACCTCTGCAGCTAGGACAATGCAGAGTGAGGTTATTAGGTGAATGCGAGGCTGCTAAAGCTTTAGCAGCCTCTCTGAATATATTTTTGGCCGAAGCAGGAGCTATGCCTATAAGGAAGGGCTGTAAAGGAGTGAGGAGGGGATGGAGGTGGTGAAGAAGATGAGGCGAGAAGCTGAGGCCAAGGTTAGTGGTGCTGATTGGTGGCGAGTTGTATAGCGGCACAAATGGAAGGATTGTCACAAATGTAAATTTTCCAAGCCTCCGATGACCAGCGACCAAGAGCCATAATAATGGATTCCGAGAGGCCAAGGCTAGCGTAAAAAGTTGCACCACCTGCCCTGGCAGAATGGCCCCCGAAAGATCTATCAAGGAAAGTGAAGAGTTTGGAATCAAACCAAGCGCGAGTTGGATGTGAACCATCCTCACAAAGGAAGAGGGCTGGATGGACACCATGGATGCTATCGTGAGCAGAAACGAATAGATGAAGGAGAATGACAGGGTCTGCGACTTCTTGGCTGGAAAAGAGGATATCGGTGCCAGAATAAAAGGGGTCGGTTTTGTGATATGGAAGGAGATACCCAGCATATCCTGGTGAGAAATGTAGAGAGGATCGTTTAATACTTTTACGCCAGTCAACATCTTTCTTGCTTTTAAGGATGAGTTCGCCTGAACAGTGGCATCCATAGAAACAACAAGACATAATTGTGGCGAAAAGAAGATTGTCAAATTTCCCAGAGGAAATAGTGACGTCAACAAAGGTTGAAATATGGATAAGGCGAATCGGTTGTTTGTGATGAACCAGATCCACATGTACCTTCTTCAAACCATGTATGGTAGCTTGTACGAGTGGGCTGTTTCTGTTGATATCAAAATTAGGATAAAAGCTGAGAAGGAAATGACGAGCGCCGGTGAGATATTTAGGGCCAGAAGCGATGTTGAGTGATGTGAAGGCAATGTAGCGTGAGAGAGTTTGAGGCATAGGATTGAGTGGAATGTGGTGAATTTTGCAAAAGTGAATATAATCACGGGTGCCTGTAGAATATCCGCTGATAGTGGATTTCTCGAGGGAATGTGTTTGTAAATGTAGAACTCGCGCATTGAGGTCTTCGAGTTCCAGAGAAGGGCGAACCAGCCAAGGGGTTGGCTCACCCAAGGCAGTTAAAAGCACTCCCTCCATCGCGTCGGCAGAAGCTCTCGTGGAGGAGAGAAGAGGCAGACACTTTCACAGGGGAAACAACAATAAAATTCGTCAATCATGAGTCTTGACAGGAGATCAGCATGGGTATTTTCTTTACTGGCTATATGGCGTATACAAAGATCTATTCCTGTTTCGAGGAGAATACCGGCAAGAGCTAGAAGGACTGAGTTATGAAGGGATTCAGCCGCATGGAGAGAGCTGTACGCAGCTACCAAATCGAGGCTATCAGTCCATAAAAGGACCTTTTGAGGCGGTGAAGGGAAGATTGTGATGTGATGAATGGCAGAGAGGATGGCAACAAGCTTGAGGAAAAAAATGTCGATTTTTTCATTGACATTCGTTGGCGCCATAGTGTACATGAATCCACAACCAGCATAGACAAATGAAAGTCCAAGATGGAGACTGGCATCCGTCCACAGCTCAAAATCCACTTCTCTATCATGCCAATGAGTAGCATTGACAAAGTGGACGCTGATTGCTTTCGGGATGATTCCGATCAGCCATTCAAAGTTCCGCACTACATCTGCATTGAGGGAGATGCCAGCATTCATGAGGTTCTTGCTGGCAATTTTATGATAGAATTCGGAAAGGGCAGGACATCCGAGAGGAAGGATGTTGAAAACCCAATTCAGATATCCACCCACTCGGAGCCAATCACGTAGAGATGGTCTGCGCCCTGGTGTGGTAATGAAAGCCCATACAGCATCAACAATATCACCAATTGCGTCATCAGTGAGAGTCAGTGTTCCACAGTTAATATCAACGTAGAAGCCAATGATTTTGAGTTCTGTACTGAATTCTTGCTTCTTCTCTCTCCAAGGACATCCAATCGCGTCCCATAACATAAGGAGTCAAGCTTGTGGCCGAGGTCGCGAAACTCCTTTATAAAGGACACAGTCAGATGCTCGAGCCCATGAGAAAAAGTCATCCATGAAGTCGTGGAGATCTTTGATATCAAATTTTTTGATTCCTATCCAACACATGAGGCCAGAGACTGAGCACCAACAACGCGGAGAAGCTCGGTTTCCAAAGACTAAGCGATGAATAAGGCGCCAGACACCTTCAACGTCGACAGCCTGCCTGAGTTGATAGATGGGATGGACTGGAAGGTTCAAGAAGGCAGATGAGATGTCGGACTTCCATGTTACAAGAGGTTCATTGGGGAACATCCATTTGGCATTATAAATTACTTGACCAAAGGTTCGCATGTCATCGTAGCGAACTTTAGCTTTGGATCAAGGAATACCATCGTTGAGACCAGATGCAGTATGGTCAGTAATAACTTGAGCTTTCCCTTTCTGCCAGATGACAAAAATCAGGGAGATTTTCATCCCTGGGAGAAGGGTGTTGGATTTGAGGGGTTCGGACCATTGGTGAGCTCGAATCTCATTGTCATGGAAAGATCAAATGGCTTCTATATCAGTCTGTTCAGTCGCATAGTTCTGCATGGTGTCATCATGGTTGTCTTCCCAATTGCCCTCGTCAAATGGCCAAAAACCATAACGTAAACTATCCATGACGGACTTAACAAAAGGCTGGTTGGGATGATCATAGAGCATTGACTCAAAGTGATCAACATTGAAAGGGGTTTCAACACGTATGTAGTTGCACAGCATATGTAAGGTGGATTGAATATCCAGATCATTAAGGAGATGAGGAGGAGGCATGGCAAGCGGTCGAGCTGTCTCCATGGCTAAAGCTGAAGGAGATAGAAGGGGGGATACCAAGGTCCTGTCCCAAACAAAACCTTGCTTGTAGTGCGGAACTTCTGAGATGAACTCACCAGCTTTCCGCTTAAGTTGACGAGTACCCATAGCTCAAGCTTCATGGGCTTTACACCCGGCTGCTTCGAGCTGTTGCTGCTCTCTGATGCTGACATCGTCGGTTGAGAGCCGCGTTGATATGATTTAAATCTGCATAAGCATGGTTTTTGCAATTTTTATCTATTATTTCAGCATAAATATTAATTAATGCACCAATAACTGGCTAATACCACTGATAATAGACAAGGGAATCAGAGTTGTTTACCCTACAACTGCTGATTAGACCTATTACTGTGTGACTTAAATGCATATAGTTAATAAGTGTGGTCAATAGACTATCATTTGTTACACTACAAATTGCATGTCTGGATTAAAACCAATAAATCCCAGGCTCCTAAAAGCAGCCGCTCATCTCGCGAGCTATTCTTACTATTAGGGAGCTTATGTAATAATTGATGGCTGAACAAATAAACAAACCTAAGGTCTCGAGCTCGCGAGAGAGCGGCTGCCGGAAAAGTTGGTCGGTGATCTCGGAGACCACTGATTAACCCCAAGGTTGGGTTCGCTAAGCAGTCATGTCACATTTTCGTCACAAGCAATATTGATGTAGATAACTAGACATGAAAATTTGAATATCATACGAAAACTAAGTATGAGCACAATTCCAAATAATACTATGGAAAGTACACCTAAAACATGAAGGGAATGGACCATCCAGGAGGTCTGTGCCCTTGTACAGGCAAAGTTCGGGAAGCGTCCATGCTGGTACCAAATCAAAACGGCGCTTGCTTTGTACAGCGGCAAAGATGTTATTGGCTGTGCTCCAATGGGAGCCGGGAAAACCTTGTCATTCTGGATACCTCTGCTCATGGCTCTGGAAGAAGGACGGAATGCGATGACAATTGTGGTCACCCCACTCAACTTGCTTGGAAAGCAAAATGAGGCCCTTTTGGACGAAGCAGGACTTTCAGGCATAGCCGTCAGCATGAAGAATGCGAATGTAGAGACCTGGAAGGTACGAGATCACCTGAACATATAAACAGATCAGCTAACATATGTGAGCAGGATATTGAAAATGGGAAATACAATGTCGTGATTGTCCATCCAGAGATTCTAATGAGTAATGAAGAAGTCGAGAAGCTTTGGAAAAAGGCAGATTTCACAAAGCGCCTCCTAAACTTCATCTTTGACGAAGGACATTGTATCAGTCAATGGGGAAGCTTTCGAAAAGAATACGCACATTTAGGAGCATTGCGCTATCTCATCCCGGAACATGTTCCCTTCTATATAGCTTCGGCTACACTCCCTCTTCCTATCCTCCTTGATATAATCGACATTCTACAACTCAGGATTGATAAAACTGAGCAGATTTTGCGTTCAAATGATCGCCCAGAAATCAGTTTGATGGTCCGATGCCTTGTCTACCCTGCAAACAAATTTCAGGACCTTTGGTTTCTCATACCAGATAGTTTCAAAGAAGGAGATACCTTAGATCCTTTTCTTGTATTCTTCGATGGAAAGAAAGAGGCCGAAAATGCATGTAAGACCATTCGTATGCTATTACCAGTAGCAGATCAGCAAAAGATCAGATGGTTTCATGCAGATTTGACACAAGAGGAGAGGGAAGAACTGTGTGAGAAGATGAGATCTGGGGAGGTATTTGGTCTTTTCTGCACAGACGCATTTGGAATGGTAAATTTTGAAATAATATTCAAATAAGTTCTTACTCAAAAATATCAGGGAATGGACTTACCGAATATCAAGATTGTTGTACAGTGGAAGGCAACATGCACCCTCTGCACACTTTGGCAGCGATTTGGTCGAGGAGCACGTGGGCCTGGTCAGACAGGGATGGTGGTTCTTCTCGTTGAGATGAAAGATACAGATGAAGAACGAAAAGCTAAAGCTAAGAAAGTTATAGCAGCTGCTCTGAAGAAGTCGAAGGAGGGAATTGGAACTGGATCAAAGAGGAAATCAACAAATCAACTCAATCCCACGGCAAAGAGACCAGCACTCACTGACAGAACGACATCAGTTCTCAACCAAGCCACTGACATCATTGATTCTGCTGATCCGATACTACCCAACACTCCAACATCCAAGGGAACACCAGAGGAAACCTTGAAAGAAACAAAGCGTGCCCACTATGCAAAGCGGGCCAGAAAGGTGACGACAACACAGAGTTCAGTTACGAAGGGGAAGGATAAGGTTGTAGAGGTGGGAAGTGCAATGGATGATTTCATCAATGCCCATCTTCATTTCAAATGTCGTCGAGTGGTTCCCATGCTTGTATTTGGGAATGATCAAAGGCGTGCATTGTTTCGGTCCATATTACCGCTTATATCCACTCATTGTAATTCTTTTCTTAGCTATCAACGATCATCTGAAGTGTGACGATTCAACTGCGGAGGGCTGCGCTCGCTGTAGGCCCAAGATCCATAATATTTGTTGTGATCTCTGCCACCCAGCTGCATTTGAACACCTCAAAGTTCCCGCCCTTCCCAAACCTATGAAGCAATCAGCAAAGTCTACAATCAGAACCTATACAATGACCCCCAAGGATCAGAAACTTCAAGATGCCTTATTTGACTGGCGTGATATCGAGGCCTTATCAAAATTCAAACCAGCAATTATTGAAATCTTTGGGCCTGGTCTTTTTATTTCGGACGACATTATCGCACGCATTGTTGACTGTGCACAAGTCGGCAAGTTGCATACAGTCTCTCAGCTGATCAAGGAGACGAGCTGGTGCGATGATTGGGCAAAGGAATTTGGCCCGTCTCTGCTCCATATTGTTTGCGAATACTATCCACCACCAGCTCCACCAACCGCTCCTGCTCAACTTGAGGCTGCCAGTGCTATCACAAGCACTGCCTCTGATGTTCAACCGTCTGTATCTCGAAAACGCGCACCACAAAGATGTTCGGCATGCCAGGAGCTTGGTCATAACAGTATGCTCTTATATTTTATATTCTATTCACGCTAATAACTATCTTATAGGCTCAAATAGCAAATGTCCAAAGAAAATTGAAGGTCGGCGTGTCCAGCTTGAAGCTTCAGGAAGAAATGCTGGCAACGAGAACGTCATTCCATCAAACTTTACACCTCCACAGCTCCCACTCGCTCCTCAGTATGCCCATCCTCAATATCCTTACCAATACCATCATCCCGAGATGGGCCATCAATATCAGCAATATCACCCAGCTATGTTCTACTATCAGCGCCCTCCGAACCCTCCTCTGCTGCCACCCTAGACATCGAGGCTTCCATCATCCTCAACTTCAACATCCTGTTCTGCATCTTCACCTAACTTGCCGCTTGAACTGCTTGCATTTGAGTTACCTGGTGCATGTCCTGTCATAGCCATATGCATCCCCTTTGCCTTCGCATCAACAATGTTGTACGCCATCCTACCCCTCACTTCTGTATGTGTCGATTCTGTCCGCATGTAGTCGCCCAGCTTGTCAAATGTATTTTTCATTTTTGGAGGCGAGTGCCGTATTGTCTTGTGCTCCAAGCAGAACATCTGTTCAAACTGGATGCGGATGCTCTTATATACCTCAATCAGTGCTGATTCCTTCATTATACGTTCTTGCGTATGGTTTGAGAATTTTCCTCCATAAATGCGCTGACAGAAACATTAGTATTCCACATCCTTATACCGTAACTATATTCACCTTTATATACAAATTGTTGTGTTCAATAATCCAGTCAATGGCACGGAAATGTCCTTTTTTTCCTGTTGGATTGCAGAGGATATTCATGCGGACAGCACGACTAAATTCCATGCTAAAGTCAGCGGCGCATCAACAAATGAATTATTAACAACACACCGCAAGCTCTCTGGGTAAACAAAATGTACGTCTTCCAAATAACGTCTCATCTCTGCTGCGTATTTATGCTTGCCACAGCCCGCAAATATAAATATCCATGGCATGAAGCATGTCTCCACTCGACCAATGTCACCGTGATTTAGGCCATGCGATATCTCTTCGTAAAGTAGGAAATACTCCTCGCGCAATATCATGTTTTCAAGTTGCTGATCACGGTCTCCAGCATTCCGGGTACGCATTCTGCTAAAATTTGCTGATGTTGGATGTTGCAATGCTATTTCTGTTGCCATTTCTACTAAGATATTCCATTCAGGTGCCAGTGCTGCAAAATCTTCTAGTGATGCTACACTTGGGAATCGAGCTTTTGCAGCAAGCCTCCAAACCTCGAGACGAGACACAATCCCAACGTGTTGAATGCATTCGTGCATTTTTCGAAACCCAGGTTTGGTTTCAATCTTGTGTGTCTCCTTGGGTCGTATTTGACCTATATGTGTTATTAGGTCATTTGGACTGGACTCCTTCGCTTTGTTGTGGATGAAGATTCGCCATATTGCATCGGCACATGCCATCTTGAGGTGGAAGAGGCCCATCACCGGTACCATGAATTGTACACGACCCCAAGCTGTTGACTCGTCTGCCTGTGTTGCTCGCAGGCTGCGTAGATGTTGGATAGTGAGAAGATCTCCGGATATGAGGATGACATGATTCTGTGGGTCTTGTGCACCCGGTGTACGATTAGGATCACCTACGCCGCTTTGAAGAAAGAACATCTCCAATGCACTGGCATTTGTCCCTGGTGAGCTGGGGCTTATATTGAGAGTTCGCAATGGTGTTTGAATTGTCTTGACAAGCGGAATTTCATCAACAACCTCTGGATTGCCAAGCAACTTCTTAAACTTGTGGAAGTAGGGTGGGCCAAATTCGACAAGGTCGGAAAGGTATTTCCAAGCATTAAATCTCTTCCGGCGCGATGGCCCAGATACAATCTCCTCTGAATGAATTTCAAGCAGCTTTTCGAACGGTATGTTTGGTATATCCTGTTGGAGGGCATTGAAATTATGTTGATATCTCTTCCACAGGAAATCGGAGCAATTGAGGTCATCCAGTGAGATGTTATGCATTAATGGAAGCATAGACGCAGTTGTGAGATGTACAAGGGTATTGAAAGGGTTTTCGACAGTTGGCACCAAATGTTTAAGGTCAATGTCAAGGTTGTCGTATGCATAAAGTGTGAGCAGAGACTTTCTGAGCTTTCGAATGGCTGTACTGGACTCCTTTGAAAGGTTTGACACTGCATTAATTATTGTTGATGGTGATATTGATACACCCAGGTGAGCGAGAAGCTCTAGGACAGTCTCCGGTGTGTTTGCCGCATGAAGAAAAACACCGACTATGCTCTGCAATGCGTTGCACTGCTGATTGCTGCTCTGCATCATGATACTCAAGCAGAAGACTTGTTTCTACAAAATACCTGTAAGTTTTTTGTGCATATGTGACATCGCTCTCATACTTACAATCACTATTAGGGCATCAAGCTGTCCCTCAACTTGTTCCATCAAATCCTCAGGTGCATCGTCGTCCTCGTCAACCAACCCAATATCATCATCAACGGTCTCTCTTCCATCTCCAGTGGAATCTCCCATCGCTATATCACCATCATTCAATCGGGGACCCAGGTTATGGTTTGCAGAGCCAGCCTTCTTGAATGCGAGTTGTGCTCGTCTCTGATTTGCAGCAGGATCGGAAGCAAGTAGTTTAGCGAGCAGTCGCCAAAGATCAGGTGCGTGATAGCTCATCTGCGTTGATAGCTTGTCGATCTTGGTGTTAAGTTTAAAACAAGGAAG
The DNA here is from genome assembly GCA_015039465.1 of Phlegmacium glaucopus. Classification (NCBI taxonomy): domain Eukaryota; kingdom Fungi; phylum Basidiomycota; class Agaricomycetes; order Agaricales; family Cortinariaceae; genus Phlegmacium; species Phlegmacium glaucopus. Next base: position 406,317 of record MU130381.1, on the reverse strand, counting down.
TCACGTCGGAGCTACTCCGGAACAGTAAGCGGAAAGGACGTTGGCCTCAGCGTGTGTGCTGTGCCGCCCAGCTCCTAAGGTGTCCTGATTTCGGAACGGAAGAAGAAGTAACAAGACGGAAGACCTCAGTGACTTAGAGGACGAAAAGAATCTAAGTAGGAAGACCAAGAGTAGGAAACTAAGTTGATATTCGAACTGAGGAAAACATACAAGTTTCGAGTACTTAAATATAAAAGGAATTGCAACCGAAATATAAAATATAAATATAAATGCTGCGTTCTGCTCCCGGAAGGTCCTGCATTCTTGGGGTGAATAATCCATAGCTGGTGTGCTGACTGATGGTGGGAAAGTGATGACAAAGAAATAGTGGTTGTGACGAAGATGTGGAAATGAGTTTGGAGTAACGTCGGAAGAGCCAGAGTGATACGGAGAACTCTCGGAGTTGGACATAGAAGGAGTAAATCCGGAGGCAAGGGAAAGTACTAGAACGGAGTACGGACTACCAGAGACAACTCCAACGGAGTCAGACTAGAGTAACGTATGACAGAATGTAACACTTGGTCTCTATTAGTTAAACCTCCATTATCTTGCCAGGACTAAAACAAAACCCACTCTCCTTCGCTGTCAACTCTAACACCTGCTTTTGATATCCTTTCTCGGCACTTCGAAAAGCCCATTGAATGGCCTTATCAGCAGTTGAATGAGCAGATGCAAGGTCATTAAGAATAAGATTCAAGTCCTCGATGATTGACTCAGTGACAGGGTGGTCCTGGAATATGTTTGTGGCAAGGATTCCGTGAAGAAACTGATAGGGTGTGATTCCAGCATCCTCGAAAGCATTCAAGATTATTTTGATCTCGTTAATGTGTGGTACTGCGCCGGCCATTCCGAGTCTGTAGTAAGCCCCGTCACTGGCATTGAATCCCACAGGTGTTTTTAACTCATTCTTAAACAGGACACATATGCATGTATTAGTTTATATGACATTGAGGGCTACTACAACTACTTAATGCCAACGCGCTACTGTGCTAACTTGTAACTACTGCGCTGACTTGTAGCTATATTCTTATCGTACTAGAATCACGGTCTTGTCACTCATTGCCAAATTTGGAACCCAACCTTGGGGTTAATCAGTGGTCTCCGAGATCACCGACCAACTTTTCCGGCAGCCGCTCTCTCGCGAGCTCGAGACCTTAGGTTTGTTTATTTGTTCAGCCATCAATTATTACATAAGCTCCCTAATAGTAAGAATAGCTCGCGAGACGAGCGGCTGCTTTTAGGAGCCTGAATAAATCCATGAATATCCTTATAGACTTGGCACAGGAAAAGTTAAATAAACAATATTGGGTTAGCAATGTCATGGGGTGTGATTTTGGAGCAACAGAATATTATTAATAAATATTCAGGGGAAGTTGGTGCCCTAGCAACAGTGGAAGCAGAATAACCAAGATAGTGGAACCATGTGATTGTGTGGGAATCATGATGATTAAGGATAGGGGGAGTGCTGAACAATCATAAAGATTGTTTCCAGGCACAATAGGCACAGTTACCATCAAGAGGGGTGGAAACTACCTAAAATTAGTAACATGGGGCTAAAAATAGAAAACCCCTATATTTCCAGGAACAATGAGTGCACATGGTGCCAGAACCAAAGTAAGGGTACCAGGAACCAGTATATCTATTTTTGGACATTATCTATTTTTAAATATCTCAAATGTATAAAATACCTCCCAGGGTTTGTAAATAGTCAGAAAATTGGATTCTTTCTTTCCCCCCCTCATTTGCAACCTAGTACAGCTCACTGTCTTAGACATTGAGCAAGAACACTTGTCTTTGAGTAGTGGACTTGAAAATAAATCAGTTTCTCAGAGTTGTTTGACTTGTTGCAATAATTGTTGAATTGTTGTAAAAGTTGTTGTTGTGTTAAAGTCATAGCAGAAGCAAGAGGGCTTCTTGTGTATGCAATTGTGTTAAAGTCATAGCAGAAGTTTGAGTCTTCTTGTGTATGCAATTGTGTTGAAGTTGTAACAAAGTCTTGGACTTTTGTGTACACAAATTGTAAATCAATCAGAGAAGTCTTAGGAATTCTTTGACTGATTGTTGGTGCAAGCCATAAATTGCAAAACCACTTTACAAGTTTGATCATCCTTTAATTGATCCAAATTATTGTTGTTGTTGTGTGTGTTTAGTTGAAGTGAATTCAAAATATTGGAAAGGTTATACTTTCTAGAAAACCCAACTTGCATTATTAAGATTGTATAAAGTATTGATTGAGTGATTGTTTTGAGTAGAGATTTATAATCTTGAAAATACACCTTTTCTCAACAACCTCTGTGCAGTTACATCAGCGTGGCACTCGCTCTTGTCTTTGGCTCGATGAGATCCATTGCATTCACTGCACTCGTTGTGCCGACCGCCAAAATGGCACAAATCACCCTCGCAACTACCAAGATTCCAGTCTTGGCAAATTGTTTCAGAACGTTTATGTGGCCCTTCATAAGCAGGAATAGCTCGCTTTTTACTCGAGGAGGAAGATGAAGTGAAACCAACATGGGAAGGGCTGAGCAGTTGCATGAGTAAGGGGAAAGGAAGAGTGTCCTTGCTACTGTCAAGACGATAAGGTTGGCGAGCATAGCGCTCACGAGAGTCACGGTCATATTTAATAGCAGGAAGAGGTGACGAAGTAGCACGGAACATGTTAATGATGAGTTCACGGTAGGAAGAAAGCTCAACCTTCCGATGAGGGTAGAAAAGAAGTGTTGCATCGACCCAGGCATCAAATAAGCGCATCCACTCTGCTTCAGTGTAGATAGGACGCTTCGAAGAAATAGAATTCTTTTCAAGCAAAGAAAATATATCATTGAGGTCTTTCGCATCGTCATTAGGGTTATAGCCAGGTTCAAGAGTGGCATAGAGTTTCTCGAAGTCAACATACTTGTCGAGAATGACAAGCTTCCGAATTGAGTTTGCAATTGGTTCCCGAATCTTACGCCCCTGGGCTTTGATGATAAGGTTCTCGAAAGGCTTTTGGTTAGTGTACGCAATTTTGCACTTTTGTGTTTCATTGAGGAATGGGTTTTCGTAGACCAGATCATCATCGTCTGCGAGGTGAGGTGCCACAGCGAGAACCGATTTTGAAAGGGAAGATGTAGGCATGACCTCTTGACTGAAGAGTTCAAGCACCTTGTCAAGAGCGTCTGGAGGAAGATCAGAGGACCCACTACGAGGCCCTGAGACAGAGTTGAGTTTGGCATGGAATGACGCCCAGGCTGCTTCTTCGACAGCTCTATCTCATTCTTTGCGATCTTGCGAGTCAGTTCCAGCACTGGGTGGCAGCTCACATGGTGGAAAATTCTGCCTTTTGGACGAATGTCGGATTTCCATTCATTGTTTAAACTCATCAATATAATCAACAGCCTCAACCACTTTGAGCCTGAGGTCTTTGAGGGAATCAGCAAGGGCCGATGGGAGGTCTCTCTCAATGGCGTCATCCACCAATTTCTCACATGCAATAGCTCTGACATCAACAGATGGATCGGATGTGTGAGAGATTGCATCCGACCTGGCAGTTTCAGACTCGAAAGTACCCTGGGATTGAGCATTTTGATTACTCATGAGGGAAGATATGGACAATGGCGAGGTACGAGCAGAAGTCGAAGGAAAAAGTGACTGAATATGAATTAAGAATGATGCTTGGAAATGAGTTGATAAATAAGGTAACAAAACTACTCTGTGCTGTGAGGTCAGAAAGGGTGCTGAGAGTATGAGCGACGATATGCTCACCTGCGCTGTGACCGTAGAGAGGTGAGACAGCAGCGCACAGTTCACTGACTCTTGACCCTCATGTCTCAGCACAGCATCCGCCAAACAATGGCACCATGCCAAAATGGTCTCAAGCCAATCAATGATGCACAGAGGGCAGCGGAGGGCGTCACACGCCGTATGAAGGCTCTAGCTGACGCACAGAGGGCTGTCAGTGTGAGGAATGGGGCACGTGATGGCGCAGAGGCCTCCAAAAAGCCTCCTTACCTTCGGAACCCGCCTTTACGTCAAACACCAACTATCAGGAGCTTCCCGGGGCTGACATCACGTGGTACTCCCAAACCAGCTTATCAATCACTTCTCTCTGGGAAAGGACGGCTGTGGAGGCACGTGCCCAGCGCCATCACTCCCAAGTGGGGGTCTTGGCGCTTCGAACCGTTTTGAACCGTTCCTCCGGTTCACCCCCGATTTGGGCCACAAGCCCCGTTGTTTGTTTCAGACGCCGTTTTGCCGCCCGTCCTTTTTTCGCTGCCAGCACGCTAACATCGTTGTCTATTCAATGCAGATCGGTGGGTGATCCCGACTCACCATGGCCTACTGACGGCCTCCTCACGGTGCTGGAGGTGATCGGGACTCGCCTCGGCATTCCATTTCCGGCTCCCACCTCTTCCTCAGAGCCACCCCTCCTCTGCGTCCTCTGCCTCCTCGTGCTCGCTCTCACCTCCTCGTTCTTCCTTGGCCTCTGGATCGCGTTCAGGGTCAGCAAGACCCTCCTCAAACATCAAGGACTTGAAGGCATGGATGATGCCATGGATACCGATTTGCTGGACCACCGGCAAGGTCTACCCTTCCCTGGTGACGTGGGTGAGGATGGGCAAGTCGAAACTAAGTTTCTGGATATGTGAGTGTACACCTCCACCTCCCGTTGCTTCCTTTTATTCCACGCCTCTCATACCATTTGTATTTGTCTTGGGCAGAGAAAGACAGAGCCGGGCGACTCTGACTGGCTGGTGCCGCGATTTCGGGTTGAAATCTTCAGCGCGCAACAAGAGTGAGCTCAAGGCAAGGCTGCGGGAGCTTAGCGAGAGGAAGGATCAATGGCAGCAGCGGTAAGTTGCGACTGTGAATCATCACGAGACACTTAAAAACAAACGCTCACCCATCTATTTATCAGAGCTGTCCCGGGTGTACGCCGTCGCCATCGAGGCCCTCAAACTGACAAAGTCAGCAAGAAATCTTCCAAAAAACAGTCAGCTCGACGCACAGAAGATGCATTCAAGGACCACAGCAACCGTCCCGTGCCACACCTGCCCGTCGTACTGCCAACACAGGCTGCACGTCAGGCACCATCCAACTGGCAACCCGACCCAGAGGGTGATTTGAAATGGGTAAGCACATCCCCCCCTGCCCGAATCCTCTTCACAGATGTGGGCTGATGCTTGAAAACCCTCTATTTAGGCGAGAAGGATCCAGGCCAAGTACCCATACATGGATAAAGAGGCCAGAATGAAGGCTGCACAGGCTCGTCTCGCACAGTCAAGGAGGCAGCTAGGATTTGTGGACGAGGAGGTATGTCTTTTTTTTGGAAAAAAAATTCCAACCTTTGCTTTCGGTTTATTTTATCCATGTAGGCAACATCTTGTCTTGAGGACTCCATCCACCAGACGAACAGTCTCCTTGACACAATGATGACCATCATCACGGCTCCGGCATCTTGCCCCGTTTTCACACCAATGGATCCTCACCGAAACACCTCCTCCTCGCTAAACCTCTCCTCGCTAAACCTCTCCTCCATAAACCCCCCAACCCATCTTCCAGCAGGCCCGATCATGACGGCTTCATCTCACACCAGTTTGCCAGCTGCATCTGGCCTCCCTGATGCTGTAGACGCCCCCGAGGACACCCCATCTCGTTCGATCTTGCTTGCCAATAACAAGATGGTTCGATTCACCCCTAACGACAGGCCTCTTCGACCGCCGGCAGCCACATTTGCAGATAATATTCCTGGCCTCAACCGTATGTGGGACGACACGAGTGAGTATTGGGATGGATATTCCAACCTTGTCATCTGTGGGACACCTATCCCTGTCTCTCAGTGGAAGAAGGTCTTCGAAGGCGCAAAAACAGGGCCGTGGAAGTCAAAACACTGGGAGGGCCTGAAGAAGAGACACTTTGAGTGGAAGGTAAGCCCAGGCCGCCTCCTTTCGATATCGTCATTCTCATTCTCTCATCCCTTTCTCTCATCCCTTTCTGTAGTGTCTCGTAAAGCGATGGAGGAAATCCTCAGAGGAGGAGTTCTGGAAGGAATTTTCAGACGAAGGTGGTCATCGCCTGACATACACAGCCATCATCACAAGGCTTGCAAAGTTACGGGCGGATGAAGATGCTCGACTGGCTGAGAAAGCCAAGGCAGAGTACGGAGAAGCATTTGCCTCCCGTTTTAGCTACAGGAAAGGTGGGGTGATGTACGTCAAGACAAAAGCTGCTGATATTGCCAAGCAGTATCGTGAGCTCTGCGGCATTGACAACTGACAGGCTGCCTCCCTTCCCTGTCTCCCTTTACCCTTGTCCCCCTTTACAATAGCTCACCATACTTACTTATGTTCTGTTCTTTTCGTACACATTTTTTCACCTCGGGTTTGTTGATCTACATTATTTTCAAATAATAATCAATTATATTATATTATATGTTGGTCTACCCCGAAAACACCTAGAGAAGCAGCTCAACTACCTTAACCACAAGGACATGACCTGCCACAGTGATAGCACATAACAGCAGGTTGACGAGCTGGATTGAAATAGTCCTCCCGTGCTTCGGTTGGATCATCATTCCATGAGATCAAGTACTTCACAATTGTCATGCTCGAAAACTCTTCACTCCAGCCACCATATTCACAAATACGACGAAGAAGCCAGCGTCGAACAGAGGCCAGATATTGGCAGCCACCCCGACGGAAGGAGTGGGTACCATATGGGGTTGGGTCAATGTTAATGTCAATAAGATTGTTGCGAAAGATCTCGAGGAACTGCTCTGATGTCTAACGGTGTTTGCTAATTAAAATAAGTCACAATAGAGCAAGAATTATGGCATACCATGGGTGTGTCTTTCTGCGATGGCCTATCCCCAGAAGCCATCCGACGAAAGAGGTAACCTGTTGAAATTCTACTTGCCTCAAGCCAGTCGGCAACTGCTCGGACTGGGCAAAGATGAGATTCCTCGATGGGCAGTGCGTAAAGATGGAATGGCTTGATTTCTGGCATTCGAAAGCAAGGTTGATTCAATCCAGCAAGAACATAAATAAATTGAATGCACTCACGTCCAAATTGATGTGTTTTTCTGAAGGGTAAGGTCAGAACAATTTTGTCTTCGGAATCTATGCACTGGATGTGATGTCTCTGTATCTTGAGGACCTCGTCGACTCGAAGGAGGCACAGAAAAGCAATTGCGTAAATTGCTTGGGCAGCCCGACGGTGGAGAGGACCACCCCATGTGTGCAATCCCTCATCGCCAGAGGAACTGCCACGTGTTCCGGGTGCATATGGGTGAATAATCCAATTCTCAGGTTTGTGGTTGTGATCGTAGAGTGCTCCCATAATCTCCTGCAGGATTTCAGAACAGAAGAAAGAGTGAGGAGTGAGGTTGAGTGTGATTAGTTGATAAACAATGCTTGGAATGCACCGGAGTTATGGCACGAGCACTGCTGGCCACTTCACCTGCCTGGACCTAGAGAATGGGGGTGAATATTGATGCTGATAATTCAATGATGGAAATATTTAATTCTTACCTTCCTGCGCCTCAAGCTGACCATATAGCTGGATACTTTCTCCGAAACGGACGGATTTCCAACCATCAGGTCCTGTGTGTTGTCATAGTGCCATGGTAGTGAGCCGAGACCATACATTCTGCCAAAGACATATGTCATGCTCGCATGCATTTTCTGGGCATGGGTGTAAGAGCTGCGAACGGTGCTGGAGTCTTTGGCAGTCCCATCGAGATTGATTGCATCGCAACTAGTTGTGATGGAGTGATCAGTTGCGTAAATGGCCAAAAGAAGTTGGGCGACTCACTCATTCATAATCCATGCAATGATCAGCGTAGGTGCTTCTTTGGGAGGAGTTTGGCTAAAAAATTCTTCTCTTTTTTTTATAAGGCCTTTAGAAACGAGAAATGAAGCACAAGCTTCTATAAGTCTAATAATAATAATAGTTAGCTGGGAAGCAGTCAACTTTGAAGCAACATTACCGGCAGTACTCCTGATGTGTCCCATCTGATACCCCTTTCGAAGCACCTAGGATGGTGTGCTCCCATTGCGATATCAAGGCTGATGAACCATTGTTGTCGGCTTGTTCATGAGGCTCAAAATCATCAGAGCTAAGGTCTGGGACGGTGCCTCGTTCATCCTCAAGGTCAGCATCAATAGCACCCATTTCATCTAAAGTGACAGTAGTGGACTCAATAACGTTGGAAATGCCAGCGAAAGCGGGGGAGTTGAGTGTTGACATGACAGTGATTGATGTCTTGGAGCTTCTGAAACATGGTGAAAACAATGTAGATTATATAGAGGTAGATGTACACGTTGTAAGCTTAAAAAGTGTTAAGGAAACAGACCTATTTTACAGCAGGATCGGGGGGAGCTACATTACGAGCAGCAAGCAGCGAGCATGGATCCAAGTCCCACCAAGATCGTGAGCGTAAAGGAAAGGAAAGGCAGATGAAGACCGAGTACAGATATGTTGACAAATAGGCAATGTGACTTGGGGCTTGTCGTGTCGTGTATACCATCGTCCATTGTGTGA
>MU130381.1:343806-397369 GCA_015039465.1 Phlegmacium glaucopus | reverse complement strand
GCGGGCTTTGCCCCTAAGGGCCTTAAAGACTAACGGGTTTTAAAGCTAGGCTTGTCAAACTCAAGTTTAGCCTAAAGACTATAGACCCGGTAGTCATGCGCTGGGCGGTTCAAGAGTCTGTGTGGGTCATATAAGTTATGGTCTTATAAGACAAGGGAATTGTAGGTAGGAATAAAATGTCTAGACGTAAGGAAGGCTTTGGAAAGATAAGTTTTATGTGACAGAGCATAAGAATAGAATAAGGTGCTACTCCTTTGTGCTTCACAACTGAGTAGATTCCTATTCTATTTTATGTATCTCGGTCCGTTCTGGACAACTGCAGACTAGTATTATAACTATGTACTGTTCTAGTCTGCGTTGCTTATTCGTAGCTGGAGGTAGAAAAAGAAGACCAGAACGACCGTAGCAGACTCGAAATAGTCTATTTAAAAAAGACTGGGTGGGTGGATGAGGGAAGTCACAAACCATGTCGATCTAACCAAAAGCCGGAGATGTGCTACGGTAGACGAATAGGTTTGCGAGTCCTGAAAAACGGCCGGTAGCGGAGCTTAGTGCCACTAAGGGACTTAATAGACTGAACAGGTTCTAAAGCTAGGCTTCGTGCCAAAGCGCAAGTTGAGACCCAAATCCGAAACCTTATAGACCCGGGAGTCATGAATGATAGGTGCAGTGAAAAACACTCAGTGTAAGTCAAAAAAGTTAGTTGCGGCTCTAAAAGAGGGTTCAAGTCGGAACTTGGTAGGGAGGAAGTAAAGAGGACGAGACGGGAAGGAAGGCGAGGGAAAGAGAAGGGGGGAGGGGAAAGAGCATAAGAATAGAATAGTACTTATAGCAGCATTTTCTTCACCCGAAAGCTGGCGGGTTTCTCTGTCATGCAGTGTCGAATCGTTTCACACTGTAGACACCATTCGTTTGTTTGGTGCCGTCCACCCTACCTCTAGCCCGCCGCTGAGAGTGTAGGGGCAGCGATTTGGAGTGTAGGGGTGGAGTGTTCGATCGCTCTTTTGTAGCGAAGGCTTTTTCGGTATTCGGATCGGGGGGAAGAACTCCCTCTCGGCTTCTCTTGTTCGTTCCGTGGTGAGAAAAGCATCTCTCTTGACGGGTGTCTCTCCGAGCAGCTCCGCAGCTCCGGGGGAAGAACTTACCCCCTGTACATGTTATTCTCTCCCATACCTATGCTCTGGTAGTGGGTTTGACACGTCGTAGTTCTTGTCGACTCCGTCCGGCCTCCGGTGAGTGGGCTATTGTATATGGAGACTGGGCTTAAACCAACTCTCGGTGGCACATAGGTCCATGGTTGTTATTGTTACCTCGTTAGACAAGAGCACCACCTGTTGTCGACCGTACAACCACTTCCTCGCTCACCACCCAACCTACGATCCCGTTCCACGACCATCATGCAACTCATTGAACCATAGCGAGAAAAATTAGTATGAGTAGAGTACCATACGGTTGTCAATCCTTTGGGGTCAATCGTTAATCGAGGCTACGAGGCAGTACATTTGGGAAAACGACGGTAGTTTTTGAAGTCAGCTATAGTCATAGTTCATGCAGATACACAAATGTTACCAAGAGACGTCGGGACGACTCGACGCCAAGACAGCCGTCAAGTCCTGAGCGTTTGGATAAGCAGATGGCATCGTGTAGAGGCCGAAAACCAATCTAGCCGTACCAACCCAGAGCCAGAGCTCACAACTAGCAGATTGGTGGACAAAACCCGATGCCAGTCTGATTAGCCCACCAGAGGTATGGCTCTGGCAGTCCCTCACCCTTATAGTTCCGAGTACTAGGATAGGTACACATGTACAAGTATATTGCGAGTAGCCGAAACAATGTATGCGATGAGATGGAAAGTGATGAAAGCAAAGAAGAAAGGAACATCATGGAAACTAGTACATCTATAATTCGAGAACACGGTCTGAGGAGGCAAGCAGTGTAGAAGGAATACTATTATTGACACAAAATTGTTCGAAAATCCTGGCCAGCTCATCGATATGGGACCTCCGGTAAGCCTTGGAAGTACTCATAGGTAGGATCTCCTCCATCCGTCTCCAATACAAAAGGAATGCGAGTGAGGACCACCCTCCAGTGGCTGCAACAATCTCAGGCGGCACTCCAGCAAGGAGCAGTGCGACGGCACCACCGATACGAAAGCTATGGCCAAGAACATGCGCAAGATGTGCCGCAGTCCACACGCTCTTGCAGAAAACCAGGAACCGGTGCTTGGTCATGTGCTCCCACTGACCATCTGTAGTAGAGTATGCGAACAATGAAGCGGCACCAGGAATGCCTTTATTGGTATCCAGGTGGTTCTGTAGGGCAGCGCAGGGACAGAGTTGGTCATCACGGGCAGTGATGATCACGGAAGCGCCTTCCTCACGAGTGGTTTTGGTCCATGGAATACGGAAAGAGGCTGAGCGAGAGTTGTCTCGCAAAGTCTGGAAGGTAACACTGTGAAGACATGTAAGTAACTGTAAGAGATCATAGAAGAAGAAACGTACTCCGCAGAGCGAAGAACATGATATCTAGCATCAAAGGAGGAAATGGATGAGACGGTCGTCTCGCCAAGGCGGCGGCATCCGAAGAAAGTGGTCAGTGCCACGGCCCAGACGGCAGCATGGAATGGGGAAGACATAATGATAGCGTTCTTCAGGGCCAGGAGGTGTTCGATGGAGACTGGAGCACGGAGGGCACGCTTGTGGCGTGAGCCCTCTTTGTTTGCAGATGTGCGGGCCATCTGGACCCATTTGTCATCTCCAAACCAGGGCGCATGGTTGGTAAGATGCCAAGCGCGGACACCAGACAGCCAGGATCGGATTGTCTTCCCAGAGACGGAGCCTTTGTATTCGCCAATGAATGCGCATAGGAGGGCATAAGAAGCAGGCATCCAGGCATCTTCAGAAATATCCCACCGGTCACAAAATTGGTTAAATCTGAGGATACCGGAGGCATACGTCGATCGTGTAGAGGCAGCGAGGGCACCCGTGATCGACATCTTAGCAGATTCAACCAAGGCAGGTGGCAGGTCAGCAAGAAGCGCATCATCATGTAATAGCCCATAAGGAGTATGCCATGAGAAAATACGGTCAGCTGCTGAAACACGGGGACGGAGTGGACTCGGTGTCAGGATCTGGTCCGCCAGGGGCCTGCGAATTCTACGGGATGGCATGGGAGTCCTCGTCAGGGGTCGAGAGAGTGATGGTGGATGAAGACCGGAGGCAGGTAAGATGGTGAGAGCTGGCTGCGAAGAGGAACTTTCGGCAATGAAAAAAGGATTTGAAAAGGGGGAGTCTATGGATAATGAAGAAGAAACAGGGAAAGCAGGTGCGGCAGGTACGGTACTAGTACAAATATCAGAAATGCAATGCGGATTGATGAAACTCTGTGGATACAAATTGGAGGAAAAAACTTGTGAAGTGGAAAATAAATTTATAGGAAAGCAAGGTTCGAATGCAGTAGCTATTTGGGAGTTGGAGAGACGCGGTGGGACAGGATGAGTTGAGTCAAGACGCCCTGTCCCCTTTCCAACCCCCTCGATGGCAAACTTAGCCACCGAGAAAGGCAATAGGGTACCCTCAGACATAAAGAAAGATATGCTGGAGCTCGTCAGGCAGGCTGAACGAGGTAGTTATGCGTGTCTCAACAGATCCCAATTCTCCGCGCGAGATGGGGTCTGCTGGATTATCTGCAGAGGCAATATATGCAAGGTCGGGTGTTATGAAGTGAGCAGCGAGTACAATGTATATGCGGCGAATGGAGAGATTGATGTGAAAGTTTCGACTGCGGCCTTTGTCAAGAGAGCCAATCGTTCCTTGATTATCAGAGTGTATAAGGAGAGTAGCGTTTCGGATTCCCATAGCTTCAAGTACGTAGATGAGGATCTCCACCGCAACCGTCTCCAGCCAGCAAATATCACGACCCTCAATTTTCCAATCTTCATGGAGCTTCAGAGCCAGCCATCTGCCAGCAATGATAATCCTAATACCCCAAGATGTCGAGGCATCAACAAAAAGTCCTAGGTCTTGAGTAGGACCACGAGGCCGAAGCTCACGATAGAACTCTGGAGCATCGAGTGTGTGGAGCCACCACTTAAGGTCTGACAATAGGGAGTGTGGTGGGTAGCGCCGCGTGAATGTGTTATCGTTGAAACTTGCTGCGAAATTTGAAAGTGATGGGAGGTGGGAGCGTCCCTGAGCATATATGAAAGCGACATGGCACAAAGAGCCATGGATTTTCTCAATATCGAGTAAAGAACATGGATGGCCATTAAAGTGGTCAAGGAATATACGAACGCGGTTATAGAATTTCAACCGCTTCTCCTGAGGCAGACTAACCCGCTTGTTGGGTATGTCCCATCGGTAACCGATAAAATTGGTGATGAAGACGAACTCAGAATCACCTTTGTCCTCATGCCAAGGCACTTGGAGGGGGGCAATACGTCGCAGGGCCTCCGCCCGATCATAGTCATAATCAAAGCCATCTTGATGAAATATGCCGCCCGGAATTGGAAATCAAAAGGCCTTGAGATCGTCTTCATACTTCAACACGGGCTTCACATCCTCTGCCTGCCAGATGTCAACGATCGCGTTACCGATCATACCTGAATTGCTGCTTGCTGCTGCGGCTCCAAAAGGGTGGGTATGATCAATGTAGAATTTGTGGGAGAGGTCCTGAGCAACGAGCCATGGTTTATGGGCAGGAATAATGGGACATGTTCGATGGAATTTACGGATGTCGAAGGTGCAGGCTTGAGTACCCAGAGGAGCATGAGCCACCTGATGTACGAGAAAAGGATCAGGAATTAGAATGGTGTCAAAGGTGGGAAAGGTTATGCCAGTGAGCGGGAGAAGGGAGAAACAGCCTTCGGCTGTTGTGAAAATATATGGCAGCTGTCACTGCTTAGAACACATAGAAACAGATAGAAGCGCCAGAAGAGGGACATGTGGTCCACTTCCAGGAAAAGGAACTTGTAGCGACAAGCCACCAGAGGTGAAGCTTGCGAAAACGAGCCACCAGAGGTGAAGCTCATGACGGTGAGCCACCAGAGGTGAAGCTCCCAGAAGTATGGCCACCAGAGGTGAAGCCCTAAGAGCCACCAGAGGTGAAGCTCCTAGAAGTACGGCCACCAGAGGTGAAGCTCGTAACACTGAGTCCACCAGAGGTGAGACTGGTAAGGATGGACAGGTGATACCCGTCATTTGGGAAGGAAGGAAGATGGAAGGGCAGGGAAAGTGAAGAAACCTACAATATCAGCAACTTTCGAGGCTGTGTCAAAACGTGTAGGGAAATCCGCTTTATTTATGTGGGAATTTGTAGAAGGATTGTTCTTGTCGCCTTTTGACAGGTGCCGGCAAACGCGAAGTTTGTCTGGCATGCCAGGTTGTTGGGGTTGGACGGAAATGAGGAACGGGGAGGAGAAAAATGGACCACGCAGGATTTTTTCGACATCTTGGCGTGAAAATGGACCTGACATGCGTCCAGCATCAACTTCGTTGATTAAATATTCGTTAATGATGTCGGGATATTCGAGAGCAGATTGGTGATTCTCAAGTATGATGGTGTCTGTGATTGGGGGCATTTCACCTAAAGGGAATCCGTTTCTGAGGTTTGTAACTAAAAGAGAATAAAAGTATAACAAGTTATGTTTAGAAAGGAAGAATTCAAAGGCATCGGTATCGTAAGGATGAACGATTCTGGAAAAGATATCATCGTGGAACTCCGAAGAGTCTTCATCTATAATTAAGGGGTCTCGGTGTACAATAGAATCAGAGAAATCACGATAACAAAGGAAATTTGGGGCAGCAATAGAAAGAAAAGAGTTAATCGAAGGTAGGTCGGGTACGACAGACCCAGGCGAAGGCATAGTGGGATTTGGAACCACAGTATGAGCAGATGTGAGCTCGCGCGCCTTCAGAATGGGAGCAGACGGCACTACTACCGCTGACGTTGTGATTAATGCAGATTTCTTTGGCGGTAGGGGTGCAGAGACTGCCATTTGTGATTTTTGCCCAAGTAGGCTTGCCGTCGGGGAACTTGGTCGGCGAGTTGCCATCACCATAGTGTTTGCCGACTGTATGGCCTTTTTCACCGCAGAGGATGCAACAGACTGGGTGAGACGACTGTCTGTTGCCTGAGTGAAATGGCTGTAGCGTGGGCAGGTTACGTGTATCGCGGAACTGGGTTGATGACCCGGCGGTCCTGCCTCCACGAAAAGAAGGTCGAAAGGAGCTGTCTTTGCGGTATGACGGCTCCGACCTGTTGGGAAGGTTTTGCTTCTCGATGAGGCTCTTAAGCTCGTATGTAGTCTTTGCCGCCTCGTATTTCATGGCGTAGTGATTGATGTCGAAATTCGTGGGTTCAGTGCGGTACTCGCGACGTAACTTGAGTTCAAGATCTTTCCAGGCATCATACTGACTGATCTTGTCTTCCTGAGTATTAAAAAAGTTAAAATGGGAGGACCACCAGCGAGCGTATGGGCCTGCATTGCCATCTCTGTCCTGCATCTGGTGAAATCGGAAGCAGTTTTCGGCTGCTTCAGACCACTCTCCAAAGCCCAGCGAGAGTTCCTCGCCGAAGCCTCTGAAATCTCTGGTCCCTTTTACGAGATCAGCAATGTTAAGAATAAACTGGCCCTTAGTCTCGCCCGGGAGTGGGTTTGACTTTATAGTGGGCAGCGTAGCCGCATGATCAATCATGTAGCGCAAATGGGCATTACGAAAGAAAGTTAAAGGAATAGGGACATGGACATTAGTGGTAAACAGTATTTCGGAAAATTCGATAGCACGTTGGATGCCAACAATGCGCTCGGCTGCCTTGCTGCCATCCATACGACGCCGTTTGGCGTCTTGAGAGGCTTCGCATGCAGAGGTCATAAGATCATCAACTTTCCTCTTGTCTCGCTCTTCTTTCTCTGCTCTGTTTTCACGTGTGATGCGAAGTAAAAGATAGTCTGGAACAGTGTTCAAAAAACGAGCGAGAATGGATGGATCCTTAAGATCCTTTACATCCAGATCATCAATAGTGATAAAAGATGCAGTCTCCGAACCAGGTTCGGGATAAGCAAAAGGATCTAGGTGGTGGTTATAAGTTTTCACCTCCCTAGCCTTATTTTGATCTTCGATTTCTTTGTTCTTAACTAGTTTTTCACGTAATTGGAGCTTACTGAGCAGAGATGAAATAAGATCATCTTTATGGGTACGTCGAACGCGAGGTTGTATAAGCAGAGGTGGAATTAGATTATTGTCATGAGGAACCTGATCTTGAGGATCTTGCGGAAGGGGGTCTGCTGGCATCGGATGTTGATCTTGCGCTATGTCGACCATTTCGGAGATAAATAACAAAGGTAGTTCAGAAAAAATTTATCTGATAAAGCTCAGACGATGCCAGCAAGACCAGAAGAAAAAGATGGAGGTCGATGCTTATCGTTGCGTCTGATCTTGTCCTGTGATTTGCTAGTATTATGATCAGACGTCACCGGGTCTTGCCTGGCTCTATTTATTTTATCTTATCCTTAGATGAGTCAACACTTCGTGTTTCCTCATCGTGGAACATAATTGATGTTGCATCGCCGCTTACGGTCACCCAAAGGACTAGCCTTACACCTGTTATGGTTGCGATACTGGAAGCCTTCCACTATCAAAATGTTCATTCTCCGAAAGGTTGCCGGTGGACGGCTTTACATGAGCTATGCATCAAGCGATCAACAAACATTCATTTTAAATTTTACATGCTCACGCTTGCTCTTCTTCTGTGCGAGCATGCTGGAGTCATTTGTACTATGAATGGGATGGGATAGCAAGGTTGAAAAGCGGGTGTATGTATGTCATTATACCCAACTTCTAGGGGGTTTTGGGTTGGTGTTTGTGGTGTTTCTTGTATAGCTGATGTGTTAACAGATATTTCTGACTCTTCCTGAGTATGTTCTTCCATTGCTAGGATATAATGAATAAATCATATATTATTCTTCGCTATGTTAGAGGTAAAGGGGAGTCACATGCGACGAGAAATGGCAGCTCAGGGACCGGCATTGTTTCGGAGTCCGAAATTTTTGATAGTGGAGGGCTTCCAGTATGGTAACCGTAACAGGTACCAGGCGTTATATCGGTGAACGTCGTTATGTGACGACTGGCTGGCGAGGCTACCAAAGGACGTCTAATAGTATTACATCAGCGACTGAGGGGTTGTTTGCAGTCACTGACCCCCATGGTCAGACGACTTGCCTGACTGTCACGACTAGTCACTGACCGGCACAACACTGCTGTTAGCTACCCTATCATTTCATTCCGCGAAGTACCGTCAGAGAACCAGAATGGCTAGAATGCCCGTGTATTAATAAATCGACGCTTTACATACTTTGATTGCTCCAATGATGCACGGGGCATGCTTTGGTATTACCATTGTGCTCGCAAAGCAATATCCTAGAGGTCCAAATATGCTTGATGCTCAGAGCACTCTATGTCCTGACAAAGACTGTCTGACAGTGCCAGAAGTCCGACATTTACTAGCTGACCACATGGCCATGATTTGTTGGATTTTCTCCACTCGAACACGGTCAAGTACGACTGTGTCGTAGGAGTGCCTTGCTTCTGAAAGTGGCGTTGTACTGAAGCAAATTATTGATGTCACGGACCCAATCATCCTCCTTGCCAGGACCAGCACCCTCGCTGTGCTGCATCTCCTGTGCATCTGTCAAAGTCACGATGGAAGATCGATTGATGCAGGGGACGGGGAATGGTGAGGCTTGGATAACCACAGATTCACCTGGATTGAGTATATGGGACGTGCGTCCATCCATAGATATACCTGCTGGGGCTCGACTACGGTCTCCTATCTATGTGCCAGAGTTGAGATATATTGGAATGACATGGAATATAACATACCCTTAAGGTGACAATAGACGACGATGGAAAAACAAGTGGCCGAAACGAGAGACTTCGTGGACAAATGGGAGTTAATACTAATGCACTCAAAGAAGGGTGCACAATAGGACCTCCCGCTGAAAGAGAATATGCGGTCGAACCAGTTGGAGTGGAAACGATAAGGCCATCAGACTTTTCAAAAGTTTTATGAACTTGAGCACATTTGAAGGTCAAAGATACATACCACTGCCTCCGTAAGGTGTTGACCATCCACGAATATATCGATGGTATTCAGGTGAGGACTCGAGCCACGGTGCAGTGCAATCTCGTTCATGACCTGCCAATCTGGATCACTGTCAGTTATGCGTGGATATCCTATATGCAGCGAATACCGGACCATTTTGTTGATCTTCCTTCTTTATCAATTCTTCGTTATAAAAGGTACACGCTAAACGCATCCTATGGAGAATAGTAGCTCTTCCTGTGAAGACGCTTTGCAAGGCCTTGTCGAAATCATCAATGTCTAGATATGAGGAAATTAGTGTCGTTTTCTGGGGTTTGATAATTATAGACTTACGGAAGGGTAAAAGGAAACCAAGGGTGCCCATTGAGAAGCTAAGAACTGGAGGAACAGCACCAGCACTAAACAACGAAGAGGCGTGAAGAATTGTTCCATCGCCTCCGAGAGTTACAACCAAGTCAATCTTTTCGGAGTTAGGGCCTGATCATTGAGGGTATCAGATATGGAACAACATGGAACTGGAATATCACCGACCGGGCTTCCAAATTTCAGCCCCGCGAGGTATGTCGTCTCTGTCTTCGTGAAATACTCGGACTCCGGGATAGGTTCGATGCACATGTCTGGATTATGTCAAGGAAAAGTAAAACATGGGTATGTAGAGTAAATATACTTACTTGAGAAACGAGTCAATGGCCTGTATGACAGGTTGTGTGCGCAACTTATTTACAATTAAGATGTTCTTTGGAGATTCCTCAATCTGTCGAGCTCTGCGGACGTTAAATGAGTTGCAACATAAATTCATTGACGAACATTGGGACCGATTTTGTGGGTGTGTTAGTGGAAAAAGCTCTCCTTGTCGACGATAAATAGATACATTGTCTTGATGCGTATGCACATGGCCTCAGATATAGTGGTGCAGAGGCGAGGCAACGACGGAAGGAAGAAAACATATTTCGACTCTTGATGATTTTTTGGTAACCTCCTATTGTTGGAGTCACCGTGACCTGACGTGGAGTAACGAGCACGTGACGACATGTTTTCAACCATCCACTTGGAGTCACGGTATCCCTACATTCGAACATCATAAAGATCAGGTATGTCTTTACTACATAAACCAGAACCCGCTGACTCACTTTAAGAAGCATACCGCTTCTGTGGACTACTGGAAGTGGGAAAACAGACGCGTTCTCGACATATTTGCTAACGAGTTTACTCCTTATGACCTGCGCCTCCTTTAAATCAAACGATGACAACACTCATGAACCACTCTGTCACCGATCACCCTTGCCCATCGTCCGACACTGAAGACGAACTGCTTCTATCTCCTGGAAAGCATGAAACCAATGTGCGAACCAACCATTTCAAGCGATCGGCCTCACCACCTCCTCAAGACGAATACTCCCCCCTCTCTGGATCCCCATCTGACGGCAGAAAGCCCAAGAGGGTGAAGCGAGACCTAGGGCTGGAAGATAACGAAAGTGACAGAGCCAATCTCAAGTCAGCAGACCTTCACCAGCATTCGACCCGCGGGCATGCACGCAACCTTTCAGATTCCGAAGTCCTTACACGAAAACGCTCGACAAGAAAACGTTCTGCCACAACGACTAAGAAGCCTGTTTCGACAGTTAGTGCCAGCCCAACTCCATCAACTTTCTCTCCTGTAATTCCTACCGAGAAAGGGAGAGCTCAATCGGTTCCTCTCTTTGCCTCTTTCAATGACATCCTCCGCATTGATTTCAGAAATCCGCCTCCATCTCCGAAGCGTTCCCGCTCCCGCTCACCTTCAAAAGATCGTGAACTCAAGTTTCGGATGACGTCGTCCTTTTCTAAGTTGGTTTCTATACCAGATGAGGCATCTTCAGCCATGGAAGTGCTCGATGAACCAGGGAATACCTTAAAGGCGACAGAACTGTTACTTCCGCCAAAGATAACGGATGAGAGCGACCCAAAGGCATCAATACGCGAGACAAGCGTCCTTTCGCCTACATTACTTTCGTCCAATATCCACATTACCTTTTCAGAAATCCCCTCCACCCCGCTCGCAAAGCAGTCTTTGAACAAACTCATGCCTATGTCTCCCCTAACTCCTCTACCCGAAACACCCTTCCCCGGCAGGCTGGGCACGGACGTCGAGGACCGTTACACAGGTAATATAGGGTGGGGAGTTCCTGTTTCCAGTGAAGTAAGTCACCTTTTCGATTTGTCCTAGTCAATTAATCAACTAACTCTTTTTCTATAGGTTAATGCCTCAGCACAGACTACCAAGCCTCTACTTGGAATTGTGGCATCTACGAGCAGAAGTCGTCTACCACGGCCATCTCTGGCGCCTCCATCAACATCCTATGTCAAGTCAACTTCTACTACCGTTCCTGCCAGTACATCATCTACCTCTAATAAAAATAATACAGGAACGGCAAAGAAGAAAGAGGAGCTTACAGTGCCCAAGCCAAATGCGTTTACTCTCCTTATGAAGAAGCCTATGGAGGCAAAACAGCGTATGAAGGAGAAGGCAGAGAAAGAACAGGCGGGGAAAGTCCTCCACCAAGCGCTCAAAGCCGGTCCCTCAACATCCAGTCAGCCACCTAAACCCGAGAAACAGAAGGTTACAGCTAAAAAGCGGATGCGTGGAAAACAAAAGGAAAAACCTCAAAAAACCGGGCTATTTATACCGGATGAAGAGGAGGAAGATAGCCACAGTGAAGCTGAACTCCCAACGCCACATGTGGACCATAGTCGCTTTGTTGCATCCAGCACTTCGCCAGAGCCTTACAGTTCAACACAGGGAATTGAAACTTCCACGTCCAAAGATGCAGTCATGGCCTCTCTTTCAGAAATAGAGGTCAAAAATGGGGATATGGTCATGTCGGAACAGAAAGCCTCTGACGATTGTGTAATGCCGCACATTGGTGATACAGAGGCGACTGCCGTTGTCCCGAGTGAAATGGTTGTCGAAACGGCTCCACTACAGCCTTCTGTTCCCCTTCTGCTAGAAGAAAATGCAAGTAGCAAAAATGAGCCCACGGCGCTAGTGCCTTCTGAATCTGGAACACTTCGACCTAAGGCTGAAATAAGTAAACTCCCTCGAGGAAAGAGACGGCAACCAGCTTCTGTGCCAATTGTTGATCGAGTTACACGTAGCGTATCACTGAAGCAGAAGGGAACAGCAGATACGAATCCCCAACCAGGTATGTTTCAAGCATATTGAGAAGTCGGTGACCTTGCTAATTTAGGTTTTGGTTCAGTATCCGCTGCGAGTGCGACAAAGGGAAAACCAGGCGGTCTTCTTCCTGTTCCTGCAAAAAGGACTGCTTCTGGATCCATTAAAGGACCTTTGCCTGCGCAAGGAGAACAGCATGCTGAAAAAACACCTTTGCCTCCTGGTTCACCTATGAAGTTGAGCTCCCCACCCAACTCAACTAAGTTAACTGATCCAGACAATATCGTAACCGACGACGGAGTCCGAACGGTACAGACTGGTGCTGGCCAACCGCTTCAAGAGAAACCGCCAGTTAAATCCAGGATACCCGTTAAGCCTATCCTTTCACCATCCCCAAATAAACTCGCAAGGACTATCTCACGTTTTTCTTCAAACCCAGATGGTGGGTCTTTTTCGTTACTGTCAATCATTGTAACTTACTCCTTGTCTTCCAGTTTCAGGACTTACGCGCTCTTTTTCCATGGGTATTAATAACCACCACACAGGCGCGGGTTCCTCTTTATCCACACTTTCAAATGCCCTAGAGAAACTACGCATGCCACCGCCTTCGAGGCCGAACACCAGTATGGGTTTCAATAGGGACGGGCTTGGTGAGGATGACGACAATTTTGTGATCCCCACACGAAGCAAAGATGATGAAACGGTGGGAAGGGTTTCTTTGGGAATGGGGCGATCTGACACTGGTTTGAAGCGCGCGGCTACTCTTGGAGCTAGCAGCTTTAAAAGCCTAGGGGTTGACGCAGATGTTTCTTCCTCAAGCAAGGCGTCTGGTGTGACCAAGAAGCCTTTGGTCCAGAAATCTCTTGCGATGTTCATGGGTGCGAAAGCCGGGACTGCAGGGGGACCCCAACCTGTCGCAGGTGCTAATATGCGTGGTGGAATTAGAGCAGGCCCGACAGGCAGGGGGTCAGGCATTTTCGGAGTTGGACGGGGTCTACGAAGAACAATCAGCAAGAAGACAAGCTTGCCAAGCGTAATGGCCAGTCCTGTCAAGGGGGGAGGAACCGACGGCGGATCAACCGATGAAATCATCCAGGATACCATCGAAGATGCTGATCAAGATGCGCAGACACACAGAATTGAAACGTTAGTGGCTGAGCCTACCACTAGCAACGATGTTCTCCAGCTAGATGAACTTGAGATCCAAGGCCCATCCAAAAGCAAAGAGAAATCTTCTACCTTTGGATTCAACGTCTCAAGAAGAGTCTCCATGGTATCTCAAGCCCTCTCTCAGTCTTTGAATGCATTACCTCAACCGCCACAATCCAATACTCGTGGACTCATGGGCCCTCCTGCTACACCTCCGGCCAGTGGGCGGACCGGTATTCGTAGTTCTAGTAGTACCTATCCATCTACCTCTACTTCTGGCGATTCCCCTTCGCAACCAGGAACCTCTATTGGCACGAGATCTAGTGCACGAATCGCCAAAACTGCTCCAGGTGCGCTCATGAAAATCAAGGGAGGAACGGGTGGTCATGTATCATCAGGAAGGAAAGGGGCTGCTGAAGTACCAACGCCTAACCCTGCCCCTGAAACCCTGAAAATTTTAAATGATTGTACTATCTTTGTGGATGTAAGGACTGATGATGGAGATGAGGCCGGATCCCTATTTATCGACATGCTGGGAGGAGTCGGAGCTCGAGTCAGTCCCAACTTTTCCCCCATGATTACATTTCAACAAACTGAACATGAGCAATGCAGGTTTTGAGCAGAGTTGGGCAAACTTGCACACACATTGTGTTCAAGAACGGGTTAATGAGCACTTTGACGCGTTACAGGTGATATTTCAAATGTTGACGATCTTCTAGTCTAAGCGCTGACGACATTCTAAGAATGCTACGTGACCCTAAACCTCTAGTCGTTGGAATTGCTTGGGTTGTTGAATGTGTAGAACAACGTAAGAGAGTTGACGAAACCAAGTTCCTTGTTGATGTTGAAGACATGCAGTATGGCACTGGAACTAGCAAGGTATACATCCCTCTTTACACACATTTCCTTTGTTATGTGCTGACTATCCTTCCGCTCAAGCGTCGACGATCGATGTTACCGCGATTATTACCCAGCGGAATGACTATTCCTTCAGACACAGAACGAGAAGACGGTGATGCAGACCAATCTATAGATGGTTCCTCGTCGTGTAAGCACATATCTCGCCCATCTATAAAGTGGGATACTAAATCGAATTATTCAGCTATGATTATTGATGAAGTTTTACCTCCCTTGGAGTTAGCTCGAAGACGGAAGAGCATGCTATTGGGACCACGACCTTAGTTAGAATCTACATTGTTCCTCTTATTCTCACATCTCATCGGCCTATCAACTTTAATATTCATATCGCACACTAATAGGTTATGTCTTATATACAAACAACATGGTCAAAAATTCTAAAGGTGTTTACAATCGTCCAACGTGCGTTGTGGACTTTTAATCTTAATACTGAGTCCTTAATCGACGATAAAGTCATTCCTCATCAAAATTCACTCCCACATATGGGTTGATAATATTTGCTGGACAAAAAGTGATAGTTGCTGCCCCGAAGGACGCATAATAAGTGATAACATAGCGAGCAATGTTGTACATCACTAATACACATTGAGGATTAGTTGCTACATCACTGCAGTCTGAAGAATATTTGACCACCGTCCTTTGGGTGTCAGAATGGGGTATTCGACGGGATTGCAATCTGCGCAGGCTGAGTTCTGCGGCGTTGACGTTATTGTCGAGGCTCGAAACTTTGGAGTCACCCAAACCCAGGCTTAGTGTTCACGAACGCAGCCACCTGGCAGAAGGAAATGGAATTTGGCCGAATTCTCAATGAGATAGCGAGGAAGTCCAACCGCACTTTTCAACCTAAATGTTGTAGCATTATGAGCGCAGGTCCCTCATTCAAATCGGTCGCCACTTACGGTTGGAGGTGCATCTGAGAAATTAAGTCTACATACTGTGCACAGAAACTCAGAAATCTTACTAGCCGTCATAGAATTAGGACACTCACGGAGTAGGCCTCGGGTAACATTCCAAAAATGTCTTTTCCTTTGCAGATAGTATCCTGAATCCTTTTGGGCTCCAAAAGGTTCAGACGGCCAGCGATGCGATCAGCATGCGAGAATCCTTGCATCTTGACGATATATTCAGGAATGGTTCTGAAGCAATAGCTACAGTGCCAACCCGCATCGGCAAGAAGGCGTTCCCCACTCTTTGAATGCCGGTAAAAGCTACTTTGATTCCACATTGTTGCGCTCGCACGCCAGCTAGTGAGACCAAGATACCATTCGAAGCTTTGCATGGCCATTAACAGATCTATTTCTAGAGTAGAAATTGATCGAACGAACCTGTACAAGTAATCGCGAAGTTGGAGATGGATTGAAGCTCCAAAGTCGCAGTTCTTGAGTAAGTTGATAGTATGACGCGCGGGAATCTCATCAACGTCGGACATGACCACCATGGTCTTAGTGTTTGAAGAGAATCCAGTGATATGGTCGCGGATGAGCACGGTCATAGTATTCCGTGTGTGTGCTTCAACGTCCCAAGGAGATTGGCCGGGACGCAACGGATATCCAGGTAGACTAAATATAGCTTAGAAAGAAGTGGTGATATGAAAACAGGACACCAACTCACTAATAATATACAATTTTGTGCTGGAATTTAGAGAACCTTTCACGATGCTGCGCAAAATATGTTTCCTTGGGTAGTCCCGTGAAAGTCGCATTCGACTCTACGATCAGAAAGTAGTCGACGACTGAGTCCAGCTCATTCATCCGGATTTCCAATAAATCCAGCTCATTGCTCATGAGCACAGCATCTAACACTTTGAAATCACTCTCGTTTTGTCTTTCCTTCCATCCATGTAGTTGGCAAGTGTTGGCATCCATTTTCAAGCCTTCCCCATAGTAATGAGGAATAACCTCACTCGGACCAGCACTTTTGTCCCATAAAGGTCTTGTAGAGTAGGAAAAGATGTTCTTGAGCTGGTACTGGTTCTGTACGACGGCAAATAAAATCAAAGTAACGAACAAAACGGAGATGATGATGATTCCGGTTGATCGTGGGCGTCTGAAAAGTGGGATCATAGTAACCAAATGCCGAAGATACGCAAGGAGCATACAATGCTTTGAAAAAAGGACAAGAGGAAGGCTTTGGTGTTCCAGCAACGAAGCAAGGGAATCGTTTCAGACTGTCATATCATATTAGTTCCGTGATGTGACGCGGCACCGCAGTCGGCGAAGTGCGGTCTGCGCCATGGTCACTCATTGCCATTCACTGCAACATTGGATAACGGCTCGACTGTCTCGCAACGCGTTTTCTCGCATCAGAGCGCGTCAACTATCTCAATTATCTAATGTAAATGAAATAGGTGCCAGCTAGGAGGGATCAGAAAGTAGACAAACGCTGGCGAGTCCTTGTCGACGTGCGAATTTACCTAAAGTGTTACCACAAGGGTCCGTTTCTTCCATGCACTGCCGAATCACGAAATGAGTCAGGAGTCCATAGGACAACATCCGTCTTGACGGTGACTCCCCTTGTCATCCAATGGCACCCAGTACCACAAAGTCCAACCCGCATTTAAATAGTCGACCTCCACGCGCTGCAACATCTATTTCCACTAGTCGTCTACGAAAAACGTTCAACCCCCAATTCCAGACAACGATCAACACCAATCTGAGCGCTCATCCTCGCACGAACCCCACCAGCGCACTCAGTGTTCTTCTTAAACTTCTTACTTCTCTTCCCTCACGTATCGGTGGGTGTCAGTATAAACTGACTCCGGCTGAGCATACGCTGTCTTTGCACCTTGTCAGTATCATCGATCCTTTTGTCTATCACGGTCTGCGTGCTCTTGCACCTCCTCAGCATGCTCAAAATCAGGCATCTATCGTGAACTTGGTCAACCAACCAACCGAAATCCTTGATGCAATCATATTTCACATCGACTCTCGCAGAGATCTTTTGAATGTCGCTTTGGGATGTAAGAGACTACATGGTGTAGTATTCCCGCGACACTTTGAATATCGTCTTATCCGATGCAAAGTTTCGTCTATCAGCGTCTGGAATCACCTCATTTTACATCGCTCTTTGGCTAGGAACGTACGAAGGCTTGAGATCTTGGATGAACGTTCTTCTGCGAGCACCGGCGGTAACTTTACCAAGGGCAGGGGCATCTTGGTCCCGAAAAATATACTACAAGGAGACACCGATTTAGAATCTACAGACGATGAACTGAGCATGCACGTTAAGCAGGAAAAATACCTTGCTGCTGCTCTCGTTCGAATGACGGGCCTGAGGGAATTTCAGTGGTCGTGCAATCATTCTCCGATTTCTATTGCTCATGTGTGGCCAACGCTGATGATGCGGGCTGTTAACCTCCGGGTCATGGATATCTATGATAATCTGGTGTTTGCGCCCAAGGTGGACGAGGACGATGATGGAGCAGATCAGGGGGACAGAGAAAGTGAGAGTGAGAGTGAGAGTGAAGGAGAGAACGATGAAAGAGGACAAAGCACTAATTCATGCCAAGGTGTACTGACCCGTGTTCCTAACCATATAGTAAATCAGTTGCCCATCATTTTCAATCCTATATTCTCCTGACTGGTTTTCTCCTTTTTCCAGTTGGGTGAGATGAAGAGCGTTACTTTCCGTTCCACTTCCCATAGCTATGGCGCTGCCAAACAACCTGAGCTCAGTCACATCTCTGGGATGCTCCACCGATGTATCAACCTCAAGGTATCAATTTACCTTTCCTCTATTTATCTTGACCCTAATCTCATTTCTCAGGATCTTGAGATCACCTATATCAGCCCCCGATTATCAACATCGATAGGTCACCAAGGAACGCCCTTTCGAGCCCGTCCTTTGGCGGACGAGTTCTTGATGTACAGCCGTTGGGCGAATCTTACCTCACTCATTCTAACGAACCTGCGTTGCGCATCATCTCTGGCGCCCTCTGCTTTCTTATCAGCACATAGTATCCTGGAAGTTCTTCACATGGATATTAGCATCAACCTGGGCGGCGGCGCTGGTGCTACCCCGACTTCACCATTACAACTATCACCGGGTTCTCTACCCCATCTCCGTGAAATTAAGGCATCACGTGAAATAATCAACGCCATATTGGAATGTCCTCTTCCCTCTTCCTCTTCATCCCCCTCTTGTGCTCGGCCTCTAGAATCCGTTAAAGGTTTCAAACTCTCCGGGAATGGGAATAGCGCTCAACAGTCTTCATCACGCTCCATCTCTGATTCTACCTTTCTCTCCAACCTCAAACAAACAGCCCACACTATCCGTCGTATCGAGATGGTCGGCTGGCATGATATGGATGACATCAAAAAATTGATTGCATGCATACCAAATGTTCAGTATCTAGACGTGGGTAAACGACTTGGCGGTGCCGCAGCAACTCAGCGTCATGTCTCAAGTCCGGAAAAAGGCGTAGCAGCTCCCGCAACTAATATGGCAGAATGGGCAGAATTGCTGGCTACCCTACCTGATTTAACGAGCATGCACGGCGTCAAATTTTTCTACGAGGTGTCCTCAGTGACATCTACCACCAACACTCCTTCCAATACTAACAACAATACTGCCTACTCAAACGGACAGGCCCCGATTTCCACCCCAGGACTCAACATCATTCGCGATGCCAGCCCCGTCTCTCAGTCGGCCCATACCTCTAAACAGGGCCACACCCATACCCAAATGTCTCTATCAATGATGGAACGTAGTCGGATGCGCAAGAACGATGAGATCGCTGGGGTGTTGGCGTGGAAGTGTAAAAAATTAAGAAGGTTGGATCATTGGGACGAAAGTAGTGGGAAGGTCATTGTGCTCCTTCGTGACCATGAACATGGACATGTTGGAGGCGGAATGCATGGAGAGGATGTAGGAATTGGCAAGGAAAAACTGACATCTACAACCGCCAAGGTGCGATGGGAGGTTCGACGGTTAAAAACCTAACGAAGACTCTTGATTTCTGACATGAAGTGTATTTACTTGTATCAAAAATTGGAATTTCGAGAAATATTTATGGAATCACATGTAAAAGGACATTTACGACAGAGTTTTGGAGCGCGAGGTTTAAACATATCAGACCCGTTATCACAATGTGCACGTGACGTTGACGAGATGTTATGTGTGGAGGTTCCAATACGTATCCCCATAATCCAAGTAAAGTTCGCGACCTTGCCTTATCGGTTTGACTTGATAGAACGAAGGTCAGTTATCTTGACATCGAAAAAAAAAGATTGAATTCACCTGCAGTTATCACGATGCGATGAACGTCATTCACGAGCCGTATACTCGCTTCACAATTGGGAGTTACAATCTCGGCAGGAGGGTGTGGAACCAACTCAGAGTTCTGAGTTGAAGATTCGTCATCCAGTTGCCTTGAATCGTTTATATATCTTATTTCGTTGCCCACGGACCAAGCATCAAGGATAGAAGTTGAGTTGAGTTGAAATGAATAGTTAAGGCCAGTAAATTTTTGTAAGCTACGCGTCAAATGAAGATTTATAGGTTGAGTGAGTTATTCTGGAGACACAAGTCAGAATCGAACTGACGGCGCTAAGATCTCTGCTTGACTTCCAGCGTCGCAGATCAAGGCAACGTATTCTAGTTTACGATGAGTAGTGTTAATCATTGGAACCGGTACACTCCTCTCAAAACTTACCGCCGATGTCAGTGCCTCTCGCAATATTTTGACCCGCAAATGCTCCGAGCCCATATTTACTTTTATGAACACAGATAGCCTTTCACAATTGAAATTAAATGAAGATCTCGGAATTCACTTCTATTACAACTCACTGGAAATTGGCCTCTCTGCAATTTGTTATTCTGACACGAATAACGAGATGCCTTTTCACCTGAAAATAACCTATGAGATTGAAATGGCTTGTGTACTAACAATAACTTTCCTCTGAAATGAAATGAGTTGAGTGATTGATTAATCAAGGAGAATGAGTAGTAATACCTTGCATCACATTTCAAACAGACTTCCGGATTGCACTCCCTTCTTAAGGCCACACAAGGACATCCAGAATTAACCGTACAAACCTTTTCCTTCTTACTATGGCATTTGCAACCCCTGAATTTCAACGAACCTTTGGTATTTTTGTGAACCATGTTAGCGAGACATTAAGGGAAGTCAATGAAAATTTTTACAGTTTTTAGAACAACTGCACATTCGCTGACACCTCTGTTGCATCTTATAGCAGTTACAGTCTGTATACTGATTGCATGGCCCTTTATGATGGCAAGATTCGATCCTGAAAAAAATGAATTGAAAGTCATGGTGCCGATAGGTATTATTCTTACCATACAAATGCATCTATGTCTTCGTCTTCATCTAGAAATTTCATCAACTAATTAACCACGAAATGTGTACTAAGGAAGCTTAACCTACTGAATTTTATTTTGAGGGCCTTTCTCGGGAGTTGTTGATTCTCTAGTATCTCTTCGTCCGAAAAGATGACTTTGCGGTGATTGTAGATCTGATTTAAATAGATATTGGAAATTAGATGCATGTGAAAATAAGACTCGAGAGGCATAAGGAGTATATACCTCGAAACACGGTTTGCGACAGATGATAGCTAAATCACATGGACTGGTATCCGGCATTAGCTTGAAAAAGCTCTCCAACTCCAATTGATCTTGTTTGCTCCAGTGTTTATTTTCCTAAATTTACCATAAGATAGGAGCCATAGACTTGAAATAAGAATTACCGTGCCAGCCGGTGTATGATACTTTTCGTCTTTGTAGCAGAAGTCGCCACATTTGTTTTCCAGGTTCGATATCATAGCTCCATTTGTAACTAATGCTTTCGGGAGATAAATTTCATTGGTTTCAACCTCTGGAATGGGTAGGAACAGTGAAGTAAACTCGAAAGGTTACTATAGTAGTAAAAACATACTGTGAATGCTACAGTGGGTCTGGATGCAATTCAGATTTGGACAAAATGGTTTTGCATCTTTCAAGATATTCTCATGGATTTGAAGACTATGATCTACAAAGTTGGTTCGAATGGGGTTAAGCTCTGATATTTGTGATCCTGGCCACCAGAGAAAGTCACTAGTAGCAGGCAATTGAAATCAATGATCAAAGGGGAAAGGAATGTTCGTACCGCTGAGATGAATACCAGATCAATCCGGATCGGTTGCTATCTCGAAGGGGAGGAAAGATTTCCAATGATTTTATCTCAGCATCACCAAAGCCACTACCATGGCGCAAACGGCGTACGGCTTCAAGTTGTATCATTTCGACTAATTTAAGTATTGATATTCAAAACCAAGCATAAATCAATGTAAGGGTTCTCAACGATGATGTAGAATGCAAGAAAAGAGACTGTACTTACGATCCGGATCATACAAGTCGTATTGCCAAGTGAATCGTTCAAAATGGGTAAGATAGCGATCCAAATCAAAAAGTGGATCATCGGCATAAGGAGCAAATGGTTGATAGTGAGGATCATCTCTCAGAACGATGTTGGTTGAAGCAGGTGTACAGGCCGTGTATCCTGGAGAAGGCTCCAGGTTCTTTGTTTCTACGATCTTGGGATCTGGAGACAAAGTGAACCTAACGATCGCAGTTGAATCGGGAGAGATATCTTCATAGGTAAAAGAGCCTTGTTCAGAAGACGAGGAATTAACCGGTATTTCATAGACTGTATCCTTCTCATGTGGGAGAGGCCTAGGACGAACACCAAGTTTTGACAGGCTCTCGAGGGTTTGACGGCAGAATTCTTGTTCCCAGCTGTAGAACTCGGTCCATAAGTCACGATAGACTTTACTAGCTGTCAAGTAGTTCTCAAACTGAATATCTCCAGAGTCATCCGAGTCCACATCCATAGCTTAGTCCGAAATCTGATGAGGCAAGAGATGGACTTGACAAAGTGTTAACGATCTCGCTTAGTCAGCTTAGTTCCGTCAACGCCACAATATTTTGTTTGGACTCGGATGATGGTAAATCATCAATAATAAGGTGACCCATAGAGTCAACCATTCATTATTTATTCCCTTCTTTCAATCGTATGCGAGTCGCTACAGAGGTCTCTCTATGTCATTAGAAACGCACTGGTTTCAGGAGCTAATCCATTTAATTTTCATCACTAATGGTTGATTGGCAATGATTGCCTACTCAGCGATGTGCGACCCTCCTCCTCTATGGTCGGCTTCAGCTACATCACCACGTCTCCACTCGCAACATGTTATCCTAAAGTAGAAACCTCACCATAAGTGCAGGCGTGGTTTCATAATGGCACCAATCTGGCAACGCCTGCTATTTCTCCACTTGCAGATCCACAAAGATGATTGTTGAACAATGATTACTACCACGATTATGCGTTGTCGCTTAAAAATCATCGATTCATATTCACCTTCGAGACTTACTCAACCGTAAAGCTCACTCCCGTCCGATTAGAAAAGAAGAAATAGAACTCTGGCGCCTCTAGTCCCGACGAGCTCATTGGAAGGCCGCCGGGCCTTCGTCGCCACGGGCTCGTTGCTGCGGAGGGTATTCTTCATCTTAGACTATGCAGTCAACCAAGTCAAATCCCGACACCTTGTTTGACATCATAGCCGAAGACGCTGACTCGTTAACATTGATAACGAATTTGTATGCCGAGTCAATGATGTGCCAATGTCCTCTTACATTTCTGCCCGTATTTTATGCATATCATATTCGTTAGATCATTGAACTCTGAGTGAGCTATTTGGCCATCGCTCGCTCTTTGAATATTTAGTATTCATCGACCAGTAACGTTGTCCGAGTCAGCTCTAAGAACCGAACCAACCGCAAAAAATATGATCACAAAAAAATATAGTGAAGAACGGAAATAAGCTGCCTATGAGGTGCAAACCCTAAGGCTCATATCGCCGAGCCCACCTACGATCAAGTTCACCAGGTCAACCTGATGCAAGTTTTTTGATCTGCAGCACCGAGAGAGACTGGCCAGTTCACAGGGCTAGTATACGTCGCGCTTCCTTTATCGATCTGAGAATACTCATGCTCATCACTAGGTTGTCCTCTCGCAGTGCGGTACATGACGGTGGCAAGGACCCAGATCATCCTGAGGAGAACTCCAATTCCACGGCCTGGATCAACACATAAGCACGAAAAAGACAAAAAAAAAGGGGGGGTGGGGTTACTGAAAGTCTCACTGAGAACGAAGGCGGCGGTGCTACCCTCCCAGCGGCCCAAATTCTTGAGGGAGTAATGGATGTGAGTAAGGAAGGGTTGCTTGTGACCATGGCCCATTGCAACAGCATGACCAAAACGGAATTTACAATGTGTGTTCTGGGACACCGACATGCTTCCCGAGTGGAAGAAGTGTGGTTTCAATGTGGCTAGGTCTTCCAATGTTGTTAGGCATTGTGGCAGCTTTACCCTCCCAGTGGAAGACGGAGTAGGGGATGCAAGATATGAAGGATGCTTTGGCGGAGCAGGGGGCCCATCAGGAAAATAACACCGTGTCTGATCCGTCTGATCTGTCTTGTCACAGGCACCTAAGACGAATTCAGACAGATTTGATGAATCTTGTCAAAGCCATTTACCTTTCTGAATTATGAATAAGACGCGGATGCCTGTCACCAGTCCATCAGACGGCATAAGACATCAACAGACGCCTGACAAAATGGGCTTACACCAGACAATTCCAGATATTTCATCTTATTTCGGCCTTTCTGCCAGGCAGTATTCTTTTCTCATTTGGGTTTTAGCCAGAAAATATCATATTATAGAGCAGCAGCGGTATGCGCAATGAGACCAGACTTGTATTTACAGGGAGAGACAATGAATGCTAGTACTGTATGTAGTACATATGTAGGTCACAGTTAATCATCATCAGCATCAACAATTTGATGGTGGAGAGAAGCATGAGACAACATTAGAAAACCCTCTGTCTTGCCTGAAGATCCTGTTGAAATATTTCGTGCCAATCACGTCATGTTGCATCTGTAGAATATGCAGGGTAACCGGAATGTTATACAACTAATGATAATAAACCTCAGTGATGTTCAAGCACTTTAAGATATATTATAGGTAGTGATGGGCAGGGGTAACCCTGGGGTGGAATTAGGCTGACCCTTACCCTTACCCTCTAAAACCCTTACCCTTGGGTGAGGGTAAGGGTTTTGGAGAGTAAGGGTAAGGGTTTCTGAGGGGTTGGAGGGTAAGAAACCCCAGCAGGGTTTAGTGCAAGGGTTTGGTCCAAATCTTTCCTCAAGCTTTATAATCCCAAGAAACCTTCAAAGTAGCTATTATTTAAAATATGTTCAGGGTGTTAAAGATGTTTATCAATAGATTTTCAATGAAACAGAGAGGGTTTGACTAGTATTTTAGGCTACTGATTGTTGTGAAAGCAGTGAGGCCTTTTTGTATTTTCTTTTTCTCTGATTTAAAGTCATTTTTATAGATACACAACAGTTAGATCATTCTGATATCAGAGAAATAAAAATTCCTAAAAAACCCCTGACCCTCCAGAAGGGTAAGGGTTTGTCAAGGGTCAAAAAATCTGTACCCTGACCCTGACCCTCCTTACCATTACCCTTGTACCCCAGGGGTTTCCCAAACCCCTGCCCATCACTAATTATAGGATATATACCTAATGATAATAACTAAAAGAAAGTAAGTAATAGTTATGATATAATGAATGATGAGGTGTCACATAGATGACAATGAAAATAAGTAAAGAGTATTACATAATAATATGTAAGTAAACAAATAATAAGTTCAACAGCATCATAATTGCATCGTCATTAGTACTGAATACCTCATAGCTACATAGCCACAATTGAATGTGTATAAGTAGTACAACCGATTGAGGTGAAACCTCATTGGTTTATACCAATTCACTGGGTATTCGCCTACACAGAGCTTATTGACTAAGTTTCTTAATCATCCTCTGTAACTTGATCTATAAACCGACATCCAAATTTCAACAGATCCCCCAGGTTTTTCATTGATGAATTTCGGATTTCCATGCAGCAGCCATAATCTTTGCCCATCCCTTCTCAAATACTACCCCCTTGATGTCAGCCAAGTATGTCGCTGTCTTGTCTGCAAGTGCAGCTGAAAAACTGTCAAATTTCTTCTGATACTCACCCTTTTATTTTTTAGTATTGTTCTTTATTGAAAATGAATATATATATATAAAATAGAAAATTGAAAATTTTAATTATGTTTGTTAATTTGGAAACCATAGAAATAAATCCTAATTGAATAACTGGATTTGTTGATGCTGGAGGTTGTTTTTCTGTAATAATTGAAATCTCAAATGAAGAGTAAGAATGTTAAGTTTAGACAAAGGGAAAACGTCGGAGTAACTCCGGACCAGACAGAACGGAACCGGAACAAGTAATGGAAAGGACTTTGGCCTCAGCGTATGTGCTGTGCCACCCAGCTCCTACAATGTCCTGATTTCGGAACCGGAAGAGAACGGAAAGATGGAAGACCTCAGTGACTTAGAGGACAAACAAGAGGAGGAAATTAAGATGATATTCAAACTGAGGAAAACATACAAGTTTCGAGTACTTAAATAATAAAAGGAATAGCAACCGAAATATAAAAGATAAATATAAAGTGCTGTGCTCTGCTCCCGGAAAGTCCTGCATTCTTGGGTGAATAATCCATAGTAGGGGTGCTGACTGATAATGGGAAAGTGATGACAAAGAAATAGTTGTTATGGCGAAGGTGTGGTAATGGGTTTGGAGTATCGTCGGCAAGGCCAGAATGATACGGAGAAGTCTCGGAGTTGGACGTGGGCAGAGTACAACCGGAAACAAGGGAGAGTACTGGAACGGAGTACAGACTACCAGAACCAACTCTGATGGAGCCGGACCGGAGTAACGTATAACGGAATGTAACAAAGAACTTCATTTGAGATAAATTTACATATTAAAGATGTAGATATTTTATACAAAATTCAATATTTTTTTGGTGTAGGTAATGTATATTTAAGGCACAGGTTTTTATTAAGTTCATCTTTAATACTTGTGGTGGAGGACTGTACACTCCCCCACATACTCCGCCGGAATCCAGTGGACTTCACTGGACTCCACCGGACTCCAGTCCAGGATTTTTCAGTGTGACATGGGCCAAATTTGTGAGTCCAGTCTGCTGAAGTCCAATGGAGTCCGGTAAAATCCACCAGAGTCCGCGGATTCCGGTGGAGTCTTACCAGACATATTCCGCCAGACTCCACCACCATTTCAACATATGGCCTCAAATGCAAACAAATATAAAAATAAAGTCTTGGCAGGCACACAGTATTTATATTTAGCTATCATCCAAGAAAAGCAACTCTAAGTCTCTAAATGATACAACTCAAATTTGGACTTAAGTTTGTTTAATATAGCCCTTTCTCAATAAGGAAAGAAGCTATTAATAGATTTTAAGTAGATTTAGGGTCCTAAGAAGATCCTCTATCATTCTATTCAATATTTCCTCTTTGGGAAATTTTTCCCATAGGCCAAATCCCATTTAATGCTGTGTTTAAAAATGTATTTTGCATTTTTCTCAATAAGAAAAGAAGCTATTAATAGAATTTCAACAGATTCAGGGTCCTAAAAGGATGATCTATCATTGAGTCTGGTGGAGTCTGGTGGAGTCTGGTGGAGTATGTGGGGGACTGTAAAGTACAGCGTTGTCCACCCCATTGTTGTTCGGAATGCAGGAATGAAATCCGAAAAGAACAAAAAATTCAAAAGGCGGAAATAAGCCGAATTGAAAAATGTTCGACCAGCCCACTTCCGGCTCATGTAGAGGATTGTGATGAGGATGACAAGGAGGAAAGTAGCCCAAACCCTGAATTTGAGGATGGCGACAGGATATTTGCCACCGGCCTACTACCACTGCAGGCAGACATCCGAGCCACCTCCACCATCTCCCAACGTCTTGCAGAAGCTTTCCAGCGCAACACACAATCCAAAACAAAAGAAGGAGTTCCGGATTATCTCCAATAATTTGATAGTGTTTTTGCCAAAGAATCTTTTGATATCCTACCTGATCCGAAACCTTGGGACCACGCAGTAGAACTCATTCCAGGAGAAAAACCATCAGGTTGCAAGGTCTATCCTCTAGCTCCGACGGAACAAAAGGAACTTGACGTGTTCCTCCAGGAGAATTTAAACTCTGATGCATCCGACCTTCCAAATCTCCGATGGCATCTCCGGTTTTCTTTATCAAAAAGAAAGATGGAAGTCTTTGGCTTGTTCAGGACTATTGAGCTCTCAACACAATCACCATCAAAAACAAGTACCCACTTCCCCTCATTTCGGAACTGATTACCCAACTCCAGGGCGCTAAATACACTCAACGCGTTCCTCCAGGAGAATTTAAACTCCAGACGCATCTGACCTTCCAAATCTCCGATGGCATCTCCGGTTTTCTTTATCAAAAAGAAAGACAGAAGTCTTTGGCTTGTTCAGGACTATCGGGCTCTCAATGTGATCACCATCAAAAACAAGTACCCACTTCCCCTCATTTCAGAACTGATTACCCAACTCCGGGGCGCTAAATACTTCACTAAGTTGGATGTCCGATGGGGTTTTAACAATGTCCAAATGAAGGAAGGGGACGAATGGAAAGTGGCTTTCTGAACCAACCGGGGATTATTCGAACCCCTGGTTATGTTTTTTGGCCTCACCAACAGTCCGGCTACTTTCCAAACAATGATGAATGACATCTTCTGCAAACTTATAATGGAAGGGGTTGTAGTGGTCTACCTTGATGATATCCTGATATTCACGGAGACGCTAGAGGAACACCGGTCCGTAACTCGGAGAGTACTGGAACTTTTACGAAAGCATAAACTCTTCCTAAAACCGGACAAGTGCGAATTCAAACAAACCAAGGTAGAATACCTCGGAGTCATAATATCTCATAACTCCGTCAAGATGGACCCCGTAAAAGTTGCTGGAGTAGCAGAATGGCCAATTCCAACGAACAAGAAGGAAGTCCAGTCATTTCTAGGCTTTACCAACTTTTACCAAAGGTTCATCCAAGACTTTTCTCATCACACCCATCCCTTGTTTGATCTCACTAAAAGTGATGTTAAATGGAGATGGAACACGGAAGAGCAGTTGGCGTTCAAGAACCTGATCACTTCAACCCCGATTCTAGCCTCTCCGGACAACTCCAGGCTGTTCTGCATTGAAGCAGACAGTTCCAACTTTGCAACCGGAGCCGTACTCTCCCAACAATCCCTCGATGATGAGAAATGGCACCCAGTCGCATTCCTGTCTAAATCCTTATCTCTGGTTGAACGGAACTACGAGATCCACAACAAAGGGATGCTAGCAATCATCCGAGCCCTAGAAGAGTGGAGACACTTCTTCGAAGGAGCGGAACACAAGTGCGAGATCTGGACTGATCACAAGAACTTGAAATACTTCATGACAGCCAAAAAGCTCAATTGGAGATAAGCCCGTTGGTCATTGTTCCTTGCCCGGTTCGATTTCCTCATGCACCACAGACCAGGCAAAAGCATGGGAAAACCAGACGCCTTGTCCAGACAAGCAGATCACAGAACCGGAACCGGTGACAATGACAACATCACACTCCTAACTCCAGGCTTTTTTGCAATTTGGGCCTTAGAAGGACTGGAAATCATAGGAGAAGAACGAGATGTCTTGAAAGACATCCGGAAGGGCACCTGGGAAGGTGTAAAAGAAGAGGCCATAGCTAAAGTGGTAAAGGAGTTGAAAACCACTCACACGCAATCCGTCCAACCGGCGGAATGGTCTCATGACAACGACATCCTCTCCTTCTGAGGAAAAATCTACGTTCCGGACATGTTTGACTTGCGAAGATGGATTGTATCCCTCTGCCATGACACCCTAATTGCTGGGCATCCGGGAAGATGGAAGACCCTCGAACTTGTATCCCAAAACTATTGGTGGCCACAGATGTCCCAATATATCGGAAAATATGCCTCAACCTGTGACCTGTGTCTTCGGACTAAGGCTCAAAGACACCACCCAGTTGGTGAACTCCATCCCCTCCCGATTCTGAACGCTCCATGGGACACAATCAGTGTGGACTTCATAGTGGAACTTCCGGAGTCTTCAGGATACAACTCGGTAATGGTAGTAGTTGATTCGGTCACCAAACAAGCTCATTTTGCACCAACCCTTACTACCACCTCCGCGTCCGGAACTGCTCACTTTTATATCCAACATGTCTGGAAACATCATGGACTACCCCGGAGAGTGGTATCAGACAGAGGACCACAGTTTGTAGCAGAATTCACGTGCGAGCTCTACCGGATCCTTGGAATTAAGTTAGCAGCCACCACCGCCTATCATCTGCAAGGAGACGGCCAGATGGAACGAGTAAATCAGGAACTGGAACAGTATCTCCGACTCTTTACAAACCAGCGACAAACCAATTGGGCTGAACTCCTTCCCCTTGCGGAATTCCAGTACAATAATCATGTCCACTCCGCCACACAGCACCCACCTTTCCTCCTAGACTCCGGATGAATCCCCCGAATGGGTTTTGAACCAAACCAACCGGAATCCCGAATGGAGTCCGTTAATGAATTCACGGAACGAATGCGGAACACCCTAGATGAAGCGAAAGCAGCACTGGTCAAGTCTAAAGACGACATGGCAAGATATTATAATCAGAAGAGGACTTCGGCACCGGAATACAAACCAGGAGACAAAGTATACCTGGATGCCAGCGACATACAAACAATGAGACCATCCAGGAAATTGTCCCATCGGCACCTAGGCCCCTTTCCAATCAAAGGACGAGTCGGCAACAACACTTACTGACTTCAACTTCCCTTGTCCATGAAACAACTCCATCCGGTCTTTAACGTAGTCAAACTGACTCCAGCCCCAATAGACCCGATCCCTGGAAGACGCATTCCAACTCCTCCACTTCCCTGTACTTTACAGTCCCCCACATACTCCACCGGAATCCGGTGGACTCCACCAGACTCCACCAGACTCCACCAGACTCAATGATAGATCATCCTTTTAGGACCCTGAATCTGTTGAAATTCTATTAATAGCTTCTTTTCTTATTGAGAAAAATGCAAAATACATTTTTAAACACAGCATTAAATGGGATTTGGCCTATGGGAAAAATTTCCCAAAGAGGAAATATTGAATAGAATGATAGAGGATCTTCTTAGGACCCTAAATCTACTTAAAATCTATTAATAGCTTCTTTCCTTATTGAGAAAGGGCTATATTAAACAAACTTAAGTCCAAATTTGAGTTGTATCATTTAGAGACTTAGAGTTGCTTTTCTTGGATGATAGCTAAATATAAATACTGTGTGCCTGCCAAGACTTTATTTTTATATTTGTTTGCATTTGAGGCCATATGTTGAAATGGTGGTGGAGTCTGCCAGAGTCCACCAGACAGGTCTGGCGGAGTCTGGCAGGATATGTCTGGTAGGGCTCCACTGGAATCTGCAGACTCCGGTGGATTTTACCGGACTCCACTGGACTTCAGCGGACTGGACTCACAAATTTGGCCCATGTCACACTGAAAACTCCTGGACTGGAGTCCGGTGGAGTCCGGTGGAGTCCAGTGAAGTCCACTGGATTCCGGCGGAGTATGTGGGGGAGTGTACAGTCCTCCATTCCTCCAGGAGAATTTAAACTCCGGATGCATTGACCTTCCAAATCTCCAATGGCATCTCCGGTTTTCTGTATCAAAAAGAAAGATGGAAGTCTTTGGCTTGTTCAGGACTATCAAGCTCTCAATGCAATCACCATCAAAAACAAGTACCCACTTCCCCTCATTTCGGAACTGATTACCCAACTCTGGGGTGCTAAATACTTCACTAAGTTGGATGTCCGATGGGGTTTTAACAATGTCCAAATAAAGGAAGGGGATGAATGGAAAGCAGCTTTCCAAACCAACCGGGGATTATTTGAACCCCTAGTTATGTTCTTTGGCCTCACCAACAGTCCAGCTACTTTCCAAACAATGATGAACAACATCTTCCATGAACTCATAATGGAAGAGGTTGTAGTGGTCTACCTTGATGATATTCACAGAGACACTAGAGGAACACTGGTCCGTAACCCAGAGAGTACTGGAACTTTTATGGAAGCATAAACTCTTCCTAAAACCGGACAAATGCGAATTTGAACAAACCAAGGTGGAATACCTTGGAGTCATAATATCTCATAACTCCGTCGAGATGGACCCTGTAAAAGTTGCTGGAGTAGTGGAATGGCTGATTCCAATGAACAAAAAGGAAGTTCAGTCGTTTCTAGGCTTTACCAACTTTTACTGAAGGTTCATCCAAGACTTTTCTCATCATGCCCATCCCTTGTTTGATCTCACCAAAAGTGATATTAAATGGAGATGGAATATGGAGGAGCAATTGGTGTTCGATTCTCTCAAAAACCTGATCACTTCAACCCTGATTCTAGCCTCTCCAGACAACTCCAGGCCGTTCCACATCAAAGCAGACAGTTCCGATTTTTCAACCGGAGCTGTACTCTCCCAACAATCCCTCAATGATGAGAAATGGCACCCAGTTGCATTCCTGTCTAAGTCCTTATCCCCAGTCAAACGGAACTACGAGATCCACGACAAAGAGATGCTAGCAATCATCCGAGCCCTAGAAGAGTGGAGACACTTCTTTGAAGGAGCGGAACATAAGTGTGAGATCTGGACTGATCACAAGAACTTGGAATACTTCATGACAGCCAAAAAGCTCAATCGGAGACAAGCTCATTGGTCATTGTTCCTTGCCCGGTTTGATTTCCTTATGCACCACAGACCAGGCAAGAGCATGGGAAAACTGGACGCCTTATCCAGACGAGCGGATCATGGAACTGGAACTGGTGACAATGACAACATCACACTCCTAACTCTAGACTTCTTTGCAATTTGGGCCTTAGAAGGACTGGAAGTCATAGGAGAAGAATGAGATGTCTTGAAAGACATCCGGAAGGGCACCCATGAAGGTGTGAAAGAAGAGGCCATAGCTAAAGTGGTAAAGGAGTTGAAAACCACTCACACATGATCCGTCCGATCGGCAGAATGGTCTCATGACAACGACATCCTCTCCTTCCGAGGAAAAATCCATGTTCCTGGACATGTTTGACTTACAAAGATGGATTGTATCCCTCTGCCATGACACCCTAATTGATGGGCATCCGGGAAGATGGAAAACCCTCGAACTCATATCCCAAAACTATTGGTGGCCACAGATGTCCCGGTATATTGGAAAATATGCCTCAACCTGTGACCTGTGTCTTCAGACCAAGGCTCAAAGACGCCACCCAGTCGGCGAACTCCATCCCCTCCCAATTCCAAACACTCCATGGGACACAATTAGTGTGGACTTCATAGTGGAACTTCCGGAGTCTTCAGGATACAACTTGGTAATGGTAGTAGTTGATTCGGTCACCAAACAAGCTCATTTTGCACCAACCCTTACTACCACCTCCACATCCGGAACGGCATGCCTGTATATCCAACATGTCTGGAAACATCATAGACTACCCTGGAGAGTGGTATCAGATAGAGGACCACAGTTAGTAGTGGAATTCACTTGCGAGCTCTACCGGATCCTCGGAATCAAGTTAGCAGCCACTACCACCTATCATCTGCAAGGAGATGGCCAGACGGAACGAGTAAATCAGGAATTGGAACAGTATCTCCAACTCTTTACAAACCAACGACAAACCAATTGGGCCAAACTCCTTCCCCTTGCAGAATTCCAATACAATAATCACGTCCACTCCGCCACCCAGCACCCACCTTTCCTTCTAGACTCCGGATGAATCCCCGAATGGGTTTCGAACCGAACCAACCGGAATCCCAAATGGAGTCCGTTAATGAATTCACAGAACGAATGTGGAATACCCTAGACAAAGTGAAAGTGGCACTGGTCAAATGTAAGGACAACATGGCAAGGTATTATAATCAAAAAAGGACTTTGGCACCTGAATACAAACCGGGAGACAAAGTATACCTGGATGCCAGCGATATACAAACAACAAGACCATCCAGGAAATTGTCCCATCGGCACCTAGGCCCCTTTCCGATCAAAGAACAAGTCAGTAACAATGCTTACTGACTCCGACTTCCCTTGTCCATGAAACAACTGCATCCAGTCTTTAACGTAGTCAAACTAACTCCAGCCCCGATAGACCCGATCCCTGGAAGACACATTCCGGCTCCTCCACTCCCAGAAATCATTGATGGAGAAGAGGAATGGGTTGTCGAGGAAATCCTCGACAGCAGAATTATAAATAGGAGGTTTCGATACCTTGTGAAATGGCAAGACTTTGGAATCAAACATAACACCTAGGAGCCTCAGGAAAACATACACGCCCCCAAATTAATTGCTGAATTCCATAAGAAGTACCCCAGAGCTCCTAAGCACATCAGGATGGCCAAATTCGAACAGTTTCCTTTCGTGCCGGGACGTCACCTACCAAAGGGGGGGATGGATGTTAGGGGACACCCGATTTCAATCCAAACCTCAACCTCAGAACCATACATCCCACCTTTCCAACAACCTCCAACCTTCCGTCCAACTCTGCTTCCATCACTGGTTTACTCCGGAACTC
Organism: Phlegmacium glaucopus; assembly: GCA_015039465.1. Classification (NCBI taxonomy): domain Eukaryota; kingdom Fungi; phylum Basidiomycota; class Agaricomycetes; order Agaricales; family Cortinariaceae; genus Phlegmacium; species Phlegmacium glaucopus. The sequence continues at coordinate 363,515 of MU130381.1, read as the reverse complement.
TGTAACTCTGATCCGACTCCAATCCTCTGGTTTGCTCCGTCTTTTATTTTTATTTTTCACATCACACCACTTCTTAATTAATTAATTAATTATTATTGTATCATTCCTTTATTTATTTTATATCTCTGTTATGTCCATATTAGTACTTAAATACCCCCAGCCTAGCAGGGATCCCCATCCTTTCCTCTTTGGATCCCCTGCTAGCTTGACTAAGTCAGCGTCGCAGTTGCCCTAACACTATCCTTCTTGCTCTGTGCAGCGGCCGCATCAGCTAGGATTTGCACACGAGTACGCCTTGGTGTTAAGTTTTGAAACTCTATTCCGGAGTATCAGATGGAGTTTGATCAGAACGGAACCACGGAACAGAAAAGGACTCTGGCCTCAGTGTATGTGCTGTGCTACCCTAAACCTTTGTGTCCTAATTTTGGAGTAAGAACGGAACAGAGTGGAACCGGAAGTTGCAGGAACTTAGAGGAAGAATAGGAGGAGGAAACTAAGTTGATATTTGAACTAAGGAAAACATAAGTTTTGAGTACTTAAATAATAAAAAGAATAGCAACCAAAATAAAAAGGATAAATATAAGTGCTGCGTTCTGCTCCCGGAAGGTCCTGCATTCTTGGGTGAATAATCCATAGTGGGTGTGATGACTGATAGTGGGAAAGTGATGACAAAGAAATAGTTGTTATGTTGAAGATGTGGTAATGGGTTTGGAGTAACGTTGGAAGAGCCGGAATGATACGGAGAAGTCTCGGAGTTGGATGTAGGAAGAGTAGATCCAGAAACAAGGGAAGGTACTAGAATGGAGTACGGAGTACCAGAGACAACTCCAACAGAGCTGGACCGGAGTCACGTATAATGGAATGTAACACTTGGCTTTGGAACTGGCTTTGCAAGAGTATCCTCATCGACATCAGGAAGGCCTGGGTGCTTGTCCTTATTGGTGCTATGAGTTGTACAGTGTGTGTCAGACATAGTAAGGAGACTAGTGGTATGGGGTGAAAATTTATAGAATGGTGCATCTCTTGTTTTCTTTTTTTTAATATTCCTAAAAAACATTAAAGTCTGCAACCCTCTGCACTAGTATCATACACATAGCCTCCTTCATCACAAAATACAATGTCAATTTACTTCTTCTCATGCCTCACCAAGCCTCCAAGGCACACCACCCCTGAGTACACCACTGCCCACATTGAACATCTGCAATATGTTGCAAGGGCTTCTCGCCACTTAGTGGGCTGACACAACACATCAACAGCGCACACACAAACCCCCACAATCACTTGAATGCTCCAGCTCCAGCTGCCTTCAATGACCAGGACCATAATGAAATGGACTTAAAGAAAGACCTCCATACTGGAGCTGCTCTGCCTCATATACATGCATGAAAAATATTCCATCCAACTATAGACGGTAATTTTCTCCATTCTCACAGCCTTTTTCCACTAGACTAATTCTCTTCTTGCTAGGTACCCCATGTGACAAAGATGGCAATGATTTACCACCAAATACCCCTCCACCACTTACACATCCTACACAACCCCCAATACCTCTGATTGGACACCTTTTAATGATCAGGTCGAATTCAAGATGGCTGACTTCCTCTACCGCTGGAACCAGATGCCTGGAGTTCAAATTGATGAACTATTCAACATCTGGGCTGTGTCTTTACACGAGAATGCTGGCCAACCTCCTTTTGCTAACCATGATGATGTATATGGTGCCATCGATGCAATTCCTCATGGCGGAGAACCTTGGTCATTGTTTAGTGTGAGCTATTCTGGTAATCTTCCAGAGGGCAAAGCTCCACCTTGGATGGTTACTCCATATGACGTCCACTTTTGTGATCCACGCACAGTACTGCAAAACCAGCTGAGTAACCCACACTTCAAGGATGGGATTGACTATGCTCTGCTTTGTGAGTATGGCCCCAAGAACAAACACATATGGTCCAATTTTATGGGTGGTAACTGGGCATGGTCACAGGCAGATATGATTGAGAAGGATCCACTAACTCACGTGGCAATGTTTGTCCCATGTATCCTAGGCAGTGACAAGATGACAGTTTTGGTTGCAACTGGTCAAAATGAGTACTACCCATTGTATCTATTTCTAGGGAATGTTGATAACAACATCTGCCGATCTCACCAAAATGCAGTTAGTATCATTGCATTTCTCTCTATACCTAAAAGTATGTGTGTTTTTCTCTTTGCCGCCTAGTCCCGGATACTCATTTATTTTTTGCAGCTGACAGACAATACATGGATGACCCCACCTTTCGGAAATTCTGTTGACAGCTCTTCCATTCATCTCTTGAAGCCATTTTAGAACTGCTGCGCCCTGGTATGACAACACCAGAAGTTACTCATTGCCCAGATGGCCACCTTTGAAGAGTTATCTATGGCCTTGGACCTTACATTGCTGACTACCTGGAACAGGTTTTGCTGGCATGCATCGCACAAAATTGGTGTGCAAGGTATATTTTCAACCTTTCCTTCATGCTCCTCAACTACTAACACCTATATACCAGATGTACCACTGACCGGAAGGACCTTGATGGTGAAGCTGGCTTCCGGTCACACGAACATACTTGACTTCTCATGGAAACATTGGACTGCAAGACTCTATGGGATGAATATGGAATTGTAGGAGATGTTCTCGTAAGCAAAATGCAATTATATGTCTAAGTTTCATCCAACTTACTTAAATTCTTTATGTTGAAAGCCTTTTACTGCAAACTTTCCACGTGCTGATATCCATGAGCTCCTCACTCCTGACCTCTTACATCAGCTAATCAAGGGAACATTCAAGGATCATCTGGTCACATGGGTTGGTGAATATCTTGTGCTCACTCACAGTGAGGCCTGCATAGCAGCAATTATGGCTGATATTGACTGAAGGTAAGGAAGTAACACTCCTTCCAACTAAGATATAATTAACACATTGTCAGGATTGCTGCTGTTCCACCATTTCCTGGCCTTTGTCGTTTTCCCCAGGGACGTGGCTTCAAACAGTGGACAGGTGACAATTTGAAAGCACTAATGAAGGTTGGTGGTCCGCTATAAAACTGAGGTTAGATATATGGGTTTGACAATGCCACAGGTCTACCTACCTGCAATTGCAGGCCATGTCCCTCCACAGATGGTTTGCGCTCTGGCTGCCTTCCTGGATTTCTGCTACCTGGTGCGCAGGGACATTATTGATGAAAGCACCCTGGATGCCATTGATGATGCACTCTCTCAATTCCATCGAGATCGTGTCATCTTTGAGCAAGCTGGGGTTCGGCCTGATGGATTTTCATTACCTCACCAACATTCCATGAAGCACTACCAGCTCCTCATTCAACTATTTGGTGCTCCAAATGGACTCTGCTCTTCAATTACAGAGTCAAAGCATATCAAAGCCATTAAAGAACCATGGCGCCAATCAAGCCACTTCGAAGCTGTGGGCCAAATGTTGGTTACAATTCAGAGACTTGACCAATTAGCTGTTGCACATGTTGATTTTACTGTGTGCGGTATGCTCAGCACTCCACTCTACGCACCCCACCTTCTTCCATTACCACCTGACATACTGATGGTTGTACCATGTGGTGATGTGGACAATGACGATGGTGCTGCCAATGGCTCTAAGGTTGATGCAGCGGTTTCACTTGCAAGAACACAAGGTAGGTTTGGTACTTACAATTGCTTTAGTACTTGACCACTCATTCATAATTATTTTAGCCCAAAGATACCCATCAAGGCTAGAAGAGCTCGGGTGCCATATTGGCAAATGACCGGCTAGTGGAGAAAACCTGACAATACCTATAAAATCAACTATATTGTTAGGGGATGTTAGAACCTGGGAACCAAGTTGAATACAAAGGTGGTTATCAAAGATAACCACCTTTTGTCTATATACTACAGGCGCGGGAGCCAATTTGACTATATACAGCTAGGATGTAATAGAAGGTAGGACAAGGTAAAGATACCCTAAATATAAACTGACATCTGTCAAGATGTCATCGGCAAAGGGATGACTACTACTACAATAGAATGGAGAACATGAGGAGCAGGATAAGGGATGCGGTATGGGGTACAATCATAGAGTTGAGTGAAGGTAAGTACATACTAAGCAAGCATAGAGGCAGACACAATAGGTGTCCCCTGACATATATCCAAATGCTGCAATTTCGGCTATCAATATACCTCTCTCAGTGTGTCCAACCATTCCCAGACACATATCAGTCTTTCATTCAGCCAAGGCAACATACTATGCACCCAGCAATCACTCAGGGATTGGTGGAATGCACCAACAATGCATCAGGTCAACTCCATACTGGTGAAATGGCCCAGCTCGACATGACTGTATTTTTGTGGTGAAGGACCAGACAATACCTGGTATTTGTGGCCTCTATGTTGCTAAAGTAATCCTTTTTTTTCTTTCCAATTTTGCGAGAAGGTCCATTCTGCCACTCTAGTCGAGTGGTTTGTTACAGTTGGTGAAGCACCATGCGACTCAACAGGGATGTGGATAGTGAAACCGGATGTTGATGAGGATGGTTTCCGAACGTCAGATGTTATTCACACTGACTGTATTTTATGGGGCGCACATTTAATTGGCATGTATGGAGATCGGTTTGTTCCTTGGGGCTTTAAACATACAGACTCACTTGCCACATTTGAAGAGTTTTATGTTAGCAAACACGCAGACCATCATATGAATGAAATTGTATATTAGCAACTACCACATCGCATAACTGAGTCAGACAAAAAAAAAAGGCCTGAAATGGTCTTAGACTGTTAGGGGACACTTGATTTCAACCTTAGAATCATACATCCCGCCTTTCCAACAACCTCTGTCCTTCCATCCAACTCCGCTTCCATCACCAGTTTACTCCGATACTCTGTAACTCCGATCCAACTCTGACCCTCCAGTTTGCTCCGTCTTTTATTTTATTTTTCACATCACACCACTTCTTAATTAATTAATTAATTATTATTGTATCATTCCTTTATTTATTTTATATCTCCGTTATGTCCATATTAGTACTTAAATACCCCACAGCCTAGCAGGGATCCCCATCCTTTCCTCTTTGGATCCCCTGCTAGGTGAGTCACTTGTAGATATCCCTTTGAAATATTATTAACTTTGGATCCCCTGCTAGCTTGACTAAGTCAGCATCACAGTTGCCCTAACAGAGGATGAGGATGAGTAAGAGAGAGTCTTCAGAAAGACTATAGCAATTGACAGTAGGGGACAGTACCAGATAAAAGGTTGAAAAAAAGTGAAGGGAGTAGAGGACAAGGATGTGGATGATAGAGTCGTAAGACTATAGCAGCAGAGAGAAAGATTGACAGTAAAGGGGTAAAAAAGCAAACTTGAGGGAGGAATTCACTGGAATTCCACTGAGATGATGACTGTTGGGGACTAAGAATGAATTGAAGGGAACTACCTATCCTGGTACAAAAGAGCAGTATTTATACCCTAAGGATAAGGCTATGTAGAACAATAAAAAAAGAAAGAAGTATGTGCTGTCAAAGGAAGAAAGATAAAGAGAGGACAACTGCAAGAAGAAAAGAACAATGGAAAAGAAGAAGGAACAATAAAAAATCTGTAAAGTGTCAAAGTGTGAGAGAAAAGAAGAGAGGCAGTGTACATAGTCCAATAGCAAAAATATATCAACTCCATAGGCGTGTGGTCATGTCAAAAATGTGAAAGGTCCTGAGTCAACACTTGGAAGGTGCAGCCTTGTTCCTGAGAAAATACTACTTGCCCATGATCCCATGTCGTGCAGCCTTGATAACACTTGACACACTGCCAGAATAATCCTCTGCTGCTGATTCATCTGCAATTCCTGATTAGTCATGATCCTCCTGGACTTCCTAAATTGTCATAAAGAGGGTGGGAAGGCTTCAGGTACCGCATGAATGTTGGTTTTGGCAGTGAATAATAAGATAAGAGGTAGATAATCGAGGATAGGGGACTGAGTGCAGTCCAGGAGCGAGGTATGGCAAGATAGATAGCTGAGGGGAAGACTTGTGGGTCCATAGCCACAACAACAATGACAAAGCCTTTTACATAATGAGAGATGTAGCTGATGTGTCCATAAAGAGGCCGTTCTTGAAATGATGGGCCAAAGATACGATCAAACGTGAGCCGATGACCAATGCAAATAGTAGATTGATTGCTTTGTTGTATCACTAGCCAAGGAACAAATGGATGGTAGATGTGTAGGAGCATGTCGATAGTGTAAATGATAGACAGCATAGTGTGAGACATTGAGAATATGATGAGTGATGAGGATGATAAGTGAATGAATGATTTTATTGACCAGGAATGTGATTCAGGGCCGCTTCCAAAACAGGCAAGTGAACTCAAAGTCTGCTTATTTTCATGATGGCAACTTTTAAGCTTTCTTCTCATGCTACCAATCAGTATTGGTGCGCGATACCGTTCAGGCTCATTTTTTTTGCTGCATCTGCACATTTTCATTGCGAACAAAATGTACTTTTCAAAATTTAAATTGACGCAGCGGTTCTAGTGGTATCAATGGAAAGTTGTCCAATGTTGCCAAAATAGATGTGGTATGCACAACTAGCTCATTTCTGCACAGTTCACCTCAGTGTTTTCATGAGCATCTCCAACTCATGCAGGACATTCCAAATATATATAAAATTTCTTAACAAGTGCTCTATTTACTGAGATATGGCAGGAAATAGTTTCAAACCTGAAACAACGCACAAATTTGTTGATTTCTCAAAGGCAGTTGTGGCCAACTATTTTGCAAACAGCAATAAAATAAACTTTTATTGACAACCTTTCATCTGTTCTAGCTATTTCAACAGTCTCCTATTCTATACTCACCACATTTTCCACTGGAGCTTGAACATGGGGCTTGCACCTGCCACGAACAACATTTTCAATCTCCCTTGTTATGAGTCTTACATTAGTAAGTCTTGTTCTTATAGGGGACCTATCTTTTGACAGTTTCAAGGGTGTTTTTATGGTAATTTTCACAGGGTGGGAATGTTGTCATCGCAACAGCTGCCATTCTTAGTTAGTTTCAATAGATAATGCTAACCATTTTAATGCATGGGAAAATTTCTGATTTCAAACCACCACCTTCTTTCGAAGGCCGGATCTTACTTGTAAATTTGCTGGCAAGCAACTCCTGCTCATGTGAGGCAGGTGTTGTGCCCAGCCCTCTTGCAGGTGGCTTGGGTACATAGTACTATACTATAATAACAATAATAATTTACTATACTACAAAGACAATGATAATATGGGGTTGCACAATCCTCAGTATGAGTTCTAAATACTGAGAACTCCAAATGTGTGACATTCAGTCACATGCGGTGTCACGGTGTGACACGGCCAATTTCTTGAGACATCGCATTTGTGGTCTCCACACCTCTGAGATACAAGAAAAATTATGTTGTATTTAACAATAATAAAAAGTAATTATACATGCCTAAGATATTCCTTGCAGGAAAACATTATATTTAACCCAAAAATGGGAAATGAATCTTAATTGCCTGCTAAATATAGGGCTCCAAAGAGATTGGACATTATCCCTTCAACCACAACACCTATGAGCATGATTTGCAGGAGGATTTTTTTTAACATTTAAATTCCAATTGATCCACAAGTCCAAAATTTTGATTAGTGCCTCCTATGTCAAGATAGACCCTCAAAATGTGCACTTTAACATGGTTAGAGGCCAGGTAATTAAAATTTTGAACTTGTAGAATGGAAGCCATATACAAGGAGATTTTATCTTTGAAAATCTAATCCTAAATCCCATCTGTTGTGAATAAAATAGCCCATGGAAATATACATCTAAACATTCTCTACATTTTACAATTATATTTGTCCAAAATGGTGAAGGAATGAGTAATCTATGGGCCCACCATGGTGAATCAATAATCAATGTGCAGGGAGTAATAGCATGCTTCATGTTGAATGTCTTCCTCATATGTTATTTATCTGATTTCCAATACACCTACTTCAAAAATTTCAAAACAAACAAATGACAACAACTGATTGCCAGAAAGAAGTTGTTCAATCTTGTTTATGTCTGCTTTCTAAACACTTTTTCATTGTGGATACAAACAAAAGACAACAACATTTTGCCAGGAATCAGTTGTTGGTCATTGTTTTCATGATAAGAATTTGAATGTAATACCACAAAAAAAAACAGAACCACTGATGTAAAGTCTCTAGGCTGTATCCATCAAATTCTCATCTTTTTTAACATTGGTGAAAACCATCCATGCCCCTTGTGCATTACCCCTAGTTGGAGGTCCATGTATCCATTTCCATCCAGAGGGAAATAAAGTGTTTTCAAAAAATTGCATACTGTAGATTTTAAGGTAATTTCTGAGTTGAGTTGATTGGAAGTTGGTTTCATAGTTTTGAGGTGATTTCAGCTGAGACACTGGTTAGAAACTCCAACTCCCATTGGATGTGCACTAGGATGTATCCACATGAAGGTTAAAGTTTTACTGGGCTGGAATTCAACAATGTTTGTATGTACTCCTAATTCTTGTTGTTCTTGGAGAATGTGGTCCAGTTTAATATGGTTGTAAATAATGAGATGGAGGCCAATATCCATCACAAACCCATGAGTGAATGAGGGTTGGAAATCTGTTTGTGAAAAGCATAGGATCTTACTAAACAACTTTCTAGTGAAATATGTTTGAGATATGTTTGTGCAGGGATTATAATAACTTACATATCTGCAAAATCCTGAACTGCTGCCTTTGATTCTTCAAAGTTGAGAGAGCACTGCAGGATAGAAGGTTAAGAATATTGGAGTCACTGTGATTCAAAATCTATTGAAACTGGGGTAAAAAAATGACTAGTAAAAGCTAAATAATGTATTAAAAAAATTGAGTTCAAATAGGTTCAAGATTTATACCTCTTCAATTGGTACTGAGCCAGTATTATTTGGTATGATATATATATGTATCCCTTTTCCCTGTTTTCAGTTTCACTATGTTCCTGTTAAACAATGTAAATTTAATATACAAATATTATCACCAGAATCATATTCTCAGTCAAAAATAAAATTCCAAGCACCAACAATGAAATTGATCAATAATTTAGAAAGATAAATATTGATTTTGCAGAACCTTGTATTATTATTACTATTATTTATATATATATATTTTTATTGAGAAAATATTCTTATGTGTATCAACCTCTTTACATTATTGTGGCCAGAGTGCCTCCATAGGACCCAAGGAAGAAACACCTTTGAACTCAGAAACCTGTCATTTAGCTTCCAAAACAAACAACAGTGACTGGTCTTCAATTTTATGAGGTTTCATAGGGATGTTTTTGGGTAAATGGATAAGCACAAGTAATGGGTAGTAAATTTATAAGTGAACATTATAAATTATCTCAAAAACCTTTTCAAAACAAATATATGACAACAACACATTGCTGGAAATGAGTTATTGATCATTGTTTGCTTCCTGGCTCCCATCATGATAGTTAGTCAAAAATAAGCAAACTGGAAAAGCCAATAACCTAAGTATGAACAGACTCTGAGTCACATCACCTGATACATGATTACTACTAATGGGGTTGCACAATCCTCAGTGTATGTGACAGCCAATTTCTTGAGACATTGCATTTGTGCTCTCCACACCTCTGAGATACCAAATAAATTGTGCTGTATTTAAGAATAAGAAGTAATTATACATGCCTAAAATATTCCTTACAGGAAAAACATTATATTTAACCCAAACATGTGAAATGAATCTCAATTTCCTGCCAAATATGAGGCTTCAAAGAGATTGGACATTATCCCTTCAACCACAACACCCATGAGCATGATTTGCAGGAGGATTTCACTTAGAATATAAACTCCAATTGATCTACAAGTCCAAATTTTTAATTAGTGCCCCCTCTGTCAATATAGATCCTCAAAATGTGCACTTTAACATAGTTAGGGGCCAGTAATTAAAATTTTGAACTTGTAGAATTGAAGCAATATACAAATAGATGATTTTATCTCTGAAAATATAATCCTAAATCCCATCTGTTGTGAAGATAATAGCCCAAGAAGGCACAGGTGGAAGCAGGAGATGCACTGGTGATTGTCATGGGTAAACTATAAAAATTTCCAGGTTTTGACCCATGGACATGTACATCTAAACATTCTCTACATTTTGCAATTTTATTTGTCCAAAGGAGGACTTTACACTCCCCCACATTGTCCGGCCGGAATTCCGCCGGACTGACCGGACTCTGCTGGACTTCTGCCGGACTCCAGCAAAGTCCGGTCAGAGTCTGGTCAGAGTCCGGTGGAAGTCCGGTGGAAGTCCGGCAGAAGTCCGGTGGAAGTACAAAACATGCCTGTATCCCCTCCTAACCTAAGAACGCGCTACCACACGGACAGAAAATATCCCCATCCCTAAATATTAATCCTAAGCCCTAAATCTAAATCTAACCCTAACCCTAACCTCTAAATCTAAATATAACCCTAAATTCTATCAAAAGTCTGGCGGACTGTGACCAGACATACAGTCCAGGCATTTTTCTACTTTCACCGGACTCTGACCGGACTCCGATGGGACTCTCACCGGACTTTTACTGGAATTTTAGTGGAGTCCGCCGGACTTTTGGCAGTCTGCTGGACTCCGGCCGGACAACGTGGGGGACTGTAAAGTACACGTCCAAAGTGATGGAGAAATGTATAATCTATTGGCCCACCATGGTAGTTCAATAATTGATGTGGAGGGAATTGAGTTGCCTAATTTGGACATATTCTAAATGTGACGAAACAGAGCAACCATGCAGGAGGTGTAGCCAGGCCATTTCTCAACAGATTTTGAGAAAAAAAATTGCAAAAAAAGAGCAAAAAAAGAGCTACATGGTTCAAAGCAGAATTTTTTTGAAAATACACAAATTCCTTGTGATAAATCCTAGAAGGATCTGAATATCCATACCCTTACCTTGTTCCTCATATCCTTCTTTGGTGCTTGTAAGCTCATCCTTGATAAGGTTAGTGGGACTGGAAGACATATTACTGAGATGATAAGCAGGATTGGGAGGATATAGATGATTGACATCAGAATGTATAAGATCTTTGTCATAATATTGCAATTTTCCTGGAATATTTTATTTATTTAGGGGTAATATTCATATTTAATGTATTATATACACTGTAATATGTATACTTCACAAAAAAAATGGAGGGAAACAGTCAAGAACTCAAGGAACCGCAACTGTATCAGTAAATGTGACACCAGTGGCTGTGTCACACAGTGTGACTGGGTCAGGCTGTTACCAGGGCCTCCACTACTACTAAGACTAGTAAAGTATGTAAACGCGGCGTGGTGGCCTAGGGGTACCATCACTCGTGCTTAGCCTCGCGCTGGGCCAAGGGTTCGAAACCTGCTGTCGCCACTCGTAGACTACATGTTGACACTATGAGTTTCCCACCCCTGTTTGGGCCTGGAACACGGTCTAATGATATCACTCGAGTACCCTCAAGGGTGGTGGGAAATTACCATCATCGTAAATAGGTGTAACAGCCTTAGTTCTTTTGGGAGCTGGTGACATGCTGGCGTTGGCACCATTTGGGCACATCATATCCGAACAACTGAAAGATTGACCCCGTGGGATCCCGGGTTGGTCGAACATTAGAAAATCATTTGGGACGTATATCGGCGGGGAGTACCCGATTCATCACCACTTTGTCTTCCCAGCTTCAAGAAGCCTTACTCACACGAACACGAGATGCACGTCATACGCCTCCTGCCTTAGTCAGAAGAAACAACCGATAACTCAAGACAACATCGCTTAAGGAAGTCACATGCCAAAGGAAGAAAGGGGCAGCCCAAGAAGGGAGGATCAGCGGAAACATTGGGTAGTACAGAATGATTAGGATCACTCCGGAGTTCACACTATTACATTACTGTTATGAATATATAGATAATCTGGGGTATATATACAATGGTGGACTTCTCAGAGTACAAATTCGGTATACAACATGGGTTAATGACTCATTAGATACCTTAAATGGGAGCCGACCCGGAGGAGGAAACTGAGGGAAAGTTGGGGTGTATATACATTGATACTGATTCTGTATCGTTTCGCTACATACTTGTACTAAGTCTACAGCGAATTAAATCTGCATGATCTCAAAAAAAAAAAAAAAGTATGTAAACAGTAGGAGCAAGTATACCTCTTTATTCCCATGTTCATTTTTTAATCCTTTATTAATTTATCTTTTGTTTTTCACTTCTTTACTCTCTCTATCTGACAACAAAAAAATAGCTAATTGCTTGTAAAAAGCAAAATATATTGCATTTTGTAAAATAATTATTAATAATAAATTATTTCATAGATAAATATTATTTTAATTAAAAAAAAATAAGTATTCTATATAATAACCGTAAGACTCGTATTGCCATGCAAAGCAACGGCCCACATCTCTAGTAATTTGCTCTTGATCCCAGTCTGTCAAAGAGCCAATCTTGGCCAAGTGTGACACACTTGAATTGCTCAATGTCAGTAATGGGCCACTTAACTAAACTTCAATATGCTTACCTTGCTTTCAAACAGCGCAATCCAAGCTGGCTGGTATTTTCCCATACCTCCAGGGAGGAACAATCACACTTGCTTAAAGTTGCTTGTGCCTCTTGAGCTAACTTGGCTGCTTTGGTCCAGTTATCAAGTGAGGGCTGTGCTTTCTGAGCCATGATTCAGTGAAATTAATTTTAATTCATCATAGCTTCAAATACTACATACCCCTGGAACTTTGAGATGGTCTGGAGTAGGTCTTCCAGATTGTGCAGAATTGTGCTTCGAGATCTACATACTGGCCTTAAAGTTATCTTTGAAGGCAATAGTATGAAGAATGTACTTACATCACCAATGGTCTTGCAATGGCAGGACCTCTTGACAACAGCATTTAGGATAGAGACATACCCTTCGAGTATGGTAGAAAATAAATACTCTGTGACTGTCAACATAGTGTGAAAGCTTTTGCAATGGAAACTGAGAGAGAGGAGCTTACCATCTCCCATGCCATTGAAAAAGTCTGCCCTCGTCGCAGTGGACACACACATCTCTTTATCCATCCTGAAAGTAGAGCCAGCGTAGGAGAAGAAATAAAAATCTTTCAGGTCAGTCAGTATGGCAAAGATGGGAGGTTGTGGGTCAAGATCTTTGTCATGATTGAGCTTGTATGCTGCTTGGGTACAAGGTCTCAGCCACATCACAGAGTGAGATGCAGAAATTATTTACAAATGAGTTCCAGAAGAACCTGTGCAACATGTTCCATCTCGTCCTTGATGGCAAGCTTCAGCTCCACAACTAATAGGATGATGCCTTGCAACATGTAAACTTTGTGCTCAACATTTCCCCCAGATGTTTCTGGCGTCCTGGGCATGGAGTGTTTGGGCTTGTCAACTACACGGCCTTTGAAAAGGGCACATACAGGGACATGCCACTGAATAAAATCATGAACTTGCAGAACCAAAAAGAATTGGACAAGCATACCGCATCCATGAGCCTAGGGAATGTCACGGGTTACCCGTGGAATTTCGCGGGTTTTGACTATCTGGGCCTGTAACTACAAATTTTGTGATCTCAGAACCTTTTTTTTTACTCAAATCCATTGAGAAATGGCAGAGTTATACCCCTACCAAGTTTTGGCCTTGAATTCAAAGAATTGTGCCCTCAGCATCCATTTTTGCTGACATAGGTTGCCCAAAATGGCCAATTTCCAAATTTGGCAAACCCATGGTCACTAATTGGTGTGCTGTGACATCACAATTGACCATAGGCCTCTGAAACTTTGCACAGCTGTAGCTTAGTGAGTTCTTCACCAATTTACATGAAAAAAATTGCAAAATGTTCAGAAAATTCGGGGCTATTATATCATATGTAAAAACCCGTCGTTAACCCATGGGTAACACGTGACATTCCCTACATGAGCCGTACATGGGCAGCCTCTCTCCTCTGAGACCCTCTCTCCTGGTAGACATCAAGCCACTGCATCAAATCTTTCATCACTCGCTGGTGGAATGAAGGTGGAAGGTAAGCATGTGGAATGGAGAAGGACGGCAATTTGTTAAAATCTTAGACCCTAGATGATAGTGTAACACTCAGTCACTTGTTACAACGACTATATATTGTCCACTGTACCTAGATGATAGCGTAACACTAGGTACAGTAAGTTTAAGTAAATAAAGAATAGGGTAAGACCTCATACCTCAGTCACTTGTTACAACGACTGAGGTATGTGTACGTAGGTATAAGGTATTTATATGTAGACGGTACAATGAGTGCAGCCGCTTTGTGGCATGTCGCCCACTCCGCTTTGTTCGAGGTGGCCTCTCCTACTTTGGTCATGGTGGCCTCAACTCTCAACACTCCTCCTCACCATGAACAAAGTGCCCCCTCCTCGAATGGAATCAAGAAATAAGAAGTAAAAAAAAGGATAAAATAAAAGATAAGGAGACGAAGAAAAAAAGGGTCAGGAAAGACCGATAAGAGACTGAAGACAAGTAAACTTCGTCTTGTCAAGCGCTTTAGTGAATAAGTCGGCCACATTGTCTCGAGTATTGATGTATGATAACAAAATTTCGTCATTATTCACTTTCTCCCGGAGGAAATGGTACTTGATGTCGAAGTGCTTTGAACGGGAATGGAGAGACAGATCATTGGATATGACAATGGCAGCGTTGTTATTGCATAGGATAGTGGTTGGTCCATGTGGCTTCATGTCGATTTTGGAGAGAAGGGTACGAAGCCAGATGGCCTCTTTGGATGACTCGAATGCAGTGGTGTACTCAGCTTCACACGAGGACGTAGCGATTGTCTTCTGCTTGCAGGAGCTCCAAGTTACAATGCCGGAACCTAAAGTAAAGAGGAACACTCCAACGCTACGCCTAGTATCGAGGCAGTTGGCCCAGTCCGAGTCTGTAAAACCTCGAAGCTCAATGGGGTTGTTCCCACCCAGGCATAGCTGCAGTCCTCGTGTGCCTTTAAAATAGCGTACGGCCCGAATGGCTGCGTTCCAGTGTGCATAGGAGAAGTTGTTGAGGAATTGTGAGAGTTGTTGTACTGTGTATGTAATGTCTGGTCAAGTGCCGACTGAGAGATATATGAGGCAACCGACAAGGGACCTATAAGGTAATTTCATGAGACGTTCTTTATCAACAGTAGAGATACTCTTTGGGTCAGGGCGACGTAGCTTCAGGCCTGAGTCCATCGGAGTAGAGATGGGAAATGCATCTATTTGGCCAAATTGCGAGACCACTTTATCAATGAGAGCTGTCTGGGATAAGTGAATAGCTTTGGAGGAGATGTCTCGAGAAATGCCAATGCCAACGCAGAATTTTGGTTCGCCCAGATCGGAAATTGTCCATATAGTCCTCATTTGTTCTTTAAAGTGAGTGTTCTCGGATTTTGGATGCGCAATGGAGAGGAAATCATCAACATGAACAGCAGTGATAACACACCCCTCGGGATGTTTCCTGTAATATATACAGGATTCAGAGGATAATTGTGTGAATCCCCAAGAGAGCATCGCGGAATTCATTGTCTGGTTCCAGATCCGTCCACTCTTCATCCTGTACAAACCCCGTTTCAGTTTCCATACCCATGTCTCTTTTCCTGGTTCCTCAAATCCCTCTGGCTGCCGCATGTACTGTACCTCGTCATCAGGTAACAGTCCATAGAGAAAGGCGGTTTTGATGTCGATTTGTTGAATATCCCAGTTTTTGCAGGCAGCGATATGCAAGAGGATATGCCAAGATTCCATTCGTGCAGTAGGTGAGGTAGTCGATGTATAATCTCGTCCATAAATTTGCTCAAATCCCTTGAATACCAGTCTAACCTTCCAACGAGTTGGTTCGCCACGTTCATTATGTTTTAAGTGGAATACCGGTCGTCCTTTGCGGATTTTGCATCCCTTTGGGACATCAGTAGGTGGTATTAAATCGTAAACACCCATCTCATTAAGTGATTTCAGTTCATCTCAATAGCCAGCCTCCCATTTGTCTGCATGTTTAGATATCTTCGCTTGTTCCCATGTGTTAGGTGTATCTTCAAAGTCCAAGATAGCGGGATCAACCTCAGATTGGCTTGTTATGGCTGAAGGTAGGATATCCGTTCATTCTGTTGGGGTAAGATGATCGTCGATAACAAGTTTTTCATACAGATCACATAGCTCGTTGATGCCGGCCTTCTCCACCACTTCTGGATCGTTTCGAATCTCCTCCTCACATATATCCTGTAAAGTCTTCTTTCTCCCTTTCTCCTCAGCCTTTCGTTGTGCGCTATCTTTTGATTTCTGAATTGCATCATTTAGTCTTGCGGTCCGGAAAATATTGATAGGTTTCGCTGCCCTGGATGAGCTTGAAATTGTCCTTCAACATTATTTCCGGAAACATCAGAAGTCTGTAGTTGTTGCTGATCGTGATTGGGATTCGGATCGTGATTGGGCAATATTATTTTGTCATCATCACATGGTTGCGAGTTTGGTGATGCCGTCTGAAAGATATCACTGATAGTGGATGGTAGTAACTCCTCCTGAGGGTTGTCAGGGTTATCCGGAGTGATCAATGGGACTGAGGTCTCATGACTCTCAATGAATTTAACATGATACGACTTATACATCCGCTGATCTTCTCGATTCCAACACAAGTAAGACTTGGATTGCATTTCATAGCCGACAAGGACACATTTGATGGATCGTTCGTATATTTTGGGGTTGTGTTTGTTAAGAATTAAGATGTATGCATTGCATCCGATCTCCCGTACGTAGGAATAGTTGGGTGCTCGTCCGTACCATAGTTTGAATGGGGTTTTAGATGCATTTTTGCTGATTGTTCGGACATGGAGATGATTTGCCGTTGAGTATAGGTCTTCCCATAGAAAAGGAGGTAACTTGGCATAGGATTGCATTGAGCGAGTTTTTCCCATGAGCGTGCGATGTAATCGTTCGACCCTGCCAATATGTGCTGAGGTATAAGGGGCAGTAAACTCCTGTTGGATTCCCCTTGATCATAGCCAGGCTTCCATTTTATCTGATTTTAGTTCACCATTGTCCATTCTATATGTTCCGACTTTTATCCCCAACTCGTTCTCCCTTGCAACTTCCCATTGTTTTAGCTGTGGAAAAGCACTACTTTTGTTTGGTAACATGAGTGACCAGGAGTAAGATGTGAGGTCGTCTATGATATTCATGATGAATATATTTCCATTTCTGGACGGTACAGCAGTAGGACCGGTAAGATCTACCCATACTTTCTCCAATCTCCTGGTCGCTCGATGCCCTGGCCCCTCTTCACGTGTCTTTGGAACAGGTGTTCTAGTCTGTTTTCCGAGGATGCACGATTCACATTTAGAAGGTGCGCTGGGGAAAGTAGTGGGCATACCTTTGACCATGCCCCTGCGAGCCATGTCCTGGATGGCCTGGTAGTTGGTGTGGCCAAGACGGCGATGCCAAGTTTCCATGTCAGGACTTTGGGTGACAGCAAAAGCATGCTCAGTACTTGCGTCATGTAGGTTGAGCAAATACAGCTTCTTTGAAGTCAAGGAACCGTGAGCAATTGTTTTATTGGTTGTTTTTTGGATAAAACAACATGATGTATCGTCAAAGAGAATTTTGATTTTTGCGTCCTTTGTGATCGCGCTTACTGATATGAGATGGACTGTAGCCTCAGGGATATAGAGGGCGTTACGGAGTATGAGTGTGGTGTGGGGTCCTATGTGAAGGTGGATGTCGCCCATCCCTATAGCCATCACAGATGCTCTGCCAACCCCTCCTACTCGTACAGGCTCAATTTTTTGTAGTGTGTAGAAGTCAGATTTGTCCAGTGTCACTGTGAGACCAGGGGGGTTGTAAAAAACAACCCCAGATTCCATCAAAAAGAATCATAATTTCCAGCAATTTTTGGTGAATTTCCACTAATTTGTGGTGGAACCAATGCCATTAATTACATTAGTTTGTTATGTAATTTCTAACCTTAAATATAAATAATTACAATGGTAAACAGTGGATAAAACACCAATTAACGTTGTGTGGGGTTGGAATTGCTGGCGATATATTAAAGATTCACGACCCCGAAAGGGTGGAATTTAGGGTTGGAATTTCTGATGGTTGTAGCGATGAAATCGTTTACATGGTTTCTGCAGGAGGTGGAGTCGTCCGTGGGCTGGGGTTCTTTAACGTCGATGTGTCCTCTTATGAGTCTACCTGAGCAGGTGCCGATGCTTCTCCTGCTGGTTGAGTTCGTGGGCTGGCTATGGTCGAAGCTTCGGACAGTTCGGGGAGGTCTGTGTACGGAGGAGTTTACCACGCTTTCTACGGCTCTACCGACGTTACGAGCGTTCAGACGCTCCAATCATTTAAAGAAATTCAAACTAATCACATATGTCGAATGAGAACAAGTCGCCTCTAACTGGTTGATTTCTTTGAAGTTCGTCGGTTTGGGTATCTTTTGTTTAACCTTCTCTAACGCACCGGGTCGTTTTAGTACTTGGAAGTTGTGCGATACCCAGATCGACTGCTATTTTTCGACATAAGAGTAACGACTCATTCAAAAAAGAAGAGACAAGAAGAAAGCAAGTGACATGTGGCAACTATGAACAATATCAGTTGACAAACTCTACAACACCGTGTACGCCCAGAGGGTAGCCCCCAGCTGACCGCCGAAGTTCTACATCATCGGCATCCCTTTCAGCGTGTTCATCATTCAAAAGTGCAATTAAGAGGCAATTGATAATGAATGATGTGTAATGTTTCCGCTAAAGATCCTTATTCGTGAATGCTGCGATGTTTCCTTTGACCCGTTGTGAGCTTTATTACTTCAGCTACGAGTTTTTGGCCGCGACGATATTTGTCACGTAGCGTAGGAGTCTAGTTATATTGGTCCTACTACCTCTTCTCAACCTCCTCCCACTCCCACTCTTCCGCCTACTCCCACTCTTTCTCTCACTCTCACTCTTCCTCCCTTTACTGTCACTGACCCTATCGTACATGTACGGCCTCTCCTAGCCGTTCCTCCTACCCTTGTTCTTACTCCCACCCGTACTGCACCTACCCCTACTATAACTCCTCAAACCTTCCTTACTCCTGCTACCCTTACCGTACCTACCCCTACTATAACTCCTCAAACCTCCCTTCCTACTACTCCCTTCCTTACCCCTTCCTTCAACGTCGCAGCTCTTCCGCCGGCGATGACCTAATCGGCCTTGGTTCTTCTCTTTCCACTGGGTGTTACTGCTTGGCCGTTGGTGGTGGTGGTGGTCTCGCCGTCCCTTCTCCTTCTTTCACCTACCATCACCCCCACTAGTCCACCGGTCAGCTAGTCGTGGTAACTGCTTTTCTCGTGACGGCTTCTCCTTCATAAGGTTTTTTTTCCTAACTGTTGGGAAATCCATGACAGCAATAAGTACGAGCATTTAGTACCAAAAATGTGGATTTGTAAGTCCTTTTAGTGTAGCTTCAAAGAGATATATGTGATCGTTACTTACAAAAAAACATGGATTTGTGAGTCCTTTATGGTGATCAATAAGCCTTTTAGTGTAGATTTAGAAAGAAATAAATGTGACTATTACTGACAAAAAAACATGGGTTTGTGAGCTCTTTAGTGTAACCAATTATAAAAAAATATAGATTTGTAAGCCTTTACAAGTAGATCAGAAATAGATAGGTGTGGTAGATTTTAGTTTTTTTAGTTACAATTCACACTTT